>JAQGDQ010000200.1:0-327500 GCA_030141605.1 Tubiluchus corallicola
AGAAAATACAAGAGAACATTCTCTGAACAACTCTACATCAAATAGACAGTGCTAACTTCCATATAACAGCAAAACACTCACAGAAATCTTTAATGTTAACTCCTTACATGTCTTTCATATGACCCTGTTTTATCTACAGTTGGTTTAAGGATTTACTTTGGGTTTGTACTATTATGCGGGATTAGGCATATTTTATTTCTGTTATTTTAGCTGTGATTTAAGCAAATAGAATTTGCGTATCTGACGGCATTGCTTAATGATATCTGAACTTTGGCTTTTAACGTTGTTTTTGTGTTCATAGCCGTACGCGAAGGTATACGTAGCAGTTTGTGTTATTGAAATTACACTGAAATTACTGAAAGTAAGTTTACATGAGAAAATAAGTTGTGTGTTAATAAAATTATGTGATATCTTGTGATGTTTTAGATGGTCTTTAAAACTTATTTTATAAAATCTGGCATGTGTTTAGCTAAAATATTCATAAAAACACCCAGACTCCTTTGAGAAATACAGTTGAACTTTTCAGTGACGCTTAATTACGTGAAAATTATCAAATGAAATCATAATTACCAAACTTTTACTTTAACTTTAAACTGGTGCATTCGCAAGTAACTCGCAAGTGCATTCAGACTAGAGAGCAAAACTTGCTGCAAGTTACTCTGTGACAGTAAGTGCGAGCTGACACTCACTTCACTGTTTATTGTCACACAAGTGTTGAGAGTAACTCCTTGAGGCTTTCACACTAGACAGTAACTCACAAACATGTTCAGACTAGAGGGCAAAACTTGCTGCGAGTTACTCTCTGACAGTAAGTGCAAGCTGACACTCACTTCACTGTTCATTGTCACACAAGTGTTGAGAGTAACTCCCTGAAGCTTTCACACTAGACAGTGAATCAACTCACGTCAACCGGTGCCGAGTTTGCAATTTCTTACAGTAACTCGCAAAGCAGTTTACACTTGCAAGTTTGCTGTCAGAAAGAAATCTCGCGACAGAAAACTCACTAGTCTGACCATGCCCTTACTGTATATTAGCCTCACTTGTAAATAAGTACAAACATTACTACGTACAGAAACTGTGAATTAATGTATAATTATATTACAATTAATATAAAAACTTGTGAACATCTACTTTTCGACTGCCCTTTCGTAGACACACAAAAGCGTATGTTTTTTAAAAATAACATTAACACCACTAATATTGCTGTGTTAATTCAAAAGCAAGATGATAGCAGCACTTTGAGCTCATTTGTTGAAGTAATTATGGATGACTTCATTAGACAGCAAATGTCAGGAGTATTATGATACGTGTTACTAAACTAGCTGTTGTACTATTGCTATCTTTGTAATTTTAATTAGTAAATTATACTGTGTTTAGAGTTTTATTTTATTATTTTATTAGAAAATTTGTAAAATTTATACTTATACTAATGTTGTACCTGCAAATAGAGGTTTTTATTAATAAAGATTTTAAATAAATAAGTAAATTACAATTAATATCATAAAGACTCAAGAGGAAGCAAAGCATCCTGAGTGTTTTATGAAGGTATTATTAGTTTAAACAAAATTCATTTTTTGTTTGTGCTTTAATGAACATTGTATATAGTATTCTCTGATATTTTGGCTAAAATATTATTATGTATTCATTGCTGAGAACATGTTTTCAATAAATTATTATTGTATTGCATTATTGCATTGTATTCATTGATCGTATAAGGACACTTTAATTAATTAATCAATATTTCTAATGCATTCCACCTGATGATCAAATGCATCTTACAAATAAAAGATCATCAAAATTACTAAAAAAATTATTTCATAAGTAACTTTCTTCTTTTTCTGAGGACTTTTCCATTGAAATTTTCTTTTGGGACTGGTATACTGGTATAGAACACAACGATATATTATATTATTTGTTATGACTATAAAAAAAATCAAAATTGATTTCTTTTTTCAGGGCAGACTGCGTTTTGTTTTTGAGCTACTGGACAAAATCTCTTAGCCATGGGTAAGCAGTCGAGCAAACTACGTCCAGAGGTGCTAGCAGATTTGAGAGAACACACGGAATTTTCTGATTCAGAAATCCATGAATGGTACAAAGGTTTTCTCAAAGACTGCCCGAGTGGAAACCTCTCCGTCGAAGAGTTTAAAAAGATTTACGGGAATTTTTTCCCGTACGGCGACGCGTCAAAGTTTGCCGAACACGTTTTCCGGACTTTTGATGCAAACAGTGACGGGACAATAGATTTCCGTGAATTCCTAACGGCGCTTAGTGTTACGTCACGGGGAAAATTAGATGACAAATTGCGCTGGGCGTTCAGCATGTATGACTTGGATGGTAATGGATACATAAGTAAAAATGAAATGTTAGAAATTGTTACAGTAAGTACACTTTCCACTTGCTCAAGACAAAAATGAACATTTATTCAGAGAATAATAAGTGTGCTTGCATAGCAAAATCGTCCATAAGTCGGCAGTTAAGTTTTTCTAGTTATTCACATATCCTGAATCTCCATTTCATGAGGATCATTTTGATACCAAGTTTATCGCTCTATGTTATTTCTAAGCTGAGATAATCCACGTTGAAGTTGAGGTGCAGGCTGCACACTGAAAAACATAACCTTGAGAAAATCAATGTTAAAGTCAGCCATTGTTTTTGTCGGGTCTCTACAAAACACTTAGCAACCGTACGAAAGTGTGGTTGCTATGGATCTTACAAGAGCAGATTAAAGTTACGTTTAAATACAGTAGATGCTCTTCCTGACAAAGATCTGGGCTTGTCAACAGGAAAAAAAACCCGAAGCAAAATGGCTGCTACGCTCTACAATCGAGTTTGAAAATACGCGTTTTTTTACAATTGCAATACTAGTTTTTAGACAGAAAAGTGGGCACGGGGTTAGAAAATTAGATTTTTAGTGTTTTTAGGCATTTTCCTGATAATTTGATGCTAGAATGTAAAAGTCGAATATATTTAGCATTTGTTTTCATAAAAAATAAAAAAATAACATTTGACCAAATTTTTGGTGCCGACTTATGCATGGTTTTGGTTTGCAAGCAACACAAATGGTTATTAAAACACGTAAAATACGAAACAAAGCAAGAATTAATTACCAGAGCTCATATACTTCTCACATGGGTAACAATCTGCACTTAAAGTATGACGTTTTCCTAAAAATTATTTGAGTAGCCTTGACCCTACAGTCAAACCTTGTTATAACACCAACCCCCCAACCCCCCGTAATACCAAACTTGCCTAATGCCCAGATTTTTAGCAAAATAAAATGTCTATATTTGCATAGACATATATGTATCAATTATATTATCAGACTCTCTTATTGCCAAGTTTTTTTTGCGGTCCCAAAGTGGGCGGAATAAAGAGGTTTGATTGTATTTTGGTCCTAGAAACTCTTCGTGTCGTCTGCTTTAGTTGGAATACTGTTTTATGGTAACAGCCTTCATGCTACGTCTTTGGGGAACCACCAGAAACGTCAGTATAAAATGTGTTATATTGGCAGAATGCTACATTGCTAGGCTTGTCACTTAGTCACCGAGTTCCTGTGATCCTCAGTAATTTTGCAACTTGTTTTGTAGTTCACAGTCAAACGTTTTATCAGGCGTCGAGTAATTATTGCTTGGAGTGTCAGACGACTTGTTTGGAGCGCATCGTATTAGACCACGAAGTCCACACGTTCGGAGCAAATGTACAATGTGTGTCATTAAACTGTTCTGATCCATTAGTTAACAATATATAGTAATGATTGAATTTAGTGGAAGATAATTAAGTTGCCTACCCAGAAAAAACATTTCAGGTTGTAAACCAACTTGATTTCACACGAAGTAACAGCAAAATACCAAAAATTGTGCAAAAGAATTTCTTTCACTTTGTTTCTTAATGCAGTATGACAGATTTGAAACAAAAAATTCCACCCTCTAAAGAAGACAGGATGATTTTTCATACACTACCCCATTTTCAAGTCCGATAAAAAGTATACATTTTAACACGATTAATATTGCAAAAGCGTTTCTGATAATTAAATAATATATTAAAACCTTAATTAATGGCGGGCGAGCCCAACTATTGATGGCGTCACAAAGTAGCGTAATTTTCAACAGCAAAATTATTCTACGGGCGTGTTGCACGTGTTTCCGAATGCGAAAATTGAAGTACAGTGCTACTGTAAGGTATTCAGTGTGTTGTAATAATACTAGGTAAGTTTTAAGATAAAAATTCAAATTTACTGCTGTATTCACGCATGAGCTGTCGAACGTGTGCAGTTCGTCAGAAACTAACACATCTGAACTGACAGGTACAGCCCCTATTTTTGTGCAGCGCATTTCCAAAATGCAGGCGCTAGTGCCCGTCTAACCAACGAATGGCAAAATACATGTAACAGGGAAGAACTAGTGGCTCGAACGTGAAATTGTGTTTGTGTGGTAATAATTCTTTCGTGTAAGTCATTTCTGAAAGAATAGTATGTTTCCTTTCAATATTTTAAAGAGTAGATTGTTCTGACCACAGTTTAAGATTGGTTTCCGTTTTGCTTTAATGTAGACTTATTTGCAAAAGCTTCCCACTTGCAGATTTTTCATATGAGTGCATCGCCTTACTACTTAAAATGTTTCCTTTGGTAGGCTAACTGACTTCTTAGACTTTTCACCTTAATTTAAATTTCATTATGATTGGCAATAATACACTAAACACGGTTACAAAAAACATATTTTACATTTGCCCCAGACAAGTCGTCTGGCACTCAAAGGTTTTTAGTTTTTAGTTCATTGGGACATGTTAGTTTGTGAATTGCAATGCACGACTGCAATAATTTTTAGAAGGAATACACCGATCTTCAGAGAGACTGGCATCTGTGCAGTACGTTAAACAGTTCAGCACTACACCTCTTGTGACATATTTTATCATAATCTTTCAGGTGACTACAGTTGATGGGCTGAATCATAGCTTTAAACTCAACTATGTAACTTACTAGCTACACGTTGCAAGCAATCTATTTTCTTGTTTTTCAAATTTTAATAATATCTCATACTGCATTAATGTTTCTTACAGGCCATCTATAAAATGGTAGGTTCTGTTATGAAGATGCCGGAAGATGAATCAACTCCAGAAAAACGGACAGACAAAATCTTCAGACAAATGGACAAGAATATGGACGGTCTCCTGTCCTTGGAGGAGTTCATCGATGGAGCAAAGAGCGATCCATCCATAGTTAGGTTGCTGCAATGCGATACCACATCTATACAAAGTTAAACTCGAATTTAAGTTGATTTATTGTTGGCGCACTCGTATACCGTGCATTTTGGGGACACTGAATTTGATATTTTTGTTAAATTTATTCGAAGAATATGTATACCATTTGTTAAATACCTGGTAGAGACAGCAGTCTTAAGCTGATGTGGATAAATGTAAATGTGTTTAATCACAAGTGAGATTGAAAAATGCATTTAAGTGGTCAGAGGTTATTGTTCTCCTGTTTTGGGGAACTTAAGCTATATGCAGGGCTGGATTACCCTATAAACTACAGCCTAGGGATCCTCAAGCTTGAGGGGTCCATACTTTGCATTGTTGAATTCATTTAATGTAAGTTAAAATAAAATTTGAACTTTAAAAAAGAGACCAGGAAGTCTGAAAATCCAATTTTAAAGTTGCTCCTCATTTGATTAAGGATTCCTTTGAGACCCTTCATTTGGTACAAAGGGCCCTTGTTTGAGGCCCTTTACTTGAGATTAAGGCCCCTCTTTGAAGCCCTTGTGAAACATGGGGCCCCCAGCTATGCAAATGTTGCTGAAATATATCACTGGTAATCAATATTCTAAACAAGTATGAGGAAATTGGAGAGTGGCTCCGTCTGACGGGCTCCAAAATATTAGAATCCGGCCCTGGCTACGCAGTGTAATTTATTATCAGTCACACCTACTGCAACTTTGTATCAATTTCAGGTTCATCGATAAATTTATTTTATTTCCTATAATTATGAAATTAGTGCTGATATCATACTAAAAGATACATTTTAATTGTACATAATTATTCTTTGTTTGTTTTATGTTGCTTAGTAATAGTTTGTTTACTATTAAAATAACGTTCTAAGTGTTTTAATTTTACGTTCGTTTAATATTCACGATCAACTTGAATTAGAAATCATTTTAGCCACTGACTGTAGTTGACAATCATAAATTATGCAGAGATTTAGTTGCACAAATGTAATGCTAACAGTGCTCATCGTTTTGTGACTTGATCAGTAATAGTTTGAATTTAAGTATTTTTTCAAAATTTCATTTAACAGGGATTTGACACAAAATGCCACCAGGTGGCCACATAGCAAGAAAAAGATATTTGTTGATGGTAAGCCATCTTATTTAAGGAAACCGAAATATTTTATGACCATGTTCTAATAGTTATAAATCAGTCATATTCACGTGGAGGTATTGTTGTTTTAGCTAACTACCGACACGCTAATGTGATGTTCTTTAGCAGACGCCATAAGCTTTGTTCTAATCGCTCGTCAAAGACTACACTACAGCCATCTATTGGCAACAGTCGTACTTTATTGTTACAGTATGATTAATTCCTGAACGGAAACAATTTATTGTATGAAATTTAGACGTGTTATTGTAAACATAGAGTAACGTTTATTCTGTACTTAGAACAGGTTGTGAAAACATTTTTATATGATGATAATTCACTATGCTACTGTCCATTTTGTATGTTAGCACTAGTACCATCTCATTACTTGAAGTTTTTATTCTAGAATCATCGTAAATACCAAAGATTTTCTGACCTCGGGTCACTAGGGTCTGCAAGACACTTTAAAGGAAAGAACAAGTCACTTGGCGTGTTGGGTTTATTTTACTGTTATCACTTAAAGTTGGAAAAATGTAACAAAGAAATTTGCAAAGAACTGCCTGTAAAGCACAAATTGAAAATGTACTGCATCTGAATAGAAATTTTCAGGCGTGGCGGTTGTCGCCATTTATTTGAAAATCATGACGCAGCTTTGAGACTTCGTAGCTTTTCGTAACTACGTCGTGGCTTTCCGTAATCGCGCGCTGATTAAACTTATTCAAGCTTCTACAGCTTGCTAAGGTTTACTCAAAAATATTACAAAATTAGCTATCTAATTTCTTGTAAAAACTTATACTTTTGATGAAAATTGACAGTGTGCTACTTTTCTTCAAGATGAATGACGTCATTGGAAGAAGAATGGGCGTTGAAAATGGAAACGTCCAAGCGTGAAGTGATCGCGACTTTAAAGTGATTTTACTAGTTACACGAGGCGCTTATTGCAGTTTTATTACTAAATCCTTCTAACATTTTTCGGAAACATTTAAATAGGCCCAACTTTCCAGAAAGGTTGATCTTTCCTTTAAGTGAGCAAGTCAAAGTAATACTGAGTGGTCAAAAATATTCTAGCAGATCTTTTGCTGTACTTTTGTGCCCTGGTTCATTAATCTCTGTTAGTCAATTATCATTCATAGATGATTTTTTTTAAATAATTCACTGGAAACCAATGCACGGCACTCATTGACAGGACCTGCTACTGGCATTAATTGATTGTGGCAGGAACAGAACCTAGCTCATTCTTGAAGGTAATCATCCAAGATAAAACACTAAAGTGATAGCTATGTTAGGATGTGTATACATTTTCGCTGAACAAGACACAAAGCCAGAGATGGCATGGTACACGAATCTGTTTAGAAGTTATTTTACTGAAAATGACCTAACTGTTTATTAACCAGGCCCACTGTTGCTTAACTGTCGTAGTCACAAGCATAAAAGGCGTTTTTGTCACCTGATCCATACTTGGGCAGATATATTCTGTTTTCAGCGGTCTTTCAGCGGTTTCAGACGTTAACGGTTTCAGTGCATTCTGTTTACGTTTTTTTCTGAAGCACCCTGTATGTCACATTGTTTATTACACCAACATGTAGTACGTTAACTGCGCCAAAAGTGAGGGCATCATGTTAATGCAGTTGCTGTTATCAGCACCGATTTAGTCCCATAAATATAGTCAATCCTCTCCCATAATGCCAACATCGCTCAACGCCCAAATATTTGGCAAAACAATGTCTTTTTTTACTATTTACCTGGACATGTATGTGTTAATTCACCTCGTTATAATGCTAAGCTCGCTGCAACGTCAACTTTTTTGCAGTCCCAAAGTAGGTGGTATAAAGAGATTTGACTGTATTAAGAACTTTGTACATTGTACAGTAGCATATGTCACAGGTTTGACTGTATTAAGAACTTCGTACATTGTACAGTAGCATATGTCACAGGTTTGACTGTATTAAGAACTTCGTACATTGTACAGTAGCATATGTCACAGGTTTGACTGTATTAAGAACTTCGTACATTGTACAGTAGCATATGTCACAGGTTTGACTGTATTAAGAACTTCGTACATTGTACAGTAGAATATGTCACAGGTTTGACTGTATTAAAAACTTCGTATATTGTACCGTAGCATATGTCACAGGTTTGACTGTATTAAGAACTTCGTACATTGTACAGTAGCATATGTCACAGGTTTGACTGTATTAAGAACTTCGTACATTGTACAGTAGCATATGTCACAGGTTTGACTGTATTAAGAACTTCGTGCATTGTACAGTAGCATATGTCACCGGTTTGACTGTGTTAAGAACTTCGTACATTGTACAGTAGCACATGTCGCAGGTCTGACTGTATTAAGAACTTCGTACATTGTACAGTAGCATATGTCACAGGTTTGACTGTATTAAGAACTTCGTACATTGTACAGTAGCATATGTCGCAGGTCTGACTGTATTAAGAACTTCGACATTGTACAATAGCATATGTCACAAGTTTGACTGTATTAAGAACCTCGTACATAGTACAGTAGCATATGTCACAGGTTTGACTGTATTAAGAACTTCGTGCATTGTACAGTAGCATATGTCACAGGTTTGACTGTATTAAGAACTTCGTACATTGTACAGTAGCATATGTCACAGGTTTGACTGTATTAAGAACTTCGTACATTGCACAGTAGCATATGTCACAGGTTTGACTGTGTTCAGAACTTCGTACATTGTACAGTAGCATATGTCGCACGTCTTTATACACTGATTCTGTCTCCTGTGTGTCAATTTTCTGACAATAGTTACTATAGTCAAAACTCTTCTTTCTGCTTTAATCACAGTGAAATAGTTTTGTCATTTCGAAGCGTAAAATGTTAGCAAAAATGTTCTTGTGAAATTATGCAGTTTCTATCGGATGTTTTCATGTACTGCATGTGTTAAATGTTCATGTTGCAGATTTTGCATAGTTTTTTCATCTTCACGTCAACTTAAGTTTTGAAATCCGAGAAGAGTTCAATTACTGAGATAATATCGATGATAGTCTGTTAAGTGGGGCATGGTAATTGCCCAGTGTCACATATCTGTTTGTCATGTCAGGCCTAATGCTTCATAATCTAACTTTGCATTCCATTTATAATGGTTTATTAATATCATTTCTTGATAAGTTGCCCAATAAGCCTTTCCCAGTTCTAGCGATTGATGATGATTGTGAAAAGGTCAAAGGTTAAGTGTACCTGACAACGCATTTGTGTACACTTGACAACGCCTCGTTGTCCATGCTATTGTAATAGTAACAGTTTTAACAACTTGCTAGAATCTTACACAGTTCCTGCTGCTAAGCAAGGTCCTGCTAGTAAATCACTCTATGCAGAGACTAATGCATTATTAAGTAAAGTTCACGCAAAACAACTGATAGTGGCAGGTGGCTTTGCTTTACCCGCACGTCACGTGACGGTTGTAGCTAAGACGCGTTGCTGTGGTACACTTAACCTTTGACCTACAGCAACTGCGCGTGCGCACAACGAAACTGTGAAAAGCCTATTGTAGTTGTAATTATTTGAACTTTAACTAGTTTGGACTATTTTAATTGTATTGTAGAACAAACGCATTTTTAATGTTTAATTCAAATTTAGTGTTGTATACAGTACAATGATTGTAAAATAACATGGAAATAATTATTCTTAGTGTATTAATTAAGTATAAACCTATAGTGCAAGGGGAACTACAGAAAATTTCATTTAATTTTTTTTTTACTTTTTATTTCATATCAATGCATAGATATAAGATATTGTTTTATCATGCACGTAGTCGCAACTTATAATATTATATTCATTTCAATAAACTCCCCCTGCTGGTCAAACTTTGAGTTATAATCAGAAGGCAATTTCTGCCCTAACTAAACTTTTATGAAGGTAGTAGTATAAAATTAGATATCTGTAAGATTTGCTTATAATAGAACGTTTACAACAGCAAATGTACCTGCAGCCATATTTACCACAGCCAGCTACAAGCGGGGAAACCTTTGTTACTTTCATGCTTATGTTTGGATTGGATAATTACTGTGACAAAGTGGTCTTAACTGTCTTTATATGAATTAACTCAGGAACGTTGTCAATTGTAATCATGCCTGTTCAAGAATATTGATGTGCTTGCGGAACCGTTTAATTTAATTGAGTTTATTTATGATATTATAACGAATTCTTTCTCGTCAGCTGTGATGTGAAGTCTTGAACTGAATTGTGGGAAGTGGTTGCTGTTTTGTGGTTACTGACACTTGTGTCATATAATTATTATAATCGTGGTTATATTATTCTATGTTCTTGATTTAATGCATTCATATTCGTCATATCTCTCTTATTAGTTAATATTATTATTCGTTTTCAATTCTTACAATTTTAATATACGTAGTTTGAGTTATCAGATTATTAATAGGTTTAGACTTGATCGATTGAGGTATTTTGCTAATGCTCATATGCTGTTGATGTATGCTGCCACCTGTTGGTGATATGTTAAAGCTTCGGTAAAAACTACAATTTTATCTAATGTAAATATTTTTTCATTCTAGTTGTAATTTCACTTGACGTAACATAGTCGTTGACTCTTTACTTTCTACAGAAGCCTGTTGGAAAGAAATTATGTGATTTTTTCCCCGAATTTGTTCACAGATTGTACTTTCATTTTGATTGCATTCCATTTTAAATTTTATTGTCTACACGATTGTTGTGTATTAAATGATTTTCTTTGTACTATAACTACGTGTTGTTTTTTTACTTTATCATTACAGGCTTTTCCCGATCTCTTACCTGCTACTTTTTGTTTAACATTTTGGACAAAGCGATTTTCCCATTGACGATATAAAGCAATTTTTCACATTATTTTAAAAAAAATTTGTTACGATTCATAACAAATTTCGAAAGAATGGTCAGAACGCTTTAAGAAAACGTGTGTATATGTTGGTTTAAAGAGATTTTTATGCTAAGAATTTTGGGTTTTTATACCCTAGGTATCATAAGGGTTTCAATAATACAGTCAACTTCGGATATAAGGGACACCTCGGGACCGGAAAAAATCGTCCGTTACATCCGATGTCCCTTATAGCCGAAGTTGAGTCAGACCGATGGTATATTGCAAACGGTATGTAGGAAGCTCCTTCAGCGATGCGAGATGTATGTGACCTGTTCTCGAGTCTGAGTTTGCGAAAAATTGAGGTTAAAACTCGACCAATTTTGCTTTGATCATAGGATGTAATTATTATTTATTGTAAGCTCTGATATAAAAAAGCTATTGTAGTTTTCAATATTTTAGAGCATTCTTTATTCTGAACTAATGTTTGCGCAATCATCCGGTTTTCCTTTAAGCTAGAATTTACAGTTACTGCAGACAGCTGAGGGACATAGGTTACGTTCATATAGAGAATGGGTTTAAAGCATTTTTATCAAGACATAATCTACATGTCAAAGTTGCAACATGACGTGGCCCTGTAGAGTAGAAGGGTCGATAGATGGGGCGAAAACTGCAGATTAGAGCTTTTTTGAAACTCATTTGTGCTAAATGTTTGAAAATAAAAGTTAAAGGAATTGAACTACTTCGTACATTAAGAAAATGGCTTATTAGGGTCATAGATAAACTTTCTTTTCTGATAACTGGGACTTGCCGTTGAACTACCGTTTGGTATTAAAATTATAACAGTGCCTAGTTCGTTTCTAGTAGTTGGAAAACTAATTCAGCATTTTGTTCATCCTTGTGTAATGATCCACCTAATTAGTAATTAATACCGTACAGCAGCTTACCTTGCCCTTGAGTGACCATTGGCCTTAATTGTGTTTGAATTAGATGACGCAGTTTGACCCTGGTTCTACATTGCCCTGGGCATTTATGAAGAATGTAACAGCCATGGAAAGTGAAATATCTCAGCAAAGTTGCTGCATGACTGATTTAAGTTGCTCGTAGATGACGTCATGAAATATCGCCGTCGGAACAGCATTGCAGAAAATTAGAAAATTAAAACAAACAAAAAATCCTTCCAACGCGAGTACGATATGTGCATAAAATTGCTATAAAGTAACATAATTTCTTAAGGCAATTATTTTGAAACCTGCTAAGGTGCCACTTTTCTTGTCCTTTAACTAGCGTTACTGAGATTACACAAACATTGTCATGTGTGGGTAGATTATGTCTGAAACAGTTTTTTTACCGTTTGCTTCGTTTAGAGTTATTTTAAAAACCATTCGATTGTAACTACATCGTCAAACGATTATTGCTTTGTTATTAAAAGATTTGCTACTTAATTTTTTGTAGAACTTGATTTTCAAATGTTTTATTTCTCACAAACTTATAACAGTTCTTTTGATAAAACCCTTAAACGAAGGCAGGACGATTTTTCATGCACTACCCCATTTTCAAGTCCGATGAAAAATATACATTTTAACACAATTAGTACTGCAAAAGCGTTTCTGATAATTAAATAATATATTAATAATGGCAGGCGAGTTCGACTGTTGAAGACATCACAAATTAACATAATCTTCAACAGCAAAAATATTCTACGAGCGTGTTGCACGTGTTTGCGATAGTGAAAATTGAAGTACAGTGCTACTGTAAGATATTCAGTGTGTTGTACTAAAACTAGGCAAGTTCTAAGATAAAAATTCAAATTTACCGCTGTACTCACGCATAAGCTGTCGAACATATGTAGTTCGTCACAAACTAACACAATTGAATTGAGAGGTACAGCGCCTTTTTGTGCAATGTGCAATACAGGCGATAGTAACCGTCTAACTAATGCGTTTCCGAAATGCAGGCGCGCCGGTCTAACTAGTGAATGGCGAACTGCATGTAACAGTGAAAAACTAGTGGCGCGAACGTAAAATTGTGTTTGTGTGGTAATAATTCTTTCGCGTAAGTCATTTTTGAAAAAATAATATGTCTCCTTCCAATATTTTAAAGAATAGATTGTTTTGATCCACTGTTTAAGATCGGGTCCAGTTTTGCTTTAATTTTTCTTTTAACACATTAATTTAAGAGAAGTTCCTTATTTCTTTTACTACTCTGTGCAATTGTAAATTTTGCCAAAGTTAGATAAATAAACCGAGTTATGTTTACATACAGATTAACACCATAAAAACTTACGACAAATGAATGAAATATCTCTATTCTACACGCACGTTGTGTTTGCAGAACAGAAAAATTACAGGAAATTATTTTATTTCAATCGTTCAAGGTCGTTACGATAATTGACTTCATTCACCGAGGAGTTGGGTTGTTTGGACTCACATTTCGAGACAGTAAAAATGAAATGCCTGATTTATTGGTGCCACTAGTTCCTGAGGGTTTAGTATTTTCCTCAAAACATAAACATAAACTGAAAGGAAGACAGGACGATTTTTAATATGCTACTTCATTTTGGAGTTCGACAAAAGTATACATTTTAGCACTATTAATGTTGCAAAAGCGTTTCTGATGATTAAATAATAGATTAAAAAATTAATTAATGGCGGGCGAGCCCAACTATTTATGACATCACAAACTAACATAATTTTCAACAGCAAAAATATTGCACGAGCGTGTTGCACGTGTTTGCGAAAGCGAAAATTGAAGTACAGTGCTGCTGTGAAGAGATTCACTGTGTTGTACTAAAACTAGGCAAGTCTTAAGATAAAAATTCAAATTTCAAATTTACCGTTGTGCTAACACATGAACTGTCGAACGTGTGTAGTTCGTCACAAACTCACACAACTGAATTGAGAGGTACAGCGCCTTTTTTGTGCAATGTGCAATACAGGCGATAGTGCCCGTCTAACTTACGAATGACGAAATGCATTTAGCAGCGAAGAACTAGTAGCGCGAACGTGAAATTGTGTTCGTGTGAAATTAATTCTTTCACGTAAGTCATTTTTAAAAAAAAATGGATGTTTCCTTTCAATAGTTTAAAGAGTAGATTGATTTGACCTACAATTTATAATTGGGTCCGGTTCTGCTTTAAGTAACTTTGCCTTAAAACTTGATTTTAGTTTTTTCAAGAATTCTTGCTTCCTTTCTTTGTGTATAAACTCACACAATGTTTGTATGATGATTGTATACGTTTGTGCACGTTTATGTATATATATTTTTATTTTATATTACTGCAACACCAATCAGAACCTTGTTATAAACGAGTTTTTGCTCAAATCCCGAATAATCATCTTTTCCTATTTCCCCTAGTGGTATTTAGGGTTCAGGCGGCAGATCGAGGCAAAAATTAATTTAACTCTTCCTCGTCAACAGCCAAGCTCTTCCCCACGGTTCCCATGCACCCCTCTTGAAAATTGAATTTTTGTAGTAGATAATAAAGTACATGTATAGTGATGCATTTATGTTAATTACGATACTTGTATGATACTTGATACTAACGATAATTTATTTTTCGATTATGTACGATCATTTTCATTTTTGAAAATTATTTATTTTATACAAACAAATTTCTTTATTTTGTGTGTTTATATAAACGTTTCCTTGTTATATTTTGTGTGTATGAATATATGTGCTGTATCTGTATTTAACGGTACGAAATAAAGGAATAATTATAATAAATTTTCGCCCCCCGTTCCTCCCGGTGGGCCCGATTCGAAAAATAAACCCCCAATGGCACGAAACAAAATCGAGACATTTTATTTGATATATAGATCGCCGCAAACATTTCGTGTTTCAGGAAAATTAAACAAACACAATGTAAGGATCTGGGGATCAGAACACCCCCATGTGACTACGGAGCTTCAACAGGATAGTCCAAAAGCGAATGCTTGGTGTGGAATTATGTGCAATCGAATAATTGGTCCATTTTTCTTCCACGAAGCATCAATTACTGTGACCTTGACCTTTTGACCGAATATGTGGCACCAGAACTGAATGACTTTCAACCAACCATCATTTACCAGCAAGATGGTGCACCACCACATTGGGGACTGCATGTTCGTCAGTTCCTCAATCAAACATTTCCAGACCGGTGGATTGGCAGGGATGGGTCAATTCCATGGCCACCACGTTCATCGGATATCCCTTGGGCTTCTTTCTATGGGGTTATGCGAAAGATATCGTGTGTCGAACAAAAATACTGGACATTAGTGACTTGAAGCAAAGGATTTCTGATGCCATCGCCACCATTGATGAGGCTATGCTACAGCGAGCATGGCAAGAAATCGTGTACCGTCTTGATGTGCTTCGGGCAACTAATGGTGCCCATATAGAGGTTTATTAAATGAGTTAAAAAAACTTTGACAACCACTGATTACATTAGAACAAATCTAGTTAACAAATTTTGTCAACTGCCTTTGTAATAAGTTTTTAAAGTTGTAAAGAGACTTTATAGACACACTGTATATGTGTGTATTGTTATATTTATAACATACTACCGAAATTAATTATACAGATATTATAGTTAGTCTTCTACATGCATTACAGTGAACTAATTAACTGTAGTTAATTACCTATCTGCAGCTTGTGTTGATTTCATTTGAAATTGAAAATGTGGCCTCATTGTACATCCTGGGTCTTCAGGAACAATGAAAATTTCTATAATTTCTGCTGCGCGCTGTTCATATACAGCAACTCTTGGCTAGAATATCACTCACCAGAGATTTTCATCAGAAAATTTTTGAAACACTAACTCCTCTTTTTCACAGACGTCCATTTCACTAGTTTCATCATTTGGTCTGCCTGCAAATACAGTAGTACCTCTGTTTTCGTTCCTAAAAGGTGTTTGAAAACCGATTTGGCTGAGTACTGAATCATTTATTCTCATAAGAAATAATGTAATCCGTTCTCAAGTACCAAATGGACTGTAAAATATTACTAAAACACAGTATCTGCCAAGCAGAATTCATTGTTCAAAAACGATGATATCGTCGATTTCGGTATGCGTACATCGCCGCAAGATCGGAAACACGAACTCCATTCTCATGTGTTGCTATGATTTCTTTCTTTAGTTCTATAGTCGCTCTCGTAATTTTTCGTTTTCCTTTGTCACCGTATCTGTATCTGTATGCCTTTGTCACCTGTATCTGTTTGCCTGTATCTGATTAGTGAATCTTTCTGCTGTTCAATATTCGCACGCCTTTTTATCTTTAGTTTCCTAGATTACAGTCCTGATGACTTCGACTCTTATGGGTTTTTCTTGATACCAAAATAACGCAAGTGCGAAATTGTTTAAATTGAAGGAAAGGTCAACCCGACTGGGAGGTCTTACTTCTATGTTCGTGAAAAATGTTAGAAGGATTTAGTAATAAAACTGCAATTAGTGCCTCGTGTATAACTAGCAAAATCACTTTAAAGTCGCGATCAAAACAGTAACACAGTAAAACAGTAAAAGAAACCCAACACACTGAGAGACTTTCTCTTTCCTCTAATCCTACCATTGGAATTCTCTACCATTACAGATTAAACAAATCAAGTCCCTATCAGCATTTAAAACAAAATTAAAATCACTAATATTAACCAGATATGAAATAGCATCACACCAGCAATAACATACACTAATTCAGAATTTATATATCCACGGCCATATTAATTAAATCATAATTTTGTCATTTTTTGTGCACAGTTGTAGATATGTTTGATTTTATTCGTCGTTATTTTCCATTACTACACAGTAGTTTAGATTGCACTGACGCAATTTGCCGTTAGCAGTGTAAGTTTTTATTAACTAACACTGATTGATCATCTCTGTAAAGTTTTTATCAGTGATTATCAATGTATTAAAATGGCAAATAAAGATTAAAGAAAAAACTTACTACCTATTAAAATGTTGTGCGCTTGGCGCCCTGTAGGCAACTGTCTCATTTGCCTAAGAGCATAGCTGGCCCTGTTTAGGTTGCTCGCATTATTTTGCCCATTTTTGCCCATCGCATTTGTTCAACGAGTGGCATTGATCACGGTTAAAGACAGTTCCTTCTCGAAAATCCGGTTTTAAATGTATATGAGTAATAAACAAACGTATAGGGGCAGTGTTTACTAGGCGAGGCGTGACGTAGGGGCAGTGAGGTAGATAGCATACCTTTCGAATGAGCGTAGCTGTTTTTGAAGGGAATACATTGCTTTAGTTTAACGTGCAAGTTTTGTGGGGACTTTTTGAGTAAAGGAAAATTCGATTAGAGTGATACTGTGGAACTACAATGCCACAATCGAAGTCATACGTAAGTTATTTTCTTTTCACAAAGTTGACTGATTGTTTGTAAACACCGCCGGTTAATTAAGCAGCCCAGGGCGGCTGTTAAGAAAATCATCGGCGCTCCCACTTCTACATCTCGTAGCTCTATATTTATGATCCCGCGTTGTTATATTGATTTTTTATTTGATCACTGTACTGAAACGATGCTATTAGCTTTTGAAATATAGCAAGTATTAATTTTTGCATATTGTAATTCTATGTACTAACTGAAGGTGTTTTTGAATATTATATCCGTAAGTTCTAATTAAGGCGGTAAGATGAGAGCGAAGAAACAGAATTCTAGATTGACAAAATCAATTTTATCGATCAGTGATAAAATATTTCGTTTATTAATCGAAACAGCAACTCGTCTGAGTGGCAAATTTTACGTTATAATTATTACAACTATTGACTAGTCTATTCCATAGGAAAAAAGCTATGCTCTTGAATGCATGTAAGTCTATATTAATTAACGAATATATGTATGCTTTAAAAAGGGAAGGTAATTAGAACAAAAGTTCACTGCTATCATTACAATATAAACGCAACCATTTTTTTATTTTATTACGAAAGCACCAAACAACAATACAATATAGCAAAATACATTATGATAAAATGGTATACATACCTACATGAATTTCATAATAAAACTGACATGACATGATATCTATATAAATCGTTGTTTGCATTATAGTGACAAGCATTACTTGTATGACTATAATGCAATTAATGGTGCTGGTGTTAGGGTGCAAAACAGGGAAGGTAAAAAATGATGGAATGATAGTGGAGAGTGCAGGAGATGGGAATTAGTAGGATTAGGTTAGTGAAATTATGTGAATGAGAATGAATATGATTGCTATTAGGGCATCGCAACAATATATCAATATTTATGAACAGAAGTACCCTTATGTGCCAGTCTGTCAATTACTGTGAATCTGAACATGCGTCACATACTATACAAGCTTAACCTTTAATACGAATTTAAGAATGAAGTTTTCAAACTCTTGTTGAATCTTGGTGGCGACGAAATTGACATATTAATGACGAAATTAACAAACTAGGCGAAAAGGGAACGGTGGAATTGAATTGTACAGCTTAGTTTGGTCCTCATTCCTAAGAGACGTTGCCTTTCAATGACTTTTTCACGTTACGCAAATATTTTTAGTTAGGGTCACGTGGTGTAAGACAACACTCCATTGGAATGTGGATAGTAGTGGGTAACCTAGAGGTATAATGGCGTCAGTGTCCTTCAAAAAAATCTGCACCTACGTTTAAGCTACAAGGCAACGGTCAATTTGCATATATATGACAAATATCTAAACAAATTTTTTTACTTTGTAGTCCTTTCAAGCTGAAAAAAGCAAATTTGCATATATATGACAAATATCTAAACGAAATTTTTACTTTTTAGTCATTTCAAGCTGATGAGTCCAATGTACTTCAGTTAATTATACAAAACGCGCAAAATACGCCAAATTCATGAATTGAGACGTTTCTGGGTTTCTTTAAACATTTTCAAAACACACATAATTTGAACAGTTCTGTGAGAAAAATGCACGACTAACTGGGCAATTACCTTGTAAAGCTTTATAGGACTTCGTTACATACTAATTGTACGTTAACAGAGGTTTTTACTGGCGTCCTAGTCTAATTGTTGTCACGAGTCGTAAATGCGTGCGTGTAATAGTAAAACAGGTTAATTAAGGAACCTCTGGCTTGGAGCATATAACTACAGCACCCACAACAATGCACGTAAGTACTGAACTAGCAAAACCCACTGAATTAAGGAACCTCTGGGTTGCAGCATATAACTACAGTACCCGCAACAATGCACGTAAGTACTGAACTAGCAAAAACCACTGAATTAAGGAACCTCTGGGTTGCAGCATATAACTACAGTACCCGCAACAATGCACGTAAGTACTGAACTAGCAAAAACCACTGAATTAAGGAACCTCTGGGTTGGAGCATATAACTACAGTACCCGCAACAATGCACGTAAGTACTGAACTAGCAAAACCCACTGAATTAGGGAACCTCTGGGTTGGAGCATATAACTACAGTACCCGCAACAATGCACGTAAGTACTGAACTAGCAAAACCCACTGAATTAGGGAACCTCTGGGTTGGAGCATATAACTACAGTACCCGCAACAATGCACGTAAGTACTGAACTAGCAAAACCCACTGAATTAGGGAACCTCTGGGTTGGAGCAT
Organism: Tubiluchus corallicola; assembly: GCA_030141605.1. Classification (NCBI taxonomy): domain Eukaryota; kingdom Metazoa; phylum Priapulida; class Priapulimorpha; order Priapulimorphida; family Tubiluchidae; genus Tubiluchus; species Tubiluchus corallicola. Next base: position 19,729 of record JAQGDQ010000200.1, read on the forward strand.
ATAACTACAGTACCCGCAACAATGCACGTAAGTACTGAACTAGCAAAACCCACTGAATTAGGGAACCTCTGGGTTGGAGCATATAACTACAGTACCCGCAACAATGCACGTAAGTACTGAACTAGCAAAACCCACTGAATTAGGGAACCTCTGGGTTGGAGCATATAACTACAGTACCCACAACAATGCACGCAAGTACTGAACTAGCAAAAACCACTGAACAATCTAGTCGTGACCCTGATTCTGGCTTTAGAACGGTGCGAATTTACAAGGCTTTAGCACTTCCTTATGTATTACAAACAGCCAAGGCTGAGAGCGATCAGAATCTTAGACTTAATTTAACAGTTGAATAATTTGTAAACTTATAGTTAAAGAACTTTTCCATTCATTTCTCGCGTTTAACTTTCGCTCTAATCAACATTTTTGCTGGTTTGTAAACAATGCATTAACAATTTCAAACTTTAAGATGCGACAGAGGCAGAAAAACAAACAAGCGACACACATCTGCACATCAAAAGTAAACAAAGAGAGCAAAAACAACAAAGCAGATCTAAATGTTGTGTTTTTTTCTAGAATTCATTATCGAATTTCTCATTTTATCCACTTGAATACATTTCCTGAAACACCTGAAACAAATTTCACACTTATAAACATTTCTTCTCTTTCATCAGCCCGGAAAAGTTCGACTCATCCACCCATGTTTGGGGGTGGCATTCTGGAAAAAAATGCGGGAGCAATATTTGTTATAGCTGATAGTTTAAGGGGAAAAATCGAGTATTCACTGAATTTTACGTTATTTTTGAGGTTTCTAAACCACTGGTGCGTGTTAGTGATCTTTAGAAGTAACTTAATTGAGTTTTGAACTTTGATAAACGAACATCCAGTGTGTTTTAATACTTCGAACTAATTTATCGTTTTCCTTTGCGAGAACTTTCGAAAGCTATAAAGAGTTTTAAGGACACCTCCAAAAAGTACTTACAACAAAATTTAGTAGATTTCTTTCAGTTAAAGCGAGTTTTATAAAGTCTTGATAACCCATTTTATGTGAAAACGTTAAACACATAATAAAGGTATGTTCAGCTAGACAGACAACCGGATCTGGACAGAGTTGGAATATAAACAAGGAGAGTCAACACTTAACAGTCAGAATCTGGCAATACTATTGTTCATTATCATCCGGCAACACTGTTGTGCATTATCATCCGGCAACACTATTGCGCATTGATATCCGACAACACTACTGCACATTATCATCTGGCAACACTACTGCACATTATCATCCGGCAACACTACTGCACATTATCATCTGGCAACACTACTGCACATTATCATCCGGCAACACTATTGCGCATTATCATCCGGCAACACTACTGCACATTATCATCCGGCAACACTATTGCGCATTATCATCACATAGAACCTTTTTCTGGGTTTGTGTCACAACTTAGTTGCTTATGGCGTAGTAAGGATTCCGTGTAAAAATTTCACCTTGTAGAACTTTGGCATAAGTTTTGAATAGTCACGAAGTTCACTAAGTTCAAGGACGAGTATTGTAGTTGGTAATAACCGCGGGTTAGACTCGAACTTGCATTATGCAGAGTCTAGTTCTCAGCTCTGTGTCTATGGCAAAGCTCTATCTATGGCAAAGCCGAGACATGTCACGTCTATATTGGTAAAAATTTGCTACGAGATCTTCTGTCTCAATGAAAACTTTAAGTCAATTAAACTTGAAACTGCTTTTGCCGCGTGGGTTGATGGGTCAATTGACCAGGCTGTGTGACCTTACACTACAAAGTTCTGGATTCAAATCCTAGTTGAATCTAAATTTTTGAGAACCTCTTTGCTTTCTAAGCTTGGCAATTGATTGAAGATCGTTTATCTGAACAAACAAACAAGGTAGTAAGCAAACACGCAAACAAATTCGCAGCTACGTTGCTAGATATTTTGAAATCATTTTGCAAACTTATTATTAATTTATCACTTGGAAATCTTAACTTTTGAAGTGAACTAGCTACGACAACCACTGAAAACACGATCCTAAGACTGACAACTCGAACTGGAAAGGAAATCAACTTCGAAGAGTTTGCTAGGTCACAATAAAAGGACCGTCTTTTTGCTGGCTATTGTACCTAATTCATTTATTATTAGTCTGCACAAATCTAAGCTTTGGTGTCACTTTTAGGCTATCCGCATTCAGTTTTTTTCTTGTTAGGACACATTAGTCAATACTAAGCATTTTGGTATCAAGTTGCATCATGGGATATAGTGACGTCACAGACATATCTTTCGACATGTTACTTTCACTTTCAAATTACTTTCGTCTGTTTGGGTTGGTTTGTGAAAGCTATGGCAACAGACCAAGAATGAAATATTGTAAAACTTGCGTGGTTACAACTTTTAACAGGTCTTTCTCGAGATTACACGTATCAAAATTTTCATTTGCTAACAGAGTTGTAAACATTTGAAATGCTCTGGACTCTCGTGTAGTTCTCGCTACCAGTTTGTCGGTTTTCACTAAAAGATTAGCTAATGTTAATTTACTGCCCTATTGCAACTTTATCCGAAACATGTAACACTGTCATTGGTGTAATTGGTTCTCTCCGAATCGTATTATTGCATAAAACGTGTTGTAGATAGTATATAATTCATATTTAGGTCATTTTATATTTATATAAATTTTATTTTTGTGCATCTTTTTATAGGAAGAGCGTAAGTGCGCATGCGCCTGCTGATTCTTTCTTTTATAGCTATACAATTTTAATATATGTATAAATGTGAAATAAATAAAAAATAAAAAAGGAAAACTTGTTAACTTTCATAGGCAAGAAAATGCACATTTTGGACAGTAAATTAAAATGAGATTGAGTCTAAACAATCGTCCGGTTTTCCTTTAACGTTGAAATAACTTTTACGAACTTTACACCAGTTTGACTGAATTTGTCCCGTCTTATCACATATAGTTCTCGATCTGGCATCCAACTGTTGTTCGCAAACGAATAGAATTTAGCAACGTCTTCAAAATTTTTGTACAACCGTAGTTATGAAGCCATACGTGGGCTAGTTTGTGAAAACTGATGAGTTTAGGATAAAGTAACGGTTTACTTTGTTAATAAAATTTATAGTAGTGGGCATGGCCTATTTCAGCCTAAGCGAGGCCCGGGGAAGTGAGGGGTGTGAGGACGCTCGGGGGGGGGGGGGGCGAAGCGCCGGGGAGCGGACGCCACCATGGTTGGCGCTCAGAAAATTTTTGAACTGCTTGAACGCCGGAAAAGCATTTTCGAAGAGAAAATATGGAGTTATACAGTTGTTAAAGGAAAGAACAATTGAAAGAAAAACTGCTTTTTTCAAGACCAGTCCTTAATACTTGTCAAATAGTTAAATCAAAAACAACATTACAAGCCGATGTTAGAAATTCCGAAATTGAAAACAGCTGAACATCGGCACCGAGCCGCACAAGGCAAACGGCGGGTGAGGCCCCGGGGAAGTATCCCCACTTCCCCCCTTGAAATAGGGCCTGGTAGTGGGGAAGAAAAGGGAAATGTCTCAAGAAACTTTCCATGCAAAGTTATTTTACTCTCCATTAATGTAGCTGTTTGACAGTTTATGTAACTGAAAAAGAAATTTTTTAAATAAATTAAATTGTTCGCTCCGTCTGATAAAACAGCACTGCATTCCCCGCCGTCTGCAACACTTGTTCACTAAAACACATCATACTTATGGTTATTGACATCATAAAGTAATTTAAACGTCTGGATAATTAGCGAAACTGGACCACGAATGCCCTGATTATTTTTTAAACTTTACTCAGTGTTATCTAAACTTGTTTCAAACGACCTACCATCATAATGACTGCGACTAACTGGAAATTCAAATTTACATGTTTTGTACAGCGTTACTGCTAATGCATGCGTATCCTATATGCAATAAGACAGCATGTAAGTGAACAAAGACAAATTTCTTAAGCTTTATTAATGAAGAATGTTTTCTTGAGCTAAAAGCAATTGAATGGTGTCAATACGTGACTTATAATTCCGGTTGCCTCACTTTAAAATGTTTAACTTTTTGGAGACTGTACAGCGATACTAAATTAGATGCTCCGGGTCGTATTCTGCTAACAGAAGATGTAATTATACGATGTCACCCCAGAACCGGTTTCTTACTCAAGGAGCGGATAGTACGAAACTGATGCTGTCCTTTATAACATTGAGAAAAATTATTACCAAAGAATTTTCAAAGGAATAAAAAAAGCACAATCAGAGCTTATTCAATGCACCAAGAAAGTGCAAAGATTTTATACTTACCCAGTAGAAAAATAATAAACTGTTTCTGTTCGTTTTTTTGTTAAGTTGCTGATTATTTTTGTTTGTACATGCCTTACTTGACATGTCGCTTAATTTTCTTCAATTTGGATAGGGGTGGTTGACTTGGTGACGCTTGATCTTTTCGCCACCCCGTCTCTTTTCCATCTTTATTTTAGTTTTTTGCTTTTGTTTATGTTGATTTTGTAACATTCAGAGACAAATAAAATTTTTTTCTTTACTTACTTACTTGTGTGTGTGTGCGCGTGCGTGCGTGTGCGTGTAGCATATTAAAGTTATTAATAAATACAGTTTAAATTAAGTTAAAGTATTACTTTACAAGATCTTTATGTGCCAACCTATAAATCAACAGCTACGTTTTTAAGCAGCCATTTGACGAAGCAATGACGTAAGAAGAAAGGCACAGAGACTATACAAGCCTACAATATCCTACTGTATGCATACTACTGATGCAAATGTCACAGCAGGTAAAGAAAACAGGATCAACATTCCTAAATTCCTATATGTCTTGAGGCATAAACAATTGAAAGCGTCTATTTGACGCTGGACGACTTTTTGACAAGGACCTATTGTCGGTTTCTTAATGACAGGAAAGCTGAGTCAACTTTTAAACTTTAGTTGCCAGGCTTAGGGCATTCTGTGAAGTACAGTAGCACAAGATGGTGACTGGCTTGCTTCAGATACTGGCTTACTTCAGATGCTGGTTTACTTCAGATGCTGGCTTACTTCACACGCTGGCTTACTTCAGATGCTGTTTCTAAACTTGATGAGGAGGTTGCGGAAAACACGGGAAACTTCAGTTCATTAATTTAGTGCTGCTTCTTACACAAAAAATCCACAAAACATGATTCACGTGACACCTAGCTTACCCAGCGCTAATTCTTTCATGAAAATGTTTCACATTGTCAGAAAAAATGAGTCCAATTATTCACCCGTGTATATTTTATGGACAATTTTGTCTGTTTTTCTGCAAATCTTCTAATGTGTTCTTAAATGTACTCAACGTTTGCCATAACCATCTCCATAAGTTTCCATAAGTTTATTTGTTTTTGAATCGCAATTTAGGCCTAAAGAAAGTACCTTGTGGGCAGTACAGTAACAACGGAGCTGTTCAGTTGATTCGAACCGAATGTCACAATCGAAATCGGTTTGTGACCATACCCACACATTCGTTTAAAACTATAATCAGACTTAAATCCGTGAAAATTTGCCATTTCTGCTCTTGAGTTAAATCAGTGCAAACTCTTGTTACGGTACCTAATTTTAACCATAGCTTTTAAATCCGTGGATACGTCCTTTAAGTCCGCGAAAATTTGCCATTTCTGCTCTTGAGTTAAACCTGTGCAAACTCTTGTTAATGTACCTAATTTTAGCCATAGATTTTAAATCTGCGAATACGTCCTTTAAATCCGTGAAAATTTGCCATTTCTGCTCTTGAGTTAAATCAGTGCAAACTCTTGTTACGGTACCTAATTTTAACCATAGCTTTTAAATCCGTGAATACGTCCTTTAAGTCCGCGAAAATTTGCCATTTCTGCTCTTGACTTAAATCAGTGCTAACTCTTGTTACTGTACCTAATTTTAGCCATAGATTTTAAATCTGCGAATACGTCCTTTAAATCCGTGAAAATTTGCCATTTCTGCTCTTGAGTTAAATCAGTGCAAACTCTTGTTACTGTACCTAATTTTAGCCATAGATTTTAAATGCGTGGATACGTCCTTTAAGTCCGTGAAAATTTGCCATTTCTGCTCTTGAGTTAAATCAGTGCAAACTCTCGTTACTGTACCTAATTTTAACCATAGCTGTCCTTCTCCGGGTCAGTAGCTTTATTTACCGCGTATGTTTTAAATTGTTTGAATAACCCGGCTAATAGCGACTATAAACTTGAGCAAGCAAACAATAGAGGGCGACGTTAAGGTGGGAGCTAGTGAAGAATTCTCAGAAACAGAAAGATCCGCTCTTTCTCAGCATGACTAAGAACATAAAATGAAATGCCTTTACATGTTAGTAAAATTAATATTTGCACGCAAAATAATAATAACGTTGTTCTGTCAGGCTCCATAGGCGTACGAGCGGGGGGTCAGGGAGTCTGATGCCCTCCCGGGGCAAATGAATTGTACATTTTCAGGACAAATAATTCTGTTTTAAAATTTCAAAATGTAAGATTTCAAAATTCAAAAATTGGTTACATTACCTCTTTTCACTGGCTACAATTAAAGTGTTTCTTGTACGATGAGTTGTTTTTAACTTTTGGTAATTGTAAAATTATAATAACGCCTACTATCAATTTTAGTTTACCAAATCTCATTGAGTCCATTTCACATTTGTTAAATACGTGCTCATCATTATGCTGGCAAAGTTATAAACATCTTTGCAAAAGGAAACATAAACCGTCACTGTTATTTCCTTTGAATTTCTGAAACATAAGAAATGGTATTTCCTTTTCTCCCTTCGTTATTTTTTTGATTTTTGGCAATAATGAGTGAAAGGAGCTTAAAAACACACTAGGGAAAATGCCATAATGCTTAGCATACTAAAATATGTTTACGTTCACTTGTGATTACTTATTTGTATAGCGAGGCGTATTTGTATATTTTTTTGTATATTTCCTTGTTCGCTGTGTATTTTACATTGAATAAAAATGCGTAAAAATACAAGATAAACATATAGAGCTATAAGTTTGAATATTTTGTTTTTAAACACTTTTCTCAGTCTGTACCCTACATAATTATGTGATCGATTATTTACACTTATACCCTACATAATTACGTGGTCAGTTGTTTACACTTATTTGGAAATCACTTAAAAGAAAATAATGATTGTGTAAACATGAGTTCAGAATAAAGAATGCTCTAAAATATTGAAAACTACAATAGCTTATTTTAAATCAAAGCTTAGATTAAATAATAATTACCCCAGATACTCAAATTTCGTTAAACTTTCAAAGCTACGCGCGACTCAGTGAATCTACTGCGGCGCCTTTTTGTCACATGCGCATGCCGACAAATAGAAGGCGGTACCGTGATAAGCATGATCATGAACTGCTGTGTTAGTTTCATGACGGCATATGATGTAGAGCCCGTTTTCGTGACATCATACGTTTAACCAGTACTGTAACACTTATGCAAATGTGCTTGATGCGCAAGGGAAGATGCCTGCCATTGCACAAACTGTGGTTAGTTTCTGACGAGAGCAATAGCTGTGCTCGGCTGCCGTTAATTAACTTTCTAAGCTAATTCTTCAAATATAGGAAACAATTGTTAACTTTTATAGGCAAGAAAATGTATATTTTGGACAGTAAATTAGATAAAATGATGCCCCACCCTTGTGAAACTTCCTCCCGTTCTTCCGTTTAGTAAAATTAGACAAAAATTCTATCTTCACCTTTTAGCTATCTTTTATTTGCCAATTCTTTATTTTTCCGCATGTTTTAATATTCGTCCTTGGCACATAATAGACTAGGATTTGTTGGAGGTGAAATTTTTTAGTAACAATCCTATTCTTCCACTCAATTACTGCAGTGAGATTAAGCGTATAGAGAACAGTATTTTTTACTGATCATGCGTACTTCCCCAGTGAAAAACTTCACGCGTCGATTTAGAAGCAAGAATTCGCGGGCTGTTATTAGTTCAAGTTATTAGCTGTTTTGTGTTCACACAATCGATGGATGAAATTTTGAAAATGATTAATGATGCTAATTAACTTACATACAGCGAAGTTTTCCTTTGCGGAACAAGAAAATTATGTTGAACTAATGAAATTAAATGAAACAGTTTTTTTTTGCATTTGGATGATAGATTTGCTCCATAAAACGACGTATAATGTCACGCGACTGGTGACACATTTAGCTGACACAACAATCTTTCTCCCTATCTAGAGAAAAGTCTTACTAAATGTTGCAACAGTTGATTTTTGAAAGTTTTTCCGTAGCCGCTGAGCTAAATGGCAACTTGACTGATGTTAAACGGATTGAATATTGGTGTTGTGGCGTTGTCACTGCCGCAGTCGTTGTTGTCGTCATTGTTGTTGATGGTGTTGTTATTGCTGTTGCTGCTGCTGCTGCTGTTGTTGTTGTTGTTGCTGCTGCTTCTGCTGTTGTTGTTGTTGCTGCTGCCGCTGTTGTTGTTGCTTTTGTTGTCGTTGTTGTTGTTGCTGCTGTTGTTGTCGTTGTTGTTGCTGCTGCTTCTGCTGCTGTTGTTGATGTTGTTGTTGCTGCTGCTGTTGTTGTTGTCGTCATTGTTGTTGATGGTGTTGTTATTGCTGTTGCTGCTGTTGTTGTCGTTGTTGTTGTTGCTGCTGCTGCTGCTGCCGTTCTTCATATATGGTATGGAACTCGTAAAAAGATCTGTACTTGCCCAGCCATTCAGATCGTATTACCATTGTTTCGTTTACTTTAATGAATGTATATTCAAACTAAGGAAAACTTTACCTTAGTTCAAGAAATTTCCATTTGCTAGAAGATATTTTAATGAAATCTGTTCCCTCTCTGTTGAATCCCTTTATGACTACCTTATGAATGAAATGGAGCTTTTACCTAAACCCGCAAAGGAAGAATTACATTTCAATGTACACGGTTTATTGTAAGATAATTACCGCACCCCTCTGATTTAACACTAACCTTGCATTTCATAATCCCATATATGGTTATCTTCCAAGCCACGCCTCAGAGAAGACCATTTTATGTCCTCTGCCCCAGCTAAATGATCACTGCTGTACGTGGTGTATGTCTTTTATTACAAAGTAGTGCCTTCACAATCCGTAATTTGAGCATAGTTTCACATGCTTCGTGGATTTTTGCTATAAAATGTACAATTATCACTGCTGTGTCAAGGGGACCATTATTAGCTCACGAATGCGGCGGGAGGGGGTAGGTGGTACTCCGTATTGAAGCTTTTAAAATCTGCCCGGTAAGACGGCGATTTTCATAGAATTAGTACAATTGTTGTTGTTGTTGTGGTCGTCGTCGTCGTCGTCGTCGTAGTAGTAGTAGTTGCAGTAGTTATTGTTGTTTTTGTTGTTGTTGTCGTAGTAGTTGTAGTAGTTATTGTTATTCTTGTTATAGTTGCTGTTGTTGTTTTTGTCGTAGTAGTTGCAGTAGTTATTGTTGTTGTTGCTGGTGTTGTTGTTGTTGTTGTTGTCGTAGTAGTTGTAGTAGTTATTGTTGTTGTTGTTGTTGTTGTTGTCGTAGTAGTTGTAGTAGTAATTGTTGTTGTTGTAGTAAGTGTTGCTGTTGTTTTTGTTGTTGTCGTAGTAGTTGTAGTAGTTATTGTTGTTGTCGTAGTAGTTGCAGTAGTAATTGTTATTGTGGTTGTTGTTTTTGTTATTGCTGTTTTGTTGTTGCCGTAGTAGTTGTAGTAGTTATTGTTGTTGTTATAGTTGTTGTCGCTATCGCTGTCGTTGTTGATGATGTTGTTGTCATCGTTGTCGTTGGTGCTCTGCTGTTGTTGTTTTTGTTAAAATAAGCAAGTGCGTATTTTTATTTTATGGTTTCCATAAGTATCTTCTTTTGTATAACCTATTTTGCCCATGTTACTCATGAATTCAAAAATTCTGTTCCTAAACTTAATGCTTTTACTGAAAATGCAATTCGTCTACGATTTCTACGTCTGGCGAAAACCTACTGTAAAATACGCTTATAAGCTTCTTTCTTTCCGCGGAAGTAATTTAGGTATACAAAATTATACTAATGACTAATCAGTTTTCACTAATCTGCTTTAATTTTACTTTCAACAAATCGACTCAGAATTTCACTTCTCAGATCTGTTATTTCCTGCTACGTGAATTGTAAAACACCTGCGTTGTTTGTTGTTAATGAGAGGTTTTGATTTGACCCACTTCATGTCTATCTGACCCGGACGACAAGTACCCGCCTTTGTGCATTCATATTTGCCTGGCCAATTTCTTATGAAGTTTACGATTTATTTCATAAATCTTTTATAATCGAACTCAGCGAAAACTGGGCAAGAGTTCAACGATCTTTCAAAGGAGGTCGTGGAATTAACATAATGAATGATAAATGTTCACTCTTCACTGATAAATGTTCCTTTTTCCATTATCTCCATAATAATAAATTAGTCGTCGTAATAATGTAGTAATAAAGTAGTAGTATCTTGGTAGTAAAAATAAACCAGTAATAATAAAGTAGATGATGAACTGAATGTCCTATAAGACAAGAGAGGAATGTTTTGGTTTCTCTCTCATTTTTGTTCTAACTTTCAATATATATGTTTCCCTAATGAGAAGTCTTTCTAATTTCGTCACAAGATGTAAAAGTTATAAAAATCAATGTTAGATCGGTCCAGAAAATATTTGAATTCAGGACCTGAATGAGATAACTTAGAAAAAGTCTGACTGATTAATTGCAACTATAGTAGAATAATAACCGAGATAACTCAGAGCAAGTCTGACTGATCAATTGCAATAATAGTAGAATAATAACCGAGATAACTCAGAATAAATTTGACTGATTAATTGCAATAATAGTAGAATAATAACCGAGATAACTCAGAGTAAGTCTGACTGATTAATTGCAATAATAGTACAATAATAACCGAGATAACTTAGAGCAAGTCTGATTGATTAATTGCAATAATAGTAGAATAATAACCGAGATAACTCAGAACAAGTCTGACTGATTAATTGCAATAATAGTAGAATAATAACCGAGATAACTCAGAACAAGTCTGACTGATTAATTGCAATAATAGTAGAATAATATGTCTATGATATCAAGACATTTATACATGTAAATTGCTTTGTTGTATGTGTCTATGTGTTTGAACCATTATACCATATACACGTAGTTTCTGTGCATTGTTGTAGTCTGTTCCTTTTTTTTTATCTCTAATGCAGTTTTATTCTTTTGTTTTCTGTTCTAAGGTTCAATAAACGATATCATAAGAAATTCTTCAAATAATTTGTGGCAGGTTAAGAGGTGGAAGGGGCACGTATTGGTTGCAAGTTGTAAAACGTGTGAAATTAAAACGCCATCGATGAAGATTTAATTTCTCAAATTTTAATTTTTTTCAGCCCGTACAGAGCTTGTCCTATACTCCACATGACCCAGACAGATATGGGGCACCACCTCCTTACACAGTAAGTACATCGGATTATAATTGCTCTAACTAGATTAAGATATGGTTTAACAAGTTTCAGTTGTATAAGTGTGTAATTAGTAGTATGGATCCTTTTGTATCTGGCTGCAATTTTGTTTGTTTTTAAAGAGGACGAAAATGGAATCAATGAAACTTTACACTGTGTTATCTAAGCATGTTTTAAGCAATTTTTTTGTTAAAATGGCTGCGCCTAACGGTCATGGCGGAGTATAAACTCTCAAGCTTTATACAGCATTAGGTCTACTGCTAACGCAAGCTCTGTATGCAATAACATGGCATAAAAGCGGTACGGAATTTCAAAACGAAATTTTTATCTTTATTTATGAAGATTTTTTGTGCTTTTTGAATTTCGTGCGACTTTTGGGCCATTTGAATTTGAAGCAGCCTAGTAACAAAAATTTGTTCAAATCCTGCAACAAACTGCAGGCTCAGTCAGCTTTTGAGACAGTGGCAAGACGGGCATCTTGCATTGACAAAGTCTAAAATAGTTTGAGTTATGAGAAAGGGCTGCACTTTGTTGAAAAAAAACATTTTTAATAGTGACAGACTAATGTGGTTCATATGGTGCTTTGAACCTCAGTTTATGATGAAGTAGTAAGGACCTCCGCCCACGTGATTTTATACCGTCTTTCTAACATTACCGTCATTCCTTCGTAACGGGTTCCAGTTGTCAAAAGTCGCGTTTGATTCGTGTGAGAGCTTGCATTTTTTGGAGAAAACTAGAAAAAGAAAATTAGTAATCAATATGTGTAATGACTTTTGAAACACCCCGTATTTTCTTATTTAGAATGGACGAATGGTCGACAGTGACAAGGATGGAGTAGATGATGAAGAAGAACACAGAGGCATCTGGGGCTCAAAGTGGGAGTTTTTGCTTTCTTGTATTGGATTATCAGTGGGGATTGGGAACGTTTGGAGGTTTCCATACCTATGTTATGACAATGGAGGAGGTAGGTTCTTTCCAGAGGCCTTGTTTTGGTAATTCTGTTGGTGAAACGAATTTTTTGCAGTGACAAACTATAACGAAATACGCTATTGTTGTAGTAGATCATATCAATGACGGTGAAATTTGTCTCCTTAAGAATTTGTCCTCAGGTTGCGTATTTATAACTGACTCCAATGAATCCAGTATTTTAGAACTCTCTCGTTTAATGTAATTTATTTCCTTATTTGAAGCTTCTGTCTATAGAACAATCACAACAAATCAATATACAGTACACGATTACAAACGAACTACCTTTGCTAACACTATAGTATTGTGGATTATGTAATGAATTCGTATGAAATCCACTCTGTAAATCCACATAAAAACCTGGAGGACTTGTTATTGAATGCCACGGACGCCAGTGTGGCCGCCATATTGGATATCTATTCGAATAGAGTGGTCTAGGACGCGGTATTTGAACTAGGGAACTCCAGAATGTTCTAAAAAGTACTGTACCACCATTTTGGTCGCCATCTTGGATTGGATGAGCTGAATTGACATCATTCTAAAGCTGTCCCGAAGCCATGCTAATTGTAATAATGTAAATAATGTATAAACAAACACACATACAAAAATTTATATATTGTTAGGGCCGTAGATAGTAAATCAATACAGTTTGTATCTTACAGTTTTTTGCGTTTATAGCTGCATTCCTCATACCATACATTATTGTTCTCATCTTGGTCGGAAAGCCTATGTATTACATGGAATTGGCTTTTGGTCAGTATGGAGGAGAGGCGCCATTGACCATTTGGTCTTGCGTGCCTATCGCTAAAGGTAAGTTTAGCTTTATTCTGCGCAAACGGTCATGTCAATGAAACGATTTAGCTTTATTTCGAAACGTGCTTAGCATGAGTGTTTGTAAAATCAGGATTTAATTACCTTGGGCTAGGCGTGCTAGGTATGAAAAGTATTGTTAAAGTACGAGTACACAGTTTTAGTAAAGGATTGCTACAGTAAGTGCAAAAAACAGCAGTATCTTTGCGGAACTGTTTTAATTTAATGGCCAACCTGCCATGATTTCTCTCTTTCCGCACTGGTTTTGGTGGTCAAGTGGTCTAAATTCCGGACTACAACGACGTAGTGGCCAGGCATATACCTTACATGTTATTCGTTATTTTTGTGCTGCGTTCTTATATCTAAAATTGGATGTACATACATGAAAATGCCTGTACATGTTTGGAGGATGCGCAAACAGTTGAACATTTGCTTTTTAATTATACTCTGCTAGATGGAAATATAAGATTTACGCTCGCAAATATCCTACAACCTCAGAACATTAGTAAAATTTATACCACTCGTGACAAAAACCTGCTAGTTGTTTTTACTGAGTTAGTCTGTAATCAATTTTTGCAAACCTTAGTTAGCATAAATTATTAAACTTTTCGAAACAGAACAAATTTAGATGCATATAAATTTTCTATTTCAAGTCACTTTTAGATTTATACAGGTCGTTATATGTACAGTACTCAGGCGGTCTATATAATAGTCTAGTACTTCTTTTAACAAATTAATACATAACACAGTACCCACATTCTCCACATAACCAAACTGGTTGGGCGTGACAGGTAAAAAATTAGCATAACGAGTCACTACAAGAACTACTAAAACTTTACTAGAGAAATACGTATGTTGAGATTGATTGATTACATAATGACGTATTAAATCTATCTCTATTTTGCACAATGTAAAGCTGGTGACTTCGAATTTAACGTAAGTAGATCTTACTGCACGTTTCTTTTCATTTCGAAAGCTAAAATCACAGTTTAGTATAATTTTTGATCTGAATTACACATATATGGAGTACCATAATCCTTTCAGGGCTTATAAGACCTCTCATAGACCTTGCATTTTGTCTTTTGTTCAATTGACGTTGTTCAAGTCACGCCAGAATTAGGCTTTCGCTTTTATTAAAAAACGTCAAGTAATAATCGAGGTTTTTACAATAGCTACCTCTCTAGTTAAAAAAGTTCTTGCTGTTACATTTTTAATTGATCATCCCTGTTTTCCAATTTCTTACTGTATAATATAATTCAATATAATTTATTTATCTGTTAAAACTCTTAAAGTGAAAGAAATATATGACATGTATTGTTTTCATTTCATGTATCACTATTATAATTCACTACTTCCACCAGCTTTTCAGTCATACTTTAGTCCAGTTTCAAATCAACATGATCATTACACAAGATATTCAGTGGAAAACTATGTACTCCCCCTTCCAAAAATAAATATAATGAAACAGTCATCAAAATATAATGCTATTAAAATATGGTCATCAATTCCGCGTGAAAATAAAACTCTTAACCTTTATCAATTTAAAAAAGCGTCAAAGAATTACCTACTGCAACGGTATAATTAACTCACAATTTTACTCACCCTGATCTTAAGTTACTAACAAAACTTATTTTGTTCTAATGTTTGCTATAACTGATGAAAATGTAATGTTAATTGTCAATTGTTTCACTTATCTGGATTAGGACTCGAAAGCTAAATGCTCCTTCCTCCTCCTCACAGTAACTCGCTTACTTTATTTTTTTTCAATGTAATATCAATTTATATGTATGTTTGAGTTGCTGTGGAATAAACTCATAATTCATAATTCATACTGTCATACTTGTTCGTATAGGAGTTGGAGTTGCCATGGTGATTGTTTCCCTCATCGTCGCCATCTACTACAATGTAGTCATGTCGTATACCCTGTACTACATGTGGGCTTCTATGCAGCGTGTTTTACCTTGGACAACATGTGACAATGAGTGGAATACAGTTGCTTGTTACGTTCGAGGTGACGAGATTAACAAAAATTACACGGACTGGTGGAACGAATCAGATTATTACAATGGCAATTTTAAACTCAAAACAGCACCAGAGGAATACTGGGAGTAAGTCAAACTATTTTATTGTTTTTAAGTCCGCTTCTAAATTTTATAAATTTAAATTTTAAATATGTTAAATCTTAAAGGACAAGAAAAGGATATATGAAGTCGGTTTCAGAAAAATCGCCTTAAAAAATTATATTACTTTATAGCAATTTAATGCGCATATCGTATTCTCATGAAAGGAATTTTTGTTTCTTTTCATTTTAATTTGTCCGCAATACCGTTCCGCGTCATTCCGTCCGCGTTATTACATGACGTAATATACGCACAAAATAAATCGGGGAACAATGTCCCAAAAAAATTTCCATCCAGATTTTATATTATTTAACATTTAGCTTACCTGCTGAAAAGACTTATGTAACTAGAAATAATAATTTAACATGTTCGTGCCAATTGATAAAATGTCGCTGACTCGCCCTCTAGGGTGCGCCACTCACGAACCAAAAAATGTATTTTCAGTCTTATTGACAAGATACAGTAATGTAAAATTTTACTTAGTTAAAACAAAAGAAAACCCTCCACTTACATAAAACTTAAAAAATTCGTCTTGAAATTTTGTCACGTATTGCATTTTTGCGTGCAGAGCTTATGTCGGCAGTAACGCTGTATAAAACTTGTGAACTTAAACTCCCGCGATGACCATTAGACGAAGTCATTTTGACGATAGGTCGTTTGAAACAAGTTTTGATAACATTAAGTAAAGTTTGAAAAAACAATCAGAGCATTCGTAGCGCACACGTCACTAACTAAGTAAAATTTTAAATTACTGCACCTTGTCAATAAGATTAAAAATACGTTTTTGGTTAGTGAGTGGCGCACCCTGGAGGTGAGTCAACGACAGTTTACCAAATGGTGAAAACCTTTTATATAATTAATAATTTTCTTTTTTAGTTGCATAAGTCTCGCAAGCAGGTAACCGAAATGCTGAGTAATATAACCTTGCATAGAACGTGTTTTGGGACATAATTTAACATTTCCCTTTCTTCCTCTGATTTACGTTGTGCGTATATGACGTCATGTAATGACGCGGTGGGAACAGTATTGTGAGAGATATACGCATAAAATTGCTATAAAGTAATATAATTTTTGAGGCGATTTTTCTGAAACCCACTTCAACTACCCCGTTTCTTGTCCTTTAAATTTTTATATATTAGGGCTTAGTTTAAAAATGTCAGGATATATAATTTTGGTTTTTCACTAAAAGAAATCACTGTATCAAGACAAGCTGTCATCAGCCATTAGTATTCTCATCAGCTTTGGAGGAGTAACGGCGCATTCAGACTAGCAAGTTTTCTCGCCAAGTAAACTCAGCAAGTAACTCACAAGCATGTTCACACTAGAGAGCAAAACTTGCTGCAAGTTACTCTCCGACAGTAAGCACGAAATGACACTTACTTCTCTATTTACTGTGAGAAGTGTCGAGAATAACTCGCGGAGACGTTCACACTAAAGAGCAAATCTTGCTGCAAGTTACTCTCCGACAGTAAGCAAGAGACGACACTCACTTCTCTATTTACTGTGAGAAGTGTCGAGAGTAACTCGCAGCAACTGTCTGAGAGTTTACAATAATTTGCCGACAGTAACTCACAGAGCAGTTCACACTTACAAGTTTGCTTGTCAGAGAGAAAATTCGTTAAGAAAACTCGCTAGTCTAAACGCCGCTGTTTTGATTATAAAAATGTCAGTAGTGAAATGTAATTCTAAATCCACTTATATATATATATAAAGTGAGAAACATTTAGTGCTTTAGTGAGAAACATAAGAATTGTTAATTCGAAAATCTTTTATATAGTCTTTGAAACGTGTTTCCATTGCTTTCCTAAACTTAATTTTAAACCCTATTTCAAACATTTCATATATGTAACATCTAAGCTATTGGGACACCATGTGGTGGATCCAGTTAACTCCGAAACCACTGAAGCATGGTAACTGCTGTTGACCACTTGCTTTAGTGAGAAACATAAGAATTGTTAATTCGAAAATCTTTTATATAGTTTATAGTCTTCGAAACGTGTTTCTATTGCTTTCCTAGACTTAATTTTAAATTCTTCTGTTTCAAACTTCCCAAAACCTACATTGTTGACATCATTACATATTGTGACTTTGTTAGGAACAAAGTACTGGGGTTACATGTGGTAACCAATGGTACAGTAGATCACGTTTACAACATAGCTGATTTGGGAGGTATCAAATGGGACGTGGTTCTCAATCTCTTGCTGTCTTGGATCATTGTATTTGCCTGTCTCATGAAGGGCATCAAATCATCTGGGAAGGTAAAATTGATGTTGCTTTTGCTTTGTAAACATTAAAGTTTATTATTAGCTGACAAGTCATTCAACAGCAGCCTTTAAAAACGATAAACTAATCACTTTATATTTGCGGCAATTTAAAATGCAATATTTTTTATTTTACAATTTACAAACTAATAAACTAAAACAAGAAACAGTCAGCCAGCTCAGTAAAAATTAATTCTGTTATAGTCTTTAATCACGTAAAATTACACATATGTAAATAGAAATGTGAAGATATCATTTCTTTATACGTCAACTTCAACTTAAAAGTCTTTTTAATTGTGTGTAAAAAATTCTGATTTGTAAACTTGTATTTTTTTGTTAACTATCATTGCTTTATCAATTTTTTTCTATATTTTGTATAATTTACTAACATTTTAACACTATTTTAAAACATCAGTCTAGAAACTGAACACACACAATTATTTATGTATTCGGATTTTATACACACACACACACACACACACGCACGCACGCACGCACACACACACACACACACACACACACACACACACACACATAACATTAATATTAATTTACTGAATATTTTGTTGTTATCTAATTAATGTTTCAGTAAAAAAAAGTAAATTGCATCTTATTCTCTACTCTTGTGAACCATTACATAATTTAGACAGCGTATTAATGATTTGTTTTAAAGCACAAGAAAATCCTCCTTTTACATACTCCGTTTTCGTATGCATGGCTTACAAAACATATAAATTTAAACTCCCGGATGACCGCTAGGCGTAGCCATTTTAATGGTAGGTCGTTTGAAACAAGTTTTGATAATATTAAGTAAAGTTTGAAAAAATAATCAGAGCATTCGTGCATACTTTTTCTTCCCTTGATTTACGTGGCCTAGTGACGTCATGTAATGGCGCCCGTCGCAACAGTATTGCGGGAGATTTAAAATGAAAACAAACGAAAATTCCTTTCAACGCGAGTACGATATGTGCATGAAACTGCTGTAAAGTAGTATAATTTTTTAAGGCGATTTTTCTGAAGCCTACTACAGGTGCCCCTTTTCTTGTCCTTTGACACACACGCTTGCAAAAAGTTCATAGATTCAAAATGCACACTTCATAGACATCAGTCACATACAGCAATTTGTTTTTGATAATTTGATAACTTTACTCACCTTTTACTTGTTCTAGGTTGTGTATTTCACTGCAACGTTTCCTTATGTTGTATTAATCATTTTGCTCATTCGTGGTGTGACGCTAGAAGGAGCTAAAGATGGAATCAGACATTTATTTGTACCAACGTGGTCTAAACTCTTAGACGTAAACGTGAGTATTTAAACAGTTAGGAATGAAAAGCTTCTGATCACTGAGCCTCTTAGGTGGTTTGGGGTTGTGGCAGCCTTACAGTGCTCAAGTAAGCCTAATACACCCGTGTTAGAACCATTACATTACCCCAGATGCTTGAGTCTGTCAGGTAGCACCCTACTAGACCAAACCCAGATAGATCAAATTCTCCTAGACTAATACCTTAGGCAAACCAGCCTCCAGACATAAATAATCATAAACTAGACTTCTAATGCAGATCAACACTCAGGAAGACAAGATCCTGCGACTAGACATGGATCAGACTCGTCTTATAGGCTGTACCTCTCATAGATCAGACCTTTCACAGACCAGTATCCAGACAGATGAGCTACAGACCTCTGATAGATCAGACCTTACACAGACCAGTATCCAGACAGATGAGCTACAGACCTCTGATAGATCAGACCTTACACAGACCAGTATCCAGGCAGATGAGCTACAGACCTCTCATAGATCAGACTTTTCACAGACCAGTATCCAGACAAATGAGCTACAGACCTCTCATAGATCAGACCTTACACAGACCAGTATCCAGGCAGATGAGCTACAGACCTCTCATAGATCAGACTTTTCACAGACCAGTATCCAGACAAATGAGCTACAGACCTCTCATAGATCAGACCTTACACAGACCACTATCTAGACAGATGAGCTACAGACCTCTCATAGATCAGACGTCAGACAAACCAGACCCCGAGACATGAACTGCCATAAACCAGACTTCCGGTATGGATCCGACATCAGGAAGACCACACCCCCAGCAGACTAGTCATTGACCAAACATCTGACAGACCAGATCCCAGACAGAACAGTAACAGTGCTTGCCAGACCAGCCAAAACCAGACCTGCATCTAGAACATAAAGAAACTGACGTAGTCCAATGATTAGAGCATACACACTGGCCATGACCTAATTGCAACCGCGCATTAGTTTGTAGCACAATGAGCCTTAACAGCTGCCGTTAATTTTTTAGTTTTATATTAAAAACATTTTATTAAGACAAAGGTTGTACCGTAAGCGTTACCGAAAACTTTTTTGATTGAGCGTAAAGTTTAAGATTTTAATTAATTAATTAATTAATTTAGGTGTGGAGAAATGCTCTGGGTCAGATGTTCTTTTCATTGTCTGTTGGTTGGGGTTGTCTCATCATGTTTGCCAGTTACAACAAGTTTCGACACAACTGCTACAAAGATGCCATCATTGTCAGTAGTCTGGATACAATCACTAGCATCATCGCTGGATTTGTCGTCTTTTCTGTTATTGGGGCGCTTAAACACGATCTAGGAATAGAAAGGATAGAAGACGTGGTAAAAGGAGGTATCTAATTGTCTTATGTATACTTCTTTAGGTACGAATAAAATGTAATGCGTTGTTTATTTATTATTCCTGACGGTTCAATTCAAGGTTTAGTATGGAAACAAAAGGTCTAGTGCACATTGTATGAATTATGTATACTACGTACATAAATACATACATAAATACATACGTACATACGTACATACATACATACAAACGTACGTACGTACATACATACATACATACATACATACATACATACATACATACATACATACATACATACATACATACATACATACATACATACATACATACATACATACATACATACATACATACATACATACATACATACATACATACATAGTTATATATATATATGTATGTATGTATATGTATAATTACAACACAAACGCAATTTCACGTTCGCGCCACTAGTTCTTTGCTGTTTCATGCATTTCGCCATTTGTTAGTTAGACGGACACTACCGCCTGCATTTCAGAAACGCGTTACACAAAACTGGTGTTGTACCTTTCAGTTCAGATGTGTTCACTCCCGATGTTTGTCTTTTATAATAAGCTATCCATCCGGTGGCATTCTCTTCGAATTGTTGCGGAACTACATAAAGTCTACTGAACGTTTTGCTAATTGATTGTACGTGTAATTATATATTGAATTGTAACCTGAATTATTTTGAATTTTGTTGTTTTGAATTAAAAACCAGCTATTAAGCAATCATACTTTTGTATAACTAATAGGATAATGTACATTGATAATTGTTTCTGGTCTGTACTCTGTGCGCTTTGCATATTTCAATTTTAAGTATTAACTAATGAATTACTTGTGTTTTTGAACTAATTATCAATGTAACTATATTCTTGATAACCAGTTATTAAGCAATCATACTTTTATACAACTAATAGGATGCTGTACATTATCATTGTTTCTGGTATATATAATATATATAATCCAATTTGCACTGACTTTGTTACAGGTCCTGGTCTAGCTTTTGTTGCATATCCGGAAGCTGTTGCTAGGTTACCTGTTGCTCAACTTTGGTCAATCATATTTTTCTTTATGCTGTACACCCTTGGATTAGACAGTGAAGTAATTATTATTATTTTCACTATTATTATTATTATTATTATTATGACTCTTTATTTTGTATATACATCCCATCTTTAACAATTTACAGTATAGCTATGCTATCATTGCATTATCATTACCTTCTTAACTGACATTTCCTGAATTTCGGTACCGCATTGCACCAAAAGAGGTGCTGTACCTCTCAGTCCTGAAGTTAGTTTCCGACATACTGGGCACGTTCGACTTCTCATGCGTGAGCACAGCGGTAACTTTGAAATTTGAATTTTTATCTTAAAACTTGCCTTAGTTTAGTACAAACATTGAATATCTTACACTAGCACTGTACTTCAATTTTCTCTTTCGCAAACACGTGCAACACGCTCGTGGAATATTTTTACTGTTGAAAATTATGTTAGTTTGTGATGTATTCAATAGTTGAGCTCGCTTAAGTTAATACTCTAATATAAATTGGCACTATGCCTAGTGAAAGATATTAAGTTGACCACATAAATACCACAAATTTTAATCTCATTTATTTTCTATTTTAGTTTGCGTTGTTGGAATGCGTGATGAGTTCCCTGACAGATCAGTTCAAAGGTTTAAGGAAGCACAAGTTTACATTTACTCTTTTCTTCTGCATAGGTTGTTTTCTCATAGCTTTACCTAGTACCACATACGTGAGTATGAGTTATGTAACTCTGTCTTTGTCTGAGGTACTTATTTATATTCAGTCACTGGCTCTGTAAATGCGTGACCTTTATTTTTACATAAGCATATTTTTTGCATAACCCTATTTTTGTATAAGCATATTTTTATATAAGGATATTTTTGCATAAGCATATTTTTACATCACCATATTTTTACATAAGCATATTTCTGCTTAAGCATATTTTTGCATAAGCATACTTTTACATAAGCATATTTTTACATAAGCATACATTTACATAAGCATATTTTTCCATAAGCACATAAGCATATTTTTACATAAGCACATTTTTACATAAGCATATTTTTGCATAAGCATAGTTTTACATAAGTATATTTTTACATAAGCATATTTTCACATAAGCATACTTTTACATAAGCATATTTTTACATAAGGATATTTTTCCATAAGCACATAAGCATACTTTTACATAAACATATTTTTCCATAAGCATAGTTTTACATAAACATATTTTTCCATAAGCATAGTTTTACGTAAGCATATTTTTACATAAGCATACTTTTACATAAGCATATTTTTACATAAGGATATTTTTCCATAAGCATATTTTTACAAAAGCATATTTTTACCTGCATATACCAGTGTAGGTTACAAATGTCATACTGATATTAAAATGATATAAATGTGTTATTTGTTGCCTGTTTTTGGCTCTATAGCTATAATGTAAAAGCTATATTTTGTACTTTTGTATTGTGTTGTTGTTTTGCTGTATGTGTGTCATTGTAGTATAATGTCTATGCCAGTAATAAATTCGATTCTATTAACTTTCGAAAATCACTTTTACTGTTGCCACACAATATAGCTGTATTCTGTTTTCTGCTCCATTGAAACAAACTGCCTTTCGGAAATCTTAGTTTCAATAGAAATAAAACAGCTACAACAGCCACTAGGAATTTCATCATTCTATTAAAGATGAGCATCAGTTAGTCTGTAGGTTTTTGCATAAATTACTTACATCTGCTGCCATTTGCCTATTTAGGAGGACATATTGTTGCTGACGATGGCAAAAGCAAGTACAAAGTCGCTGATACTAATCTTGAATAAAATGATGACATTCTCAGCTACTTTTGTAGCTGTCTTATTTCTATTGAAACTAAGATTTTCGAATGACCCATTGTCCCATTGAAGTCAAAATTAGAAATATGCTCACACGCCTGCAAATGGCGTGGGTGTAAAACGTGTGTGGAGGACAGCAGTAATGGTAGCAACAACAGCTGCAGCAGCAACACCAACAGAACTGATAATGTCAATGGCTACATTAATAGTAGCAGCGACAGCTGCAGCAGCAACATCAACAGCAGTGACAGTGGCGACGGCTACAGCAACAACGGCAACAACAACAAAAAGAACAACAGCAACAGCAGCAGCAAGCAACAGCAACAACAACAACAACACCAACACCTCCTCCACCACCACCAGCAGCAGCAACAGCAACAACAACAAAAACAACAACAACATATTCTTAAACGTATACACGTAAACGTAACATAAGTTATTGTGATTTCATGAAATATTTTAGGGTGGACTCTATGTTTGGGCTCTCATGGACAAGTATGGAGGCGACTTTGCAGTTTTACTCATAGCATTCTTTGAGATAGTGGCACTCATGTGGATATACGGATTTAATCAATTTTGTCGAGATATCGTCTCCATGTTGGGTTTCCGTCCAGGAATCTACTGGCTCATTACATGGATTGTGGTGTCACCTGTATTAATTTTGGTAAGGTATCTTTGGCTGCAAAGCTTTAATTTGGTAATGTATCTTTGGCCGAAATGCTTTAATTTGATAATGTATCTTTGGCCGCAATTCTTTAATTTGGTAATGTATCTTTGGCCGCAATGCTTTAATTTGGTAATGTATCTTTGGCCACAATGCTTTAATTTGGTAATGTATCTTTGGCCGCATTGCTTTAATTTGATAATGTATCTTTGGCCGCAATGCTTTAATTTGGTAATGTATCTTTGGCCACAATGCTTTAATTTGGTAATGTATCTTTGGCTGCAATGCTTTAATTTGATAATGTATCTTTGGCTGCAATGCTTTAATTTGGTAATGTATCTTTGGCTACAATGCTTTAATTTGGTATTGTATCCTTTGGCTGCAATGCTTAATTTGGTAATATATCTTTGACTGCAATGCTTTAATTTGGTATTGTATCCTTTGGCAGCAATGCTTTAATTTGATAATGTATCTTTGGCTGCAATGGTTAAACTTGGTAATGTATCTTTGGCCGCATTGCTTTAATTTGATAATGTATCTTTGGCCGCAATGCTTTAATTTGATAATGTATCTTTGGCTGCAATGCTTTAATTTGGTAATGTATCTTTGGCTGCAATGCTTTAATTTGATAATGTATCTTTGGCCGCAATGCTTTAATTTGGTAATGTATCTTTGGCCGCAATGCTTTAATTTGGTAATGTATCTTTGGCCGCAATGCTTTAATTTGATAATGTATCTTTGGCTGCAATGCTTTAATTTGATAATGTATCTTTGGCTGCAATGCTTTAATTTGGTAATGTATCTTTGGCTGCAATGCTTTAATTTGGTAATGCATCTTTGGCTGCAATGCTTTAATTTGATAATGTATCTTTGGCCGCATTGCTTTAATTTGGTAATGTATCTTTGGCCGCAATGCTTTAATTTGATAATGTATCTTTGGCCGCAATGCTTTAATTTGGTAATGTATCTTTGGCTGCAATGCTTTAATTTGGTAATGTATCTTTGGCTGCAATGCTTTAATTTGGTAATGTATCTTTGGCTGCAATGCTTTAATTTGGTAATGTATCTTTGGCCGCAATGCTTTAATTTGATAATGTATCTTTGGCTGCAATGCTTTAATTTGGTAATGTATCTTTGGCTGCAATGCCTTAATTTGGTATTGTATCCTTTGGCTGCAATGCTTAATTTGGTAATATATCTTTAGCTGCAATGTTTAATTTGGTAATGTATGTTTGGCTGCAATGCTTTAATTTGATAATGTATCTTTGGTCGCAATGCTTTAATTTGGTAATGTATCTTTGGCCGCAATGCTTTAATTTGGTAATGTATGTTTGGCTGCAATGTTTAATTTGGTAATGTATCTTTGGCCACAATGCTTTAATTTGGTAGTGTATCTTTGGCTGCAATGCTTTAAGTTGGTAGTGTATCAATGTGAAAATATTGCAACTTGAAGAGAGAAACGAAATTAGGATGATTTTTCAAATACTATTCCATTTTCAAGTCCGATAAAAAGTGTGCATTTTAACACGATTAATACTGTAAAAGTGTTTCTGATAATTAAATATTATTATTAACTTAAGCGAGCTCAGCTATTGATGACATCACAAACAAATATAATTTTCAACAGCAAAAATATTCTGTGAGCATGTTGCACGTGTTTGTGAAAGCGAAATTTGATGTACGGTGCTACTGTAAGAGATTCCGTGTGTTGTACTAGAACTAGGCAAGCTTTAAGATAAAAATTCGAATTTCAAATTTACCGCTGTGCTCACACATCGTCACAAACTAACACCGAGAGGTTCAGCGCCTGTTTTTTGTGCGATGCGTTTCCGAAATGCAGGCGCTAGTGCCCGTCTAACGAAATTGTGTTTATTTGGTAATAATTCTTTGACGTAAGTAATTTTTGAAAAAAATAGTATGTTTTCTTTCAATATTTTAAAGAATAGATTGTTTTGACCTACAGTTTAAGACTGGGTCTGGTTTTGCTTTAATTTTGTCTCCTCTTTACTAACATTAATTTTGAGTTAGATTTGTTTATGAAAAAGCAATAATACTACAAACAGATCACAACAGATGTCACTACACGTACTGACTTTTTTCTGCTAGAAATATAAATAAAATGAAAATATTTCTTCTAATATTGTAGTGAACTTATATTCACGTGTTGTGATAAATGTTTGCTTGCTTTTGTTTAAATCAAATGCAAAATTTCTGTAAAATTCGGTTTGTTTTATTCATTTACTCGTGTTTATGAAAAGGTTTTTTTTTATTTCAGGTCGTGTTTATTTTAGCCATGATTTACTACAAGCCACTGATTAGCGATTCTGAAGTGTACTATCCACCCTGGGCTGATGGCGTTGGTTGGCTTTTGGCGGCCTTGTCTTTGGTCCAAATTCCTTTATGGGCAATCATTATGACCCTAGTGCAAAAAGGCAATCTTACACAGGTAAATTCACTATTAACGCTCCACTTATTTAAAAAGCTTCGCCCACAGTATGTATTCTACACTCTGATAAACTGTTGACATGCCGAGAGTCTCATGATAAATTCTAGTTCATTTGTTTATTGAACGTGAACAATATATCACATATACAAAAACACACTTCTACCGTAAACAATTCACAACCATTAGTAACCAATTTGTGATGGGGAAAACGTATTCTTAAAATAAAAATGACAACTAGCACCCTCTTAAGAAAAGACATGGCTCCTATTCAGATACAATATCTGCAACGTTTCGACATGGTTACATGTCACACTCACGGAACAATCACTTTGTTATTTTTGCTGAGGTGATTGTTGCATTAACGTGACATGTAACCATGTCGAAACATTGCAGATGTTGTATACGAATAGAAACCATGTCTTTTCTTAAGGGAAGACAGGACGATTGTTTAGACTCAATCTCATTTTATTTTGCTGTCTAAAATATAAATTTTCTTGCCTATAAAAATTAGCAATTGTTCCTTATATTTGAATAATTTTAGCTTAGAATGTTAATTAATGGTAACCGAACACAGCTATTGCTTACATCAAAAACTAACCACAGTTTGTGCAATGGTAAGCATCTTCCCTTGCGCATCAAGCATATTCGTGCAAGTGTTACTGATTAAACGGGTGATGTCACGAAAATGGGCTCTACATCATATGACGTCAGAAACTAACGCTGCAGTTCATGATCATGGTTATCACGGTACCACCCACATGCATGACTCAAGTATCAGTGTAGTTGATTAAAGATAGTTTGTGTTAAATTTGAAAAAAAGTTAATTTAATGCAATCAGTAAGATAATACAAAGATGTTAGAAACCCATAA
The DNA here is from genome assembly GCA_030141605.1 of Tubiluchus corallicola. NCBI lineage: Eukaryota > Metazoa > Priapulida > Priapulimorpha > Priapulimorphida > Tubiluchidae > Tubiluchus > Tubiluchus corallicola. The sequence continues at coordinate 46,798 of JAQGDQ010000200.1, forward strand.
TTCATTAAATTTCGACATCAAACTTAAAAGACAGGAAATGTGAAAAAGCTGAAATACAACCTAGAATTGAACCAGGAACCTTCTCCTTACAGCGCATTTACACATTGTCTGTAACTTATACAAAAAGTAAAACAGCATTTATCAGCATAACTATATGTTCACAAACAACATATCCTCAGTAATGCTTTGTCTCTGTTACAGAAATTAATCAGCGCAGTTACCAAAAAGGAAGAGTACGACCACAGACTGAGAAAATACGGTCCAAGGTTGTCTCAGGCTCATCCTATGACAGCCATGTCCTCTCATCCTGCTACACAAGCGCAACCTATAGTTATTGTACAGAACCCAGAGAAGGGAGCCTATGATAATCCTGCAATGAAATATTAGTAAATTGTACTTAATAGCTAAGTGGACAAGATATAGGTGTCTAATGTAGGTTTTTTTCGTTATATTTTTCCCGTTTCTAACTGTATGTTTTCACAGTGCGAGGAATGTTAGTTTTAAAATTGCAAGTGAAACTTTTGCCCGTCGCACACGAGGCAAAATAATGTGTATGCAACAACTTGTCTGACGCAAACTTTTGCTCGTGTGCATAAACGCTATTTTACAACATTGCTGAACAAAATTTTTTAATTTGCTTAACTTTCTGGCTCAGATAAACTCATCCTGTTTTTGTGCGCGAGCCACAATTCGAATCCGGCAAGACAAAATCAGACCAATAAAAAGCATTTATTTTGTCACGTGTCGTCTTGTAAATGTTTACTATGGATATGCCAACAAAAATGGCTTCATGTGAAAGTTGCCGTGTGCGCGCAGATTTTGCGTGAGATGGGTTTCGTTACACAGTAGCAGCGTAGAGATTTTTGTCTTGTGCGACTAGTATTATTGTAAATTAACAAGTTGTAAATTCTTGTACGTTTTGTGTTCTCGGTATAGCAGTAGGCAGTAAATGTGGTATATCGCTGTTATTGACAGACGGACTTGTTTATACAATTTCAAATTTGTTTTGTATATATGTGAAAACATTTTTGAACATCGTTTCAGACATAACCATTTATAGGTGTCATTGATCAAGTCACGAAGGGATTATTGTGCCACAAATTATAAAGTTCTGAATATATTACTGCAGCAGAATTAAATTCTTCGTTATTCTTAAGAAACGGCCACGACTTGAGTAAACCTAAACATAGATTGTAGTTAAAGGAAAAGACAAGCTTTCTGTGAAATTAGGCTTATTTCAATGTTGGTGTAGAATGTTAAGAAGGTTTAGTAACAAAAGTGCGGCAGACGGCTGGTGTAGTTAGTACAAGTGGCGATCATTTTACTCTTGGGCGGTTCCATTTTGAATACCCGCTCTTCCACCAATGACGTCATTCATTGGCTGAAGAAAACGGTGCACTGTTAAATTCCATTAAAAGTAACACAAATTTTTCCAAAAAAAATTGATAGCTAATTTTATGACATTTATGCGTGAACATTATGCAAGCTGCAGAAGTTTGAATTGGTTTAAGCAGGGCACACTTACGGAAAGTCACGAGACGCTTACGAAAAATCACGAAGTCCACTATTTAGGTCATAATTTGAAATTGAATTACGGCTATCATGGCTCCCCTGAAATTTTTATACGGTAGTATAAATTATCGGTATACTTTATAGATAGTTTTTGTATAAATTTCTTTGTTACATTTTTTCTGAGTTTAAGTGATAAGTTCAGTAAAATAAGTCCAACATGCTAAGTGACTTGCCTTTTCCTTTAATCCACATCAGGCTCAGCTTCATAAAGACCTGTATACATGCAAGTGAGTGCTACGATACAGTAACTAAAGTTATTATTAATTTGTAAAATGTCTTCTTAATTGGTGATCGCTTGAATTGAGTATATTTTAAATACTCTCTAATTTGAACATTGATATAGTTTCTAAACTAAAATCCCAAATCTGCTGCAAGACTGATTGCCTGTTACAGTGTGCGATATTTGTTGAATTCCAAGTGGTCCCAAATTTTGTAAAGCTTTTATTGTAAGGCCCCACATAGACGCTATTTGTACGATTTTATAATGTTTATTAACAAAATAAATAAAATGTATTAAAAATGAGATTTTAGTTAAACTATAAATGTCTCAAATAAATGCTTTTTTCTACACTATGTTTTTTCCTTATTTGCATTATGTTTGCATGAAGTTTTGTAGTTGTTTTAATAGTATAAAAAGAAATAAATGTCGAAATTGCGTCACGAATTCACGTCATTATGTAGTTTGCCTTAAGGTAAATGTTTGTGGTGTGTTGAACTGTAAGTTTTCCAGCACACAATCAGTTGTGTTAAAACAAAATGTTACATTATGGTTTAACAAATAACTATCCCCGATTTGCATTTACAACTGTAAAGTAATTTCAACTCATAATTTTTAAATCTAATTTCCAAGAACTCCTATAAGATAAAGTTGATTTTGTGTTGTTAAGTTTTAATCCAAGATTTAACACAATGCAAATTTATACGCTTTAACTCATCAGGTATTTATTCAGCTTTTTGTTTGGAAAAGCTCGTTTTGATTTTAGTTCTTAGACACAGATGTGCCTAACCATACTTGACTGTTCACATGGGCGCCGCCAGGGGTTAAAAAAGTTGACGCACAAGCACCTAGGGGCTCGGGGGGGGGGGGGTGGGGTTACTCGGCCACTAACGTATTTTCCTATATTTAAGCACAGTTTGGAGGTCTCAAATGAGATCTAAATTCTAGTACTTAGACTTTATCAAATGTGAAAAATTCTGCTTTAATAAATATATTTTACCTACATTTACCTAGGTAATATTCATTGTATTCTATTGTAGTTGTCATATATCTTAAAAGCAAGTTCGTAATGCACTGCAATGAGGATGACCCATTACTTAAGCTTAATTTATTCAGTGTCAAGATTATCTATCCAGCAAAATGTGGACAGCCAAACATAAAACTGATTTGAGACTGTTAAGTTTACAGTCCACCCCACTGTTCATACGAAATTTAATAAGTTTGCGTGCATGCTAATTTTTCCCACTGGACACAGCTAAATGCAATTTTAATGCATTTTAGACCATTTTGCGGTTGCTCGAAGTTATTTCCTCAGGCAAGTTCACTACTTTAAAACTCATTGTGTCACCTCAAACTCGTGACTCATAATTTCACTACTACCGTAAAAGGGGGCCCAGGCCCCTTGGGCCCACCCCCTACATACAGAAGTGCAGTTACAGTTAGCTAAAACTGTCTAGACAACGGAAATCGATAAGAGAATTGGCACAATAAGTGATATATATGAACAGAACTTCACTATGCAAATCAATTGACTGCTTGGGGATTGTGCAAACAAACAAGGGGTTGGTTGGTGTTTTTCTTCGTTTACTGCTAAAAAACTTTTCTTAGCCATAAAAAAAATTCTTAAGAAATTCTGCCGGCGTCCACGACTGTTCACATATATTTGGCTGAGAAACTTCTATAATTTGGAAGAAAGGTCGCGTCTAGAGAACAACGCGTGTGGCCCTTAAATACAAATTAAATAAAAATGCACTGAATTAAACACCCCACATAACGAACATCTTACATACACTCATCATTACGAAATATGTTTGCACTGAACTGAACACCCCACATGATGTAAATCTTACATGCACTCATCATTACGAAATATGTTTGCACTGAATTGAACACCCCACATGATATAAATCTTACATATACTCATCATTACGAAATATGTTTGCACTGAATTGAACACCCCACATGATGTAAATCTTACATGCACTCATCATTACGAAATATGTTTGCACTGAATTGAACACCCCACATGATGTAAATCTTACATACACTCATCATTACGAAATATGTTTGCACTGAATTGAACACCCCACATGATGTAAATCTTACATACACTCATCATTACGAAATATGTTTGCACTGAACTGAACACCCCACATAATGAACATCTTACATACACTCATCATTACGAAATATGTTTGCACTGAATTGAACACCCCACATGATGTAAATCTTACATATACTCATCATTACGAAATATGTTTGCACTGAATTGAACACCCCACATGATGTAAATCTTACATACACTCATCATTACGAAATATGTTTGCACTGAACTGAACACCCCACATAACGAACATCTTACATACACTCATCATTACGAAATATGTTTGCACTGAACTGAACACCCCACATAACGAACATCTTACATACACTCATCATTACGAAATATGTTTGCACTGAACTGAACACCCCACATAACGAACATCTTACATACACTCATCATTACGAAATATGTTTGCACTGAATTGAACACCCCCATGATGTAAATCTTACATACACTCATCATTACGAATATCAGAACTGTGCCTGTTTTAATGGGTCAGATGTTTCAATGATACCAAGTTGCTAATATCGTAAGAAAAAAGGGTTTAAACAATAGTACTTGTGATGACGCAAATACAACATACACCACAGTGGTGACATCTAAAGAGGAGCAAACTTATTAGTGATTTTGTTTTTGCTTGGATGGTTCTACTTGTCTGGCTTTCCCCTATAAGCTTGCAAAAAAGACAGGATGCTCAAATACACCGTCAATTTGTAAATTTTGTCCAGAAATGCACGGCTCGTGGGTTGGGAATCTTGAAGGACAAGAAAAGGGGTACCTGAAGTAGATTTCAGAAAAATCGCCTTAAAAATTATATTACTTTTCAGCAATTTTATGCGTATATCGTGCTCGCATTTAAAAGAATTTTTGTTTGTTTTCATTTTAAATCTCTCTCAACACTGTTCCGACCGCGCCGTTACATGACGTCATATACGCACAACGTAAATCAGGGGAAGAAAAGGAAATGTTAAACTATGTCCCCAAAAATTTTCCATGCAAATCTATATTACTTAGCATTTCGCTTACCTACTGGAAAGACTTATGTAACTAGAAAAGAAAATTTTTAATTATTTAAAATATTTTCATTAATTGGTGAAACACCGCTGACTCACCCTCCAGGTGCACCACTCACTAACCCAAAAAACGTATTTTTATTCTTAATAATAGGATACAGCAATTTTAAATTTTACTCAGTTAGTGACGTGTGCGGAACGAATGCTCAAATTCGTCTTGAAATTTTATACCACTTACATACTAACAATTGCATGCAGGGCCTGCGTCGGCAGTAACGCTGCATAAAACTTGTCAAACTTTACACAATCTTATCTAAACTTGTTTCAAATGAGTTATCGTCAAAATGGCTGCGTGTAGCGGTCATCGCGGGAATTTAAATTTACAAGTTTTATGCAGCGTTACTGCCGACGCAGGCCCTGCATGCAATTGTTAGTATGTAAGTGGTATAAAATTTCAAGACGAATTTTTTAAGCTTAATGTTTGTGAAGGGCTTTCTTGTGTAAGTCTTTTTCGCAGTGCGGATCTAAGGACTTATGCTGCTTGCAGGCTCGGCTGAGTTGTTGATCCAACCTATTTCTTAAAGGAAAACAGGATGATTTTTCATATGCTACCCCATTTTCAAGTCCGATAAAAAGTATATATTTTAACACAATTAATACTGCAAAAGCCTTTCTGATAATTAAATAATAGATTAAAATCGTAATTAACGACGTGGGAGCCCAGCTATTGATGGCATCACAAACTAACATAATTTTCAACAGCAAAAATATTGCACGAGCGTGTTGCATGTGTTTGCGAAAGCGATAATTGAAGTACAGTGCCACTGTGAAGACGAACACGTCTGAACTGAGAGGTGCAACACCTACTTCTTGTGCAACGTGTTTTTTGAAATGCAGGAACTAGTGCCCGTCTAGCTAGCGAATGGCGAGAAGCATGTAATAGCGGAAAACGTGCAGCTCGTCACAAATGAACATGTCTGAACTGAGAGGTATAACACCTGCTTTTTGCGCAATGCGTTTCCGAAATGCAGGAACTAGTACCTTTCATGTAAGTCATTTTTGAAAAAAATAGTATGTTTCTTTTCAATATGTTAAACAGTAGATTAAAGCATTCAATTGTCGTTGCATTTGGTGCTTTCCTTTTATTGTTCTTTTTATTGACTATCGCGTGTCATAATCAATTTATCCTAAATTATTATTATAGTTTTTGAAAAGTTCTTCCTGTTAAATGGAGCAAGAGTAAAGGAATGTTGTTTTAAATAGTGATTTTGATTAAATTATTAAATTAATAACGTAAGATTAAGTGCTTGACGATGCAAGATTAAATGATCGTCTTAGCTAGAAGCCCAGTTAGGTGTGGCATATCACGTGATGATCAGCTGATGTTCGACCGGCTGAGTCAGAAGTAAAGATTGATGACGCAATCTTTATGCGCAGAAGCTCAGGGCACATTAGGTAGTTAGACAAAAGGAATTTGAGACCCGCACCTCGGGAAGATTAGGAGCTGTCTTGAAGACGGAGGGCTGACATTAAACTCTTCTTATTCACACCGTGTTGTGTTTGATCTTTAATAAACGCGTAGTTTGCTAAATAAAGTCTTGATAGTTTGCCATGCCCATCGTGGCTGTTTCCACGCAATCTTCACGAGCCACATCCACCCATACAATAAACAACAATAACCAGCAAGCAGCTATAACCACTGTATTAAACAGACTCTAACTCATCAGAAGCAGCAATTCTTTTACTGCAAGGAGGTCATATTATTATCAAATTTTTAACCCCTTTTAATTACCTTTATACCCGTTTATCTTATTTGTGTAAATAAAAATAAAAAATAAACAAATAACACTATTTATTTTTTGTTTTTATTTACACATTTTGATGGCTCTCTTCGTTTCTTACATATTGATAATGCGGTCATCTGTATTAATACAACATTTAATACAACAACTTCTCAAGCTTTTATCTGATTCTTTCCATTTTTTCGAATTCGTTGAAAACACAAGACGCGACAACATTGTCAAAACTAAATCAGCCCATTGTTCTGAAAACACGGGAAGCATTCCAAATTGATAACTTGTTGAATTTGAAACATTCGAAAGTGTCAGCTTGATAACACCACTAGTAGGCTTAACGGGTTTCTGAAATATGGTGGTGTACCTGTCAAGGAGTATCTGTCTGTATATGAAGGCAACAAAATATTGGTTTGTTTTTGCCTTGGCAGTAAGAGCAGCCGATGGTGAGGCATGCCCAGATGCACAGAAAGTCGATACTTGTGACTACTTTAGCAATCGAGCAAGCGAATGCCAGATCAGATGTGGTACTCGTGGTCCTATAGACCTGCAAATGTTGACACAAATAACTGCTTCGTTAAACCCAGAAACATATAAATTCGAATTAAGCAATTTTGAAGGACAACATTTACCAGAAGATTTCCTAGCTGGAAAAACAATTACAGATTTGATCTTAAAGAGAAATATGTTCAAAACCATCAATGAGAACAACATAGCTGGAATTATACAAGGAAAATTGGTTATAAAAACAAACAAACATCTACGATTGATTCATCGTAATGCATTCGAAAATCAAGAAAATTTGCGGGAGATAGAAATTGTGAATAATGACAAGCTGAGAGCAATAGACTTGAACGTAATGTATAACAAATTACTTGATGGTTTCACAGTGCAGAAGAATAATGTCTTGAATGTTGTACGACCACTGAAGTTTCCATTAAACAGAAATACTCAACGTATTAGACTGGTATTAACTGGTAAGTCTGGTGAGAATGTTCGAGCAAGTGGTGCTGAGGCGCTTATGATACATACTTGAAAATTTGTAGTTGAAGCAGCGCAAAATTCAACATAACTTTGTTGGTTGGTTAGTTTTGGATCTGGGTTGATTAGCAGTTACTTGTTGAATTGTTTATTGGTTGGTTGGTGGATTGGTGCCTTGATTGGTATGGTTGTTTTGTTAGTTGCTTGGTTCTCTGTTTACTTGGTTAGTAAGTTTAAGCATTTTCATTTTACAACCTTTAGTCATACACTGAACTCCTAGTTGGACGTACATCTAATGCATGAAGCCCAAAGCCTAAACAGTAGAACAGCTTAAGCATAGGTTATGTTATGTACTAATGTGGTTTTAGGCCTAAGGTCTAACACAGTTTGCTTAAAAAAGACAAATGATTAAGAAACAGAATTTGGTGATAAGAATTGGCTATAAAAATACATGTAGCTAGTCGAAGATCAATCAAAATGTATAGATTACTCCCAGCATAGATACCCCAAGAAATGTTTCTGGCTCTAGCAATGTCTTTTTTCTGGGACTCAATTGCCAAACAAATTTTCAGTAGTTACAATTCCACCATGTTCGTCTGTGTTCATTTACCTATTTCATTAAACTTTGTAGATAATCCTTCGCTAAGCTGTGATTGTGAAATGCAATGGCTAACAGACACATTAGACAGCTGGCATGTAGCTTCAGTTTTTCAATGTCGGGCAGAGGCAACTTGCAAGAATGGTGGCAGTTGTGTGCAACTTAAAGGCAACTACGTTTGCACTTGTGCATCAGGTTACGAAGGTGACAACTGTGAACGTGAGTTTTGTAACACAAACTGGTTCTAACCTGATGATAAAATCTGGTATTTTTTTATGTTTTGTCAACAATTAAAATATACAGAATACACAGGACACATTAGTCTTGCATGTAAGACATTCTCGGCTGTTTGTTTGTAAGATTCCTGGTAGTGTTTGTTAGCAAAATCCACATTTCAATCTGCTTTGTAAAATGAATCACTGAAACACAAGGGTAAACACAATGACACATTAAAACACTGACAAGTTAAGAGATTTAAACCAGACGACAGCACTTTCTTATGGTGTAGTATAAGTTCTGTCCGTTTTAAATCCTCAGTGATTTAGTATTTTAGCGCTTTGATTTTACAAAGCTGCATATAGTGTGTACTTTGTTAGCAAACACCACCTGAAGCTCACAAATTTATTGTTCATAGCAACCAATGAAATTAAAATACTGCGATATTGTAGCTAAATCTGATCGTATAATTGGGTCAAATGTCAATTCTTTGTTTTTATAAAAACAAATGGTAAACTTAATGGACTTTTATATTTTATTAATAGTATTATTTGATAAACTTATTCTGCCATGAGTGAAACTCGGCTGATCAATCATCGTATCGTATTCGCAGTGCAGATCGTCATATTGCGCTAAGCAATCATCTAGAAATCGGCTATCGCTCGGCGAAAATCAAGCGGGACCTGGACGCTGATTCGCTGAGTCACGGTATAATCTTACAGTTGTACAGAAAACGTCTAAATGCATGAAACAAAGTGACACGACTGAAATAACTGAAGATAATTCGCCAGAGTTCTACTCCATTGTACTCCATCCTGGAACAGGTGCTGAGGTGGAAAACGCACCTGTCTGTCAGCTACGGAACCGAGAAGCCATTTCATTTAACGCCATTACGTAATGGCTTCGCACGGACGAGACCACAACAATGTAAAGGGGGTCTGAAATGGCGTTTCGCTCGTGCAACAATATTTTAAGCTATTGCAAACATTACTTTTACTGCAGCGTCCGATACAGACTTCAGAAAAGGGTGAGCCCAACGAAAAAGCAGCTAGGTGATCTGGGGAAACCCGGCTACCAATGCATTTTACTGCATTTTAGACCATTTTTCTTGCTATGTCCTTAAGCGAATTCAATAGTTTAAAACTCATTATGTCACCTCAAACTTTTGACTCATAATTACACACCAGAATACTAGTATACACACTAGTATAGCATATAATTGCGCACAGCGACATCTATACCACAAAACTTCAATTATCACTTAAAGGGCACAAACGTTTTTACACTCAAATCATTAATGCTGAATTTTTTACTCGATATAAGTCATTAAAGCTACCACCAAACGTTCTAAAGCTTATAATCCAGAGAAAATATTTATTTGGTGTGCTGTAACTGCTACTACGAAGGGGTGGGCCCAGGCTTATTGACACAACTCGCACTACTGCATTTATTTAGGTACAAATTTTAAATATTTTTGTTTTATAGGCACAGCAAAAAAGAAAACGGAGAGGCAAGAAAATTCAATGTTCAGATGCAATCCTGGCTGCAAAGATGGAGAAGCATGTGAACTCGTTGGAAGTGAATTCTCCTGCATTCGCACGACCACAAAGACTGCTTTTATGGTAAACGCTAATACACCACTGCAAGCAAAAGACTCACCTTGTGCACCTAGTCCTTGCAAACATGGCGGAACGTGTGCAGTTAGGAAAAATTCTTATACATGCAAATGTGCTGCTGGTTTTATGGGAATGAATTGTGGAATGGCTGCCGTGTCTGCTGTTACACATATTACTGCTGCAGCAGACCTTATTTCTGTTGTCATAGTGGTCGTGGTTGAAATCATCTATGACCTAGCTTGATAAACAGCTTAGCATGGCTTTACCTGTTATCCAGGTTTGTGGTGTACAAAAGCTGCATTATTGCAATTTCAAAACTTTGAGGCTTATTGGCCCTCTGTATGGACTCTGTATATTGACTGAATGGCTGAGTTTAATTAAAAGTTGAGCTTGAAAGTAATATTTGCGTTTGTTAGCTGTTTTGATTAACTGTTAAGATTACAGATAATGTTACTTTCTAAGCACATTTTATGGAAAGTTAAAGTCAAACTAAACCCCACTATATAATAATAAGCTTTTACAACTTAAAATGCTACTCTCATTACAAATATTCAATTTATTTTATTATAAATGTACTGTTGAACTTGTTTTTTTTAAATTTTTTGTCGTTTCGTTGTTAGCGGTATTAAATTTGAAGAACAGCCATTTTTCGTTGCGCGAGACGAATGACGTAATGAGTACAGTCACGAGGTCACCAAAGATTGGTAAACAAACATCGGTAACTAAAGACGCTTTCTGTACCGCGTACGTCATTCTCGCTCTCTCGCGCTAAAGACGTTGAACATGGCGATCTTTACGACAATGCACACATTCCAAATACGCCAGAAAAAGGTAAATGATTTAATTTATAAGTTGTTTAATAATAACTATAAATTCGTTGTTTAATCATTATAATGCGTTAAAAAATTCAACATCTGTGGGGTTAGACAGGTCTTTAAATGAGGCAAAATGACAACATACGACAGTAAAATTCAACATTTAATCTGAAGGTATAGAGAATTCAATGCAATTTTATTTTAATAAATAGAAAACATACACGATATTTAATGTTTTATTATATAACTTTCATATCACTTTATCGTATCCGATTGATAGTAAGTTGCATACATATTAAGTACACATTTTTACCATATTGTTAAAATTAAATATAGCAACAGTATATGGTTCATTAAGCTACATTATCTTCATTACACTAACAATGCTACTGATAATATCTTTAAATATTTGTTTACCTTTAAATAGTATTTTAGGCAAAGAGAGAAAAGAATAATCAAAATTTAGAAAAAGCAAGAAAACTGTGAATCAAATTGTAACAGGATTAAAATATCTTGACCAAAGTTGTTAACTAAAGTTACACGTACATATTATAAACTGACTATTATATTCCAGACTAGAAATCGTTCGTATGAAAAACGTTTTCCCAAATTAAAGGAAAGGCCAAATCTTCTACAAGGTTAGGCTTATTTCAATGTTCCTAAAAAATTTTAGAAGGATTTAGTAATTAAACTGCAATAAGCGCCTCGTGAACAAGTCGCGATCACTTCACGCTTGGGCGCTCCCATTTTCAATGCTCATTCTTCTTCCAATGACGTCACTCGTCTTGAAGAAAAGTAGCGCACTGTCAATCTTCATCAATAAGGATTAAAAAACAATAGATAGATGATTTTGTAATATTTTTGCGTGAACATTAGGTAAGCTGCAGAAATTTGAATTAGTTTAAGCAGTTCACGCTTACGAAAAGTCACGAAGTCTCCCAGTTACGTCATAATTTTCAAGTGAATGGCGGCAACCACCACGCCCGAAAATTTCTATTCAGAGACGGCATATTTTAATTTATGCTTTATAGATTGTTTTGAGCAAATTTCTTTGTTGTATTTTTCTAAATTTAAGTGATAAGAGTAAAATAAACCCATCATGCCAAGTAACTTGTTCTTTCCTTTAAGTCGCAGCCCTTCATCCTGTAGCAGTAGTTGTAGAAGAGGCCCACATCACCGTGTAGCTCAGCTTCTCATTCCAGAAATTAAAAATTTCCATCCAAAACTGCAACCAAGCGGCAATGAGCAATGAGCTCTTCGGAAAGAAGAGAAACCGGATTACTTCGGTGATGTGGGTCCTTTGAGGGAACGTTTTTCTGGTCTACCCTATACAAAAACGTACTATCTAGTAGCCCTAAAAACTAATATGATCTACAAGCACACTATAAGTTACTCATGCGTCCAATTATCGTGCCACTGGCCAACTCTTCCGACAAGCAACTTATCTGGCATTTGAAAAAATCCATGTGGATAAGCTTACGTTATAAATGTAGATATGCATTTTTAATCCGCGAGCAGTGGATTCTAAAGCCGATACGCTGAAATAATTTCGTTTCATTAGGTAGCGAGTTTTAAGCATCGCTTCAAGATACTGAATAACTCGTAAACCTGCAAGCTAGCCTGTGACTTTGGTGTCGACAATGGTATTGTTAGAGAAGTTGATATCGTCGAAGGACCCGAGACAAGAGCAAAAATGTGAGAATTAGGACAAACTGCTTAATCACACATAATTAAACTGCACTGGGCCAGGCATGGTCAAGTGATAATTAATCACGAGTTCTCTGGACATTGGTCAGTCACACATGAATGACATAATTAAACCACACTGAACCAGGCATGATCAAGTGATAAATACAGTCATGCTCGCGGATTTGCATCTGAATTCATTCAGTCTTGTTCCAAAATTGCAGTCAAATGAGCTGACTAATTTATAAATAAGATAATTTGACCCTGTAATGACCGTTGCTAATGTTTCATACTGGTACAAACAAATAAATATACATGATAATCATTGCTGCTGATTTTACATTCTCAATACGATATTCCAACTCATTACTTTCATAATATAACACGTATACGGTAACAAGTCTGCTAAGAGGCATTTTGAGCATCTATCTATCTCTCAAACGTTTTATGACTTCAACTGAAAGCACAGAAGCACGTCACCGGTTTTTCTGCACCATCTTTGTTTGGGCCAGGCAAGGATCACGCTTGCATTGGTCAGCATCCTTAGCAACTCTCCAGGGTTTAAGCTGTATGTCGACTGATTTCTCCGGGTACAAAAGCATTCTCTGCTTGATTTTTACATCCGTGGCGTATCCTGGGTAAATCTTAAATTTTCTGGCCAACTGAAAAATGAAGCTATTTTATAGTTTTAATTATTAGCATGTTTGATGGTAAAGGAACATAATTATACTGTCATATATTAATAACATAACATAATTATCATAATCATAGCAACATAATTATAAAGTCATACATTTTCGTAACACTGCAAAAATGGCTAACTTGGTTATATCATCGAACCTGGCGCATTATCACCATTAACATCAATTCATGATCATTATCATCAGCATCATCATTGTCATCAGCATTAATATCCCCACCGTTGTCATCATCATCATCAACATTGTCATAATCATTTTCTCGCATCTGTTTGCTTCGCCCCATTTAACGTTTTTTTTTGTTTTTGTTGTTTATGTCATTAATTAAGCCTTATCCATGTTCAAGTAGCTCATAAGTTAATTTCTTCTGCTGTGCTCATAGCACTGTAATGCATTGTTAATTTGTAATTTTATAACTTTTATTTTTGTATTGTGCTTAATGGATGAATAAAAAAATTTAAATTTAAATCTAACAGGGGCACTCGCAAACCACGAAACGCAATTGTTTAATATAAGTGGTGATTAATTTATTAATCAAGAATTAATGATAAAACGATAAAACCACAAAAACTATTTCCGTTAAGCATTGCACCAGGTCGGACCATCGTGAAACGTCACAGTAAGTAAACAAGCAATTTATTCTCATTATAGCATAATACATACAATGAAATTTGCGTGGTTTTACGTACTGCAATAACTTATGAAAACAACAAGGAGATTAACACAAATAATTCAATCAGTTGTACAGTGACATAAAGAATTAATATTGCAGATTTACTGAAATTTACTGTTGATGGTGCGAATTGCAACGGAATAGAAAGAATTTAACGTTCTTGTGGTTTTATCGTTAAAAAAACATAATTATGTGGGCCATTTTAACAAGTTCCTTGAATTTCGTTGACTTGAGAAACACAAACCAGTCAGAATTCAACTCGTTCAGTGAGTAAAGGATGATACTTCAATTAAAAATCGTATAACCCTTTTATCATTAAACAACTCTAAAAAGACTCTGAAAACGGCACTGATAACGGTGAATTCGTCATTGATTGTCCGATTTTAACGACATTTCTTTCTCAGATGACAAAACACGGTAAGACGTGGACGGTGATAAGTATCAACCAACCGAAAAATTTGACGAAATTTCAGGTTCTCAGTACGAGTTCACAAAAAGGCTATCCCAGTTCTATACCTAGGGAAACTAAGTCATAGATCACTAATGGTAAATCGGCCTTGGTCACAGTTACATTTAATATAACAAAGTGATAACTTAAAAAGCCTTCTGCACTCCACTGGGCATTGAACCCAAGACCTGCTTTCCGAGCAGCTATGCTAAGTGTAATGTCAAAGAGGAAGCCACTAGATGTTAAAAAAAGATTGGTCAAACACTTTTTTCAGCACGAATATTCAAACAGAATACTATGAAACAAGCGCACGTAGTTTTTCCTTATTTTGCAGTATTATGTTTTTTCTTGATAACAAACAAAACGACAAGCGCCCGGCGTAGGTTTGAAAACTTCTTCATTGCAAACTGTAACATTTCAGCCATAAGCCATTGCCCTCCTTACACAAATCCAGGAAATATTGTCATGGGTAAAAAAGTCACAGTAAAAAAGAAATAACCCTAACCCTAACCATCAACCTAACCCTAACCCTAACCATCACTCCTAACCCTAACTCTAACCCTATCCATCACCCTTAACCCTAATCCCAACTCTACCCAAAATGAAATTGTGACCTTTCTCCTGTGTCTTCACTAAACATTTTCAAAACTAGTTTGTGTGCTTGCCTTTTGTTTATTATAAAATGAAATCTCCAACGAAACATTTTATGTTTAACTGGGCCATGGTCGGATAAAGGCCTTAAGAGACCCTAAGCACTGGAAAGCTTATGGTACCCCCAATATGGGTGTAATTCAGAATAAAAACAATAATAAACTGTATAATTAGATCTTGTCTACAAAATGGAAAAAACTTGCAGCAAGATTTATTTACAGAATGGAAGCCAATCACGTTTTTATAAGCATTACCACTTGAAATATATCATGACACATTTATGTAATCAATCAATGTCATCATATGGGCAGTGGGTATTTGGTAAATGGGCAGTTCACGCTGGTCAGTGGCCAGAATCTCGATGCCCAACAGTTATGTATTGTAAACAAACACAGAAACCACCACACATATTCCGGTATATTTTGCTTGCGGGATATTATTTGAATTGAAAAAGAACTGTGTCTGGGCCCCTCTTCCTGAGGCCCTAAGCATGTGCTTATTTTGCTATATGGTTTATCCAGGGCTGAACTGGTCCATAATTACTTTGTAGAATTTCCATACAAACCTGGGCAAGCAGTAAGTGCAGTTCTAATTCAGCTAGCCTGCGTCCTAAACAAGCTCGGGTCCCAAATCCAAACGGGAGCACAGCGAAAGGGTTGATGGCATCTCTTGCACCCGTCTCTCTCAGCCATCTCTCAGGTTGAAAACTTTCAGCGTGTTTGAAATACTTCTCTTCCCTGCCCGCGTGAAATGTCGAGAAGAAAACTATGGTCTGGAACAAAGTTGACCATGATCATAATAAAGATGGTTTATTGTTTTATGCACAAGCCGTTAGCGTTAAATGCAGTGTCCACATTTAATATAAAGTAAAAATGAGATGTTATTTCAATGCGTGAATGTGAAATATGTAATGAAATCAAAGGTAATCATAATTAAACATGCAGTAGAACAACAGCATGAAGATCTGAATCCTCAAAAAAACGGAAAAATAGAAAAAAATATTTTTATTACAAGCACTTAAAACATTTAGAGTTAAAACACCACAATTTTATCAAAACTTTTAATTTACATAGTTAACAAATCATGTCAAATGTTTAGACAGAGCTACTGCTGTCATAATCAGTGGTAAATTTTTACAAACATACAACGAGTTTATATAGGCAAAGCCTACAGTATAGAACATTATGCACTAATTATGTATTTAACAGAAGCCAAATAGCTAGTGAATACGTAGACCAGTAGTAATGAAATTGATACAGTAAATTATGCACTAATTATGAGTGCATAATGTTCTATACTGTAGGCTCTGCCTATAAGCACTGCTTGTATGTGTGTAAAAATTTGCCACTGATGATGACAGCAGTAGCTTTGTCGAAACGTTTGACATGATTTTTTAACAATGTAAATTAAAAGCTTTAATAAAGTTGTGGTGCTTTAATTATAAACATATTTGTAACCAACTAAATAAATCAAGCTCGACTCCATCCAGAAAGAAAACTTCAAAAGGATGGCGCCGAGAAAGAGGTGCATTGCGAACTGGGATGAAGGTGATGATGATAAAGATGAATGATGTGAATGGCAAAATGGAGACGATAACAAGTTTCAATGAAGATTATATAGCATTAAAGGAAAGATCAAGCCTTCTAGGAGGTTAGGCTTATATCAATGTTCACAAAAAATGTTAGAAGGATTCAGTTATAAAACTGGCATGAATATTCAGTAAGCTGCAGAAGTTTGAATTAGTTTAATCAGCGCGGTTAATCAAGCGATGATGCACTTGCGAAAAGTCACAAAGACTCCCAATTATCTCATAATTTTCCAACGAATGGCAACAACCACCACGCCTAAAAATTTCTATTCATAGGTAATATATATTTTAGATTTACGCTTTATAGAAAGTTTTTTGCAAATTTCGTTGTTATATTTTTCTAAGTTTAAGTGATAACAGTAAAAGAAACCCAACATACTGAGTGACTCATTCTTTCCTTTAAATCTATGCTTAACTTAATGAGGCAAATGAGGCAGCATGGATAAAGAGTGCTGGGCCAAAAAAATTACAGTCTACTACCTTATTTGGACACGTACCCCTTTTGGAACTTCATACCCGCCTAGAATCAGATCTTTGCTTGTAATTCTGTTTACTCCAACTGCTACAGGATACAACCTAAAATGCCGAAAACCCATATTAAGATAATTCATTTGATGAACGTCTAGAAATGACGATAGATTTTGTTAAAAGTCTACAGAAGAGCACAAAAAAACAAGAATACACGATGACATCAGCATTGGATAGCAACAATGATGATTTCGACTACTTGTTCATCATCTGAGTCAATACTCTCAGTTACTGGAACAAAGTGAAAGAGTCTGAGGTCTGAAATTTGAAGGCTGAAATTTCGCAAGAGGAACCAATATTAGCGCAGATAGTGCCCAATTCTTCACTCTCCCAGCATCGTTCACAAATACAGTAAGTCCTCGCTTAACAACTCCCCATTCAGCAATGTTTAATTTTAATGTGCTAAACATTTGACGCCGTTTTTCATTTAACGACTCACCGTTTCGTTTTAGTAACGATTTTTTTACTTTGCTCAAAGCCAGTTTTTATTTTATCAACAACTTTTTTACTTAATTTGATGCCTTAAAACAGTATGTATTGAGTTGTTCTAAAATGCACTAGTAACACAAACACTGCGATTATTATTCAAGTACGTGCGTTTTTGCTTCTCGATTGACCACTAAAAGGATCAAGCTAGATCTGGGAGAAAACTTTATGCCAAGGAATATTGCCTGCAACCTGTTGTTATAGCAACCAGACAAAGTATCTAGATAAAGTTTCCAAGGTTGCCCCAGGGCTTGGCTTTGACTCTGCTGCATGCGCTTATTTTTTAACATCTGCCTAGAATTAAACAGTTAAACGTCCACTAAAGAGAAACTCTAGCTTGGTAAGTAAGATATATAGGTGGTTTCAAGGATGCAGAAAGAAATTAGTCAGTAGAAATATGAATATAAAAGGTTTAATTTACATGATTTAAGAATCACTGATTTTTTGCCTCTGGAACGTATCCCAATTCTTTCTGGGGAAGTCTTGGCTTCGCTTAACGACGTTTTGCTTAACATCGCGTTTTGCTGGAAGGTATTACCTTCGTTAAGGTAAGGACTTACTTACTGTATGACAGTTATATCGGTTAAGTGAATCCACCCATATACATGGTTGTGGTTTATTTCACTCTAATGTAGGTTCATGTTGATTAATTGATCTGCCCCATTTTGAACACTGTTTATGGTTGTCACATTGTTATCATAAAACTTAACAATACGCCTATGCATTGTTTTCCTCCCAACAGCTGGTGGGATTTTCATTCATAGTCTAGAAGTACAGAGACTATAGCATTCTACAGAAGTAACGAGGCGCTCCTCAGAGCCTATGAAGTTTAGGTTATGCCAATTTTATAATGGTTGTTTGCCAGAATGGAACCAGAGTGAATGTGATGACGTGAAGACAGTTGAATTAGTTTCAAGATGTTTCACTGCAGACATTTTTACAGATGCAGCATGACTCATATCAGTCACCTGGAACGACTAAACATTTTAGGAATAAATGTCCTATCGAAAGGCACCACTTTAAAGCAGATTTGATCATGTGCTACAAAATTGTTCGTAAATAGACGTATTTAGATTTTGCCACAATTTTTAATAAGACTCATGTCAGCAAAAACCAAAAGTAAGCATCTTAAAATCTTTGTAAAGTGGAGTTTAACTAGCATGCGGATGCATTTGGAAATTGCGGAACAGCCTGCGGAAAAAATCACTAGCAAATGGCTGCAAAAAAGGAATAACGCATACGCAGTAACGGCATAAATGGGTACATTGAAAACATTATAAACTGATTTTATCTATTCCGCTCCCTCCAAAACACATCCGCATCCGCATGCTACGCAAATGTCACTTAGTACGTACTGAGAAAAAAGATTTTGTTGACTTTTTCTCGAACAAGCAAGTTCCTGTCTGGAATAGCTAACCTACACATGTAAATGGTTTCCACTTGTAACAGCGCAGACCCTTTTTAAATTAGATTAAATGCTGTGAATTTAAGCAGATTATTTTTACTTTTATTTTATTTATAACGAATTCACACATAGAGACTTCTCTCGCGACTTCTTGCGCAACTTCACTCTGACAGTAGAGTTGCAACGTGTGAACGTCTCTCAGAGAAATCCTTTCTTGTGAATGCCCCATTAGACGGTTATAACCAGGCAATTTAGAAACTCTCCCCCCACATCACTTATTTGATGGTTTTTTAAATAATAGTTTTTTAGTTGTCTGTGTGTGATGTGAAAATAAATAAAGTAAATAAATATGGGCTGAATAAAAGTATTTTATAATAGTACAGGCTTACCTCATTGTTTCTTTGATCACAGCACGCAGGTATGGTAGTTTTTGTAGATTTTCATTAGTGATATCAATATCATCATGTAGTTCATCAGCTTCTGGTAGCACCTGCTGTAACTCTTTATGAAGTTTGTCTTGTACCTTTGGATTATGAGCCAATAGGTAGAGTACCCACTGCATCGTCGTGGATGTCTGTGAACAAAGTTTAATCAATGTGTCGGATTTTGTAAGACTAATTATTAATTAGGAATCAATTTTTCGTGATTTTTGTCAGCAAGCAGGACTGATCTGTGACTGTGAGAACCCCCTACGCAAATTTACCTTTGTTAAAGGTAAACAGAAGTTGTGAACAGATGGGGCAGATGGCTTTACTTTACCCATATGTTACATAACAGTTGTAGTTAAGACACGTTGTTGTGGCACATTTAACATTGGACCCGCGTGCGCACAATAAAACTGTGAAAAGGCTTATTGGAAAAATAAAAACAATACATTTCCCAAAAAGGAAATGAAATGGTTTACCGTTTAACTGTAAACTTACCGTGTCGACAGCGGCAGACATTAAATCTGTTATTGTTGCGTAGACTTCTTTTAGCGGTAATTCTTCTGTTCCTAGGTAAGCCAGAAGTCCAGATACCTTCTCATTTTTACCTGCCTTCTCTGCTATTTCGTTCATTTTTGCATCAATATGTTTGGCAGCTGAAGGTAAAAACTAAATGCAACTTTCCGCCAAAAAGTTTTGCCACATATTTGTCGTATTCATCCCCAATTTCTTCTGTAACAACTTAATAATATTTAGCTTCAAAATCCCTAAAGGAAGACAGGATGATTCTTCGTATATTACCCCATTTTCAAGTCCGATAAAAAATATACATTTTAACAGGATTAATACTGCAAAAGCGTTTCTGATAATTAAATAATAGATTAAAAACTTAACGGCGGGCGAGCCCAGCTATTGATGACATCACAAACCAACATAATTTTCAACATCAAAAATATTCCACGAGCGTGTTGCATGTGTTTGTGAAAGCGGAAATTGAAGTACAATGCTACTGTAAGATACTCAGTGTGTTGTACTAAAGCTAGGAAAGTTTTAAGATAAAAATTCAAATTTACCGCTGTGCTCACGAATGTCGAACTTGTGTAATTCGCAACAAGCTAACACATCTGAACTGAGAGGCACAGCACCTTTTTTGTGCAACGCGTTTCCGAACTGCATTCGCTAGTGCCCATCTAACTAACGAATGGCGAAATACATGTAACATCAAAAAACTAGTGGCGCGAACGTGAAATTGTGTTTGTGTGGTAATAATTCTTTCACATAAGTCATTTTTGAAAAACATATTATGTTTCCTTTCAATATTTTAAAGAGTAGATTGTTTTGACCTACAGTTTAAGATTGTGTCCGGTTTTGCTTTAATAACCTGTAATCATATACAGCAAGACCAGTAAAACGCGAGTTATTCTGTAGTTGGCACACATTATCGGCTAGGAATTTAGATAAAAATGACACAAGTGGAAAAGTAGGTAAAATGGCAAAGGAAAAAATGCCACAGGAAAAAAATGCCACAGGAAGAAATGGCACAGAAAACAATGGCACAAATGGAAAAGTAAGTAAAAATGCCACACGTAAAAATGGTACAGAAAAAATGGCACGAGTGGTAAAGTAGGTAAAAGTATCACACGTAAAAATGGCACAGGAAAAAGAGGCACGAAAAAATTGCACGCTTAGTAAAATATGGGTTTAGAGTTAGGTTACTGTAGTTATAATTATTTAAATTATTTTTACCTCTGTCAATGAAGTTATGGTTCAACACAGTTTGTTTTTCTCTGTTATAGCAGTAAGCTTATTACCCAAAAAGCTTATTGCCTTATTACCGAGCAGATTTTCACGAAATTGTTTTTTTCTCGATTTCCACAACATTTGCTTTGTGGAGAAGGCAGGTAGGTCTATAGGGTTTCACAAAACTTGACCGAGCACCACATACAAAGAAAAAACATCCATGAAGCATTTCGTGAAGGTCTCAGAGGGAGTGTTTAGTACTTCTTTTTTAATATCTCCACTAGGATAAACAATTACCTGTTTGTTCCAGGTTTCCTTTCGATAATTTCTCACTCGTAAAACAGTAACGCTGTCTATAACCTTTGCTTACTTATGCGTATAGCCTCATTAGCTGAACGAACTTTATTTTATATTACATTTTACTTTATAAGACGAGATCTAACTTATATAAAAAACAGAAGCAATTTGTACCAACTTTTGTTGTGATGCGTGAATAAGAGAAGTTCAAGTTTTTAACGAGTCAGAATGACAGACATTTTTAAAATTATATTGTATATATGTATATATATATATATATATATTTATATGTATATATAGAATTTTGTATATTCTGCAACTGAATTACATAACCAGCATTGATATTTAAATTTAAATTGATATATAAATAAGTATATACATATATATATATATATATATATATTTATATGTATATATAGAATTTTGTATATTCTGCAACTGAATTACATAACCAGCATTGATATTTAAATTTCACACTTGTGCCTCTAATATGGAAATATTGTAAAAAAATGTTTGAAAAACTAATACTTTTTTAAAACAAAGTTATCTGTCTTTAAACTGCTCAATGCACACTTATATTATGTTCTAAAGTAATAGTATTCTTATTTATTACATGTTTTATGAATTTTTTTAGTTGTGCAATAAATTCAAATTATACGTAGTAAAGATTTTATTACTAGACTTTACCATTTTAAAGACACTTACCAACTGCAAACACTGTATCCATAGAAGACATTAATTTCTTGTAAGATTTTCGATAAAATATTTTGCCTAAGCTGATTGGCAGCAGAAACAGTGGTTCAGCATCAACGAACATGGAATGAGTGCTATTAACAAATGATTCTGTTTCTTTGCTGATACCTTTAGTCAAGCAGCCCAGTTGTTTGTCATACAGTATAAGTCCAATAGCTAAAACAAAGGGTTAATGTTGTTATACGTGATACATTTTGAGCTAAACTGTAATAAGCGGATTATAGTTATTGGAATAAGTATATAATTTTCAGAAAAGCACTGCAATTTTCGTAATATGTAAAAATGAAACTTTATATCATAAATTCTTAATCAGAAGTTTAAGTGAAACTCTCTCTCTCTTTCTCTCTCTCTCTCTCTCTCTCTTTGTGTGTGTGTGTGTGTGTGTGTGTGTGTGCACACGTGTGTGCGCGCATGTGTGCATGTGTGTTGTGTGTGTCTTTCGCCTCCTCTTTCTCTCTCTCCCTTCTCTTTTCTGCTCTCTGTCTCCCTTTTGCCCTCTCATTTTGCACATTTCTCTCCTTCTGTTTTTGTTCTTAATTTGCTTCCCTTTATCCTCATCTCACCTTCTTTGTTTTCGTGCCGCCGATTACTCATTTTATTGGTTTCTTAGTATTCCAATGTATTTATAGAAACAAAACAAACTTTGTATCACACTGTTGCAAATTTAAAACCTTCATTTACTATTAGACTATTGTCAAACAAACTAGTCTAAAGGAACTTCGGATGGTGATTTCATAGGAGCCCCTTCTCGTTCTTGTCATTGTCACAGTTGGTTTACGTTGATGTTCTGTGTGTGCTTTGTATAATGTGTTACGTCTGTAGTTATCACTCTAACATCTAATGTCGGGCAGTCGATGTGATTGGATCCCCGCTGGGAGAGTTTGAAGATAGTTGAGTAGGGACCGAAATCTGGATCTTTCCTGGTGCCTCACCTGATGACCCTTTTCCGTTGGCGGTAATTTTGCCTGTGTGTTTATGCCGTTGTAGATTGTACAGTTTGCAGTTGTCTGTCTCTTTTTGTTGTTTGTGTGTGGTGTTCATATCATTTGAGTTTCATTCACCTTAAAGCTTGTTTTTAACCTTTAAAGGTGCCAATAAAAGGTTTATATCTGCACTAAAGTGGTACAAAGTTCGTTTCATTTCTATAATATAGTGGAATACTAAGAGGCCAATAAAATGAGTAATCAGTGACATGAAAATAAAGAAGGCGAGACGAGGAAAAAGAGGATGCAAATTAAGAACAAAAACAGGAGGAGACAGAGAATGGAGAGAGAGAGAGAGAGAGAGAGAGAGAGAGAGAGAGAGAGAGAGAGAGAGAGAGAGAGAGAGAGAGAGAGAGAGAGAGAGAGAGAGAGAGAGAGAGAGAGAGAGAGAGAGAGAGAGAGAGAGAGAGAGAGAGAGAGAGAGAGAGAGAGAGAGAGAGAGAGAGAGAGATCAGTTAAATTACTAAATCAAAAAGGTTAAATCATTAAAATAAGCTTAACTCACATTCCAAAGACCATCGAAACAAATGTTCTTGAACTCTGGGAACTCTCTTCCCATGGCCATACACGGTCTGAGCACGCAGCATATTCTCCATAACTTGTTTAGAAGTTTGGTTCAGCACAGCATTGTAAGAGGCAATGTTAATTGGTTTTAGGAGGTACTTGTCTACTGCCTTACGTTGCTTGTGCCATTTTGCACCTTCGCTGTCGAAATAACGCAATTTATAATGTCTGTACACAAATAATAATTTTGATAATACTTTCCCTTACAAGCCCAAAAACCCTTTTAACCATGTTACTTCCACTGGCCCAGCAGCCCAGCGAAAATATTCATGAAATGTAGTTGCACCTTTCACAGCAAGACTCGAACTTTGTCCCATCTCCAACTTGCTCCCCACCCCCAAAGTCAGAACTGTGAAAATGGTCGAGAAGAGACGAAAAAGCCAGCATAAATGAGTGAGCCAGCAAAAGCTTATTGGATACCGAGTTTTAGTACACAAGCAAAACCATGTTAGAAGTACAACACGACAGTCAAGACAAAACAAAGATTGATAACTTACGCCAGGAGTACCCCCATTTCAATATTTCGTGCTTCCCTATAATGAATCCACGGAACAAGTTCAAATCGCTGAGGATACTCTCCTTCGTTTCTCAATAACTCCTTCGCGTCTTCCGGATCTCTCATACCAACCAATAGCTTGTCCATGCTCTTCTCTTTCCAAATCGGTCCATACAAGTGAAATCTTTTACCCCAGAGCTTATAAATGTTGCCGTCCATGTACTTTGCAGCTAAAACAGAGTAACAGAGCAAGCATTTCAATATTCTGAATGCTCCGCGCAGCGTGCTTACCGGTTTACATCTGTGTCTTGTGAACCTACGCCATTTGCAAAAAGCAACTTCATGTGAATGTTTTGCAGGCGTTAGATGATAATACTTGAGAGTTAAGAGTCATTGACCCTACCACCGGAAGTATGCAAGAAGTTGTTACTCTAGCCAATCAGATGTGTATTGAGATGTGTCTTATATTACTGCGCCTAAAGGCCAATCAACAGCAACTTAGCAGTAGTGCCCTGTCTCAATGGTGACAGGTCAGCAGAGGACGTTACTATGGTGACAGGTCAGCAGAGTACCGTTGCTAGGCATTATTAATGATAGACATTTTTAAATATGCGACATAAGTTAACTAAGTTTAGCCTCAGAATTGGGGTATATAAGGACCAGCATTATCAACTGGGAGGTAGTCAGTTTGTAGACTCAAGTACTTTGCTATAGATTCTGCACCTGGCGTTTTTCTACCCTCTTAAACTTAGTGTGGATGTTCATCAGTATACTTTATTCTCAATCAGTATACTTTATTCTCAATATGCTATACGATCACATACGTTAAACAAGACTTCGTGTTTTATACTTCAACACGCGACGATGATGATATTGCTTATTTTAAGAGACGTTTACAATCGATAACCAACTACACGTTCATTATTACTGATACAGAGTTACAAAACATTTTTACTACAACTTTAATTTAAACAAATTAACTTTAAAAATAAGTATATATTATTTAATCGTTTTAATCTCTATACTCTGTGTTATTAAAACCTGGAACAGTTTGTTAAAACACGAACACGGTAGATCTACTCACAAGG
Organism: Tubiluchus corallicola; assembly: GCA_030141605.1. NCBI lineage: Eukaryota > Metazoa > Priapulida > Priapulimorpha > Priapulimorphida > Tubiluchidae > Tubiluchus > Tubiluchus corallicola. The sequence goes on from JAQGDQ010000200.1 coordinate 72,232, forward strand.
GTGACTGGTAATAAAGTCACAATTAATCAATGGGTTTTTAAAGCTTCCGGAAAAACTCACAATTTTGGCCAGGAAGGAAAGTTGGGTAATTAAACAAAAACATTCAAATCAGGGTCAGTGTCATTTCTTTTTGTGTGTGTTTTCGTTTTCTGTGACCTTTCCTTTAACTTTTTTCTGTGAATTTTTACCAGGATTTAGTGAGAAGAGGATAACAGCTTGTGTAGCTACATCAACGTAAAATCGACGCCTTCAGTCTGTAATGTTTTTGGTTTGTTGTATGACAAAACATATTTTTAGCATAAATGTAATTTCAACTGCTAAAAATCCACAAATTCTGCTTTTGGATTTATGATTTTATTGGCCCTGGTCTTCGAACTTAAAATGAACTTTGAAACTGCACAAAGTATAAAAACTTAAAGAAGAATTTAGCCCGGTTTATATAGGCACCCACATTATTACTGAAAGTAACAACTTTTATTAAAAACGTTTAAATATAAATGCTAAAAACATGTCACAAGCGTTTCTACCGTAGAGCCTAGCACTGAAAACAACTGCTAGACTCTGCAGTAGAAACGTTTGTGACCTGTTTTTATATTTGAATGTTTTTCGTAATAATTGTTTCTTTCAATCACACAAATTTATTTAAAATACAGCCACAGAATAGAATAGACATGAAGAATAGACACACTTCATAATTTACTGGTGTCATCATCAGTGGAGTGACTAAACAGCAACAACAACAAGAGCAACAGCAACAGCAGCAACAACAGCAACAACAACAAGAGCAACAACAGCAACAACAACCGCAACAACAGCAACAGCAACAACACCACCAACAACAGCAACAGGAACAACAACAACAACAGCGACTGCAACAGCAACAGCAACAGCAGCAACAACAACAACAACAGTACTTACATCACCTGTCTATATAAGGACTTGAGTTGTTGTAGTTAACTTACTCCACTGATGATGACATTAACAGGTGTTGAAGCATGTAATGGACATTTTTAGTCTCTTTAGTGTATTTTAAATACTTTCTTACGATTTATGTAAGTAGCTACGGGAAAGAGAATTTGACGCGGGCAGTTGGGACTATGGGCAGAGCGCAAAGATCGAAAAACTTGGTGCCTGGAACTCACGCGTCTTGGATTAGGTCATCATTATACATGGAAACTCATGAATGCAGTTCTTATCACGCCAATGAAATAAAAATATGCTAAATCACTCCCTGTGCACGTGCACAAGGCGTGATCAGAGTTATTACTATTTACCGAAACAGGCAAACGTCAAAGTAATAGGCTTAATGCAACACTCTTGTTAAAAGATTGTACCGTCAGTAAGCCCATACTTTTTAGTGCTTTCCTTAATATTTAAACAGAGACATATCTAAACAAAGCAGTCAATTACCGAGTCATAGTGATAAGAGTTGCAATGTAAATAAATAGAACGTACATCAGTACCTACGACGCATTGATACCCAGATTGTAGGTTAATGTATGTCAATTATATGCCTAATAAAAATCTTGCTTTTTTATAATCTATTTCCCACTAAAAATTCTCATTAATTACTGCATCGTTTAACGAATAAGCATGAAAATCATTTCTGGGCTGAGTATTATTGCTTACCAAGTTTTAACGCCATACTTAGCCATACCTAGACTACTGGGTGTTTTTGACTACTAGGCAATCTAGGTAGAGAGTTTAGAATGAACACTAGACACTATATAGAGCCCTACTTTTGATCTCCCATATAACTTTGACGTATGTCTGTTATCTGGAAATGATGAAAATTATGTTACCTTAATTCATTTTTTGCATTTCAGACGTCTTTGCTTACGTGTATTTCATAAGCTGGTGACGCAAAAATATGCACGTTACAATTTAATGCAGTAACTGTTTAAAAATTAAATTATTTTTCAAGTTTGTCTAAATGTAACTCTCATTTTTCAACTGTTAGCATTAATAATCGTTTAGTGATTGCGCCAGATGTGGTAATTTAAAAATTCGCACAAGTCATTAAAGCCAACTTTAATAGAAGATTAAAAACTTTAATAACTTTACAGACGTTTTCACAACATGTCAAAAGACACCTTCAGTACGTGAGCGTTGGAGATGAATCATATTATTATTTTGTGTACTTTAATAGAAGATTAAAAACTTTAATAACTATACAGACGTTTTCACAACATGTCAAAAGACACCTTCAGTACGTGAGCGTTGGAGATGAATCATATTATTATTTTGTGTATAGGCTTATCGTATAGGTTAGTTCCAGCTAGTTTGTGTACAAGGCCGGCTCTAGGTAGTTTGTCGCTTTAGGCAAAAGTATTTTAGCACTCCTTTCACAACGGTCACTTCCTTTCCCCACGATTCTTACCACGCCCACATATTTAATTTTTCTTGTGTAATGTTATAATGAAGAAGATGGTGCCTGTGTGTTACTAATTAACCTTATACGCGTGTACAATAGGGTACCAATTAAGTGCAAGTAATTATCTACAGCTTGTGTTGATCAAATTTGAAATTAAATTTATCACTGATTGAATTTAAAATTAAATTTATCACTGATTGAATTTGAAAACGAATTTATGACTGCAATGTACTCTATAAGACTCGTCAGCTTTTTATTATTCATTTCCTGCATTCCGTCCTGAAAAGTTCGAATCTTATAGGTTTTTCTACCATTGTTAGAGAAATGTTATAGTAAGAAGTTTGTGTCCCGATAGGAAAGTTCTGCGTTTGTCCACACTTGCGTCGCTTGGACACTTTTCTTAGACATGCGCCGAAATCAAATAATTTACATAAGATAATGCTAGGCCATGTATATTTACACTTTCAGTTTTGTAGGTTTAATGTCAATGCCATAGCATATGATAAAATCTCATTAGGCAATTAGGAAAACCATTCCTTCCGTATAAATTTTTAGTAATGTTTAGTATTTGTCTGAAAGCTGTCGCCGGACGTTTGTGGACAGACCTTTACTTGTTAATTTTTTACAGGAAGTATTTTTAATGCGCTACAATTAAATACTGAAGCAAACCACAGATTAAGTTCTTAATTAACAGCTTTATTCACAAAAATATTCAAAGAAAAAAAATCCGATAGGTTGCAAATTAATACAAAAAAAATTCTACTTCAGTGAGGAAGCTAGTTAGAAACAACATGGCCGAAGTTTTGATTGAAGAATAAATTTTATAAAATTCTACACCTTTCCATATTTATCTCGATTGCAGTTTGTTTGTAGCAGCTGGAGGTACCTACTTCAACTACAAATTTAGCAAAAATCACATCTCTCCTTTTGTTTTCCTCGAATTTTTTAAGCGGTTAGTTTTATAATTTTTCTTTTCTTAGCCTGTATGCTGAAGATACCCCTTCTTGCTTAACATTTAAGAAAATAATTAAGGTTCTTTTCCTTCTCTGCCACCTGCAAGTACCTTAATCGCTTTTAAATTCACTCACTATTGCAAAATATCTTTTTATTTCAAATAATGCTGTCAAACCATGCTAGGCAAATATTGCAACAAAGGCATATACTCAGTGTTTTTTGCTTTTAAATGATTTTGTTTAGAAATATATTCAAAATAAACATATTCCCAAACATATGTTCAAAATAAACATATTCTCAAACATATGTTCAAAATAAACGTATTCTCAAACATATGTTCAGAATAAACATATAAACATATTCTCAAACATATGTTCAAAATAAACGTATTCTCAAACATATGTTCAAAATAAACATATTCTCAAACATATGTTCAAACATATATATATATAGAGAGACTGGAGATGTGCTTCAATACTTGACTAAAAGAATTTTTACCTTCGAAATGAACTTTCACACAAGGCAGAGTTTGAAAATTATATTTTTTTAAATAGAACGAAACATGCTGAAACAAGCAGACGTGCTTCAATACCTATAACGGTTTTTTTACTGTATAATTTATCATTTTTGTATCTTGTCTTCATTTTAATTTTGTTTTATAAGTTCGGTTTGTTTGTTTTTCCCCCTGTATTGTTTATGCAAGTCATATAAAACGCTAATTTTTTTTATAAAATTGATAATAAACACGTGGTCGTCCTACCTTCCAGTACGGTTCCTATCAACGGATACCCTTTTTCTCCTGGCATCTCTCTGAAGGGTTTTGCCTTTCCCACGGGTCTCGAAGCCAGACCCGCCGTCTCTTCTGCCAGTGGAACAGTAGACGCCCATCTCCCCCAACAGTGTCCATTGTCTGCAAGAACATACAGGATCGCGGGGGAGGGCTTTTGTTTCAAAAACTGTCCATGCGCACCGCTACAACTCGATAACCTCACGAGTATTTTTGTTGCCATGCTGCAAGCAAAGTGTTGAGCTTTAGAAATGACTAAGTTGGGTAATGACCCGGCTAATACTCGAACTTCGGCAGCTAGGTCTGTGTAAATAAGCGTACGTGCGTCGAGCGGACACGTCACGGGACTGCATGGGAGTTTTTAAACATCGCTTATCATTCACAGCAAACGTGAATGCCCGATGATGCAATGACCTCGTTTACATGAGTCTTACGCAAGATCATTTAAACTGACCCGAGAAAAACTTCAAAACTTCCAATCACTGAAGCACACAAAGAATATTTTACTCTGCTTTTTATATTTAAATACATTAACAACATCAGCAAACCCTTCCAGAATAACAGATTTACCTTTTTTCCAAATCTAATCGTTAATTCCAGAACAAGTAATGTACAACAAATTAGGACAAATACCCACTATGGAACGAACTGTATAATCAAGCAAGCAATTCTATTTTGGAATTCTCTGCCATTACAGGTTAAAAAAATCAAGTCCCTATCAATATTTAAAACAAAATTAAAATCATTAATATTAACCAGATATGAAATACCATAACACCAGTACGACAACATGCACACTAATTCAGAATTTATATATCCACGACCATATTAATTAAATCAGAATTTTTAATATTTGTGAATAGTTGTTAATATGTTTTATTTTCATTCGTCATTACTTTTCGTTACTGCACAGTAGTTTAGACTGTACTGACGTATTTGCCTTTAGCAGTGTAAGTTTTTATTAACTAACACTGATTGATCGTCTCTGTAAAGTTTTTTTCAGTGATTATCAATGTATTTTAATGGCAAATAAAGAATATTACTTATTTTTATTCATTTATTTTTTATCTATAATGCAGTCATAGTTTGAAATTACCTTGACTTATTCTTTGATGACAGAAGTGAGTAACTACGTTTGTAATTTTTAGGAATTGCGCAAAAGTATCAGGCGATAAAAACGAAATGGCGCAAAAAGTTCTAACAAGACAAAAACGACGGTGATTACCTTTCCCGCATTTTGAATGTAAAAAAAGGGGAACAACTATAGAAGAGTCTCCTAAGAAGAGTGCAAGTGACGGTGACAAAGGAAAACGAGAAACTACGAGAGCGACTATAGAACCAAAGAAAGAAATCATAGCATAAACATGAGAATGAAGTTCGTGTTTCCGATCTTGCGTCGATGTACGGCATACCGTAATGGACGATATCAACGTTTTTGAAGAATAAGGAGATGATTAAAACTGCTGGTGTTGCAAATGTTGCCGTTTGAATAAACATTTTTGCTTTATTATATTATATTTCGTTTTAGTAATACTTTACAGTTCATTTGGTGCTTGAGAACGGATTATTTGCTTTTACATTATTTCTTATTGGAATAAATGATTCGGTACTCAACGAAATCGGTTTTTAGTCAAAAACAGAGGTATGACTGTATTTAACAAAATAGCTGACCACCTTTTAGATACCTCTCTTGTTTCAATAGACGTTTCCTCGATATCATTCATATTGCTGGTTAATTTTGCATTTAACAAGTTTAGATTAGCTGCCAAGTCCAACAACAGCAAGTCACCAGCTTTGTTCTGTACTTGATCACAGTTACTGTAAAGACGGCACTGTATGGGTGCCTGTACGGACGATTCAACACTTACAGTAACTGATCCATGAATCTTACTAACCTATTTACACTTTCTAAGTACATTATGCTAGGGTTTCTTTCTCGGTTTTTGTGGCTATCTTTAGTCATTTCTTCAGCCCATTCTCAGTGGCAGTTGGTAGCCAAAATTAGTGGGGGCGCTGTAAAATTAAAATTGTTTTAACCATTGTTTTAAGACTGTGTAAAATTTTTGCAATTTTAACGTTGGAATTGTAATTTTAAACGAACAAAGAAATCTATACATGACGAAATCATAAACAAAAAGTATTATTTTCTTACGAATAGCCTAAATTGTCGCATTTCAAGAATATGTTGGTACATGGCTTTTGAGCACGTGATATATGAGAACACATACTGCGTGAGCGACAGTACCCTTACCTCAGACATGTGCGCATGGCCGCATGCGCACAATAGCCGAATAGCCCACGTTGCTTGTATTTCCCTCACGTGCCTTGCAAGCTGTACTTCCCTCACGTGCTTTGGTTCTACACAAGTATAAGAAAGAACTAATGAAAAAAGACTTAATTATATTAAATATTATCGATAATACCGAGTGAAAACAGGGGTTGCTGCAGTACCACAAAAACTATACACGAGCCGCCACTGCCCATTCCTCCAAAATCCTTCTTTCGTATCTTTAATTTAGCTTTATTATTTTTCCTTGCACAGCAACTTTTTGCAGTAGTGTTACTTGGTATTAATTTGTTTGCTTTGTGAAAACACCTTGCAGCACAAGATTACTTTGGATTTTTTACAATTGGAAGAGCTCAGACTTCATAGTAATTTCAATTGAGTTTCTAAATTTTTCCTAATATTTATTATTTTCAAATATTTTTACGATAGTGAACCATTTTAGGTATAATACCATTAGCATTAGGTATAGGCATTTTAGGTATGCGGCAGACAGCCCTGTAGTTAAGAATGGCACTGAGGTCAGTCCGTTAGTGAATGGTGCGCTGCTTTGATTCTCGCTTTTGAGTGCTTTCATTTGCTGTGCTGATTCTGGTTGTTTTCTTCGTGCAGCTAGAGATATAATAACGTGCACAAACTACACGTCCGAATGTGGGTAAGATTCCGTGCCAATTTATTTCCTCATCCTTGAAGTGCTGAGTTAGCTGTCTTGCCACCACAGTTCAGTCTGAGTAGGACCTATTATTAAATACTGGATTCCGGCTTGCTCATATACCCTTCAGAATTACAGACTGTGAGGCATGTGCGAGGCTTCCACACTAAAAATATTGTCGTCGAGTGCATAATGAATTCTTTATTGCTTCAAAATGCTTTTTGTAACAAATAGATTCGTGCTGTTAATCATTGTTTTTGGACCCCTCCACTTCCAGCAAAAGGTTGTGTGTATGTTCACTTCTAGCAGAGGGTTATGCGCCACTGTTGACAGGTGTGACCACTAGTTACCAGAAACTGAATTAAAATCCAATCGAATTTGTGACCTTGAACAGCGAATTTCCAAATTTCAAATCCAGTTTTAATGATTTTTGAACAGATTATCCACTCATTAGTAAAAAATAGCTTCACAAAGATCATGTATATTACTTAATTTTATTTTGCAGTAAAGACACTAATGTTCAAAATTATACAATTTGTTTAAAATTTGTACGCGAAAATTGCATCTAAACTGTGCTGATTGCATGATATTTCAAACGTTTTAATGAAAAAGAATGTAAATTATGTAAGTTGAAGTACTAAATTATTTCGCACTCATTCCGAATTCATAATTTTACGCTCGAATTGAACTGGAACTAAAAAAAATTCGTTCGAACTCGAACGTTCGTTGCTCTTCCTTAGCAATTGAAATGTAGTTTTCTGATGCCTACTATCGCGAGTTCGTGTGAAATAGCAAAAATATTAGCAGGGAAATTTTGTTAGGACAAATCAGCTTTGTGTCAGAACACACGCACCGGTGATCATGGCTGACAGTGGAAATTGTTGCCAAGAATGTGAACAAGAAAGGTGAGATAATAAATGGGAATAGATAAAGTGAAAATTTCCAAACTCTTTTTTTTAGATTTTGGTGCTTTTAGTAACCGCTTATTTTATTTCTGTGCGCTTTTCTTTGTTTCACCATCGTCGCTAGAGTCAATTCCCATTCTCACGGAAAAAAAACTAAAGTAAAGCATGTTACATTGTTAGCCGACCTGCCGACTGTAAAATTAGTGTGAAACAGGAAAGCACAGAGGTCATATTGCCTCTGCCAGAGTCTAAGAGGTAATTTGTACCCCAAAAACTATATCATTTTTGGGTGTCAAAATTAAAAAATAAAATACATTACATGTATAAAAAATTGTTAAGAAAGCTTATGCTGTCATTGCAGTTCACTATGCTTTTTGTATACACAAATACATTCAATTAGATATAATGTAAAAAGCTTTGTAGCAGCTGACGCATCAAATCTGTGACAATTTCGCAAATCGTTGAGGAGAGACTGTCAATAACCGTGTTATTGTTAGGTCTCTTGGACTTCACAAGCAAGCAAGCACCCCAAATATCCTTTAGTATAATATACATTGTGAAAGGAAGACATTTAGATCAGCATTAATAACAATAGGAAATTAGCTGTATCATTTCATTCGATCTCGGTTAGTTTAAACAATATTTTTATTTGATAAAAACATTAATAGGAATCATAAGTACATTTATTTAAAAACACTATGCAATTAATCAAATGCTGAATGGCTAACAGGTATAACCTATATAAATGCCGTTCAGTGAGTAGATAGGTCATTTATAAGTTTAATAGAAACCCGATTATAAGAACCGTTAGTTATGTATTAAGTAAGAGCAAAATTTAGAAGGTCTGTGACTTTCCGGTCCTAGTTATTGGGCCTTTGTCTCTAAATTTTTAGTGGCACTGGATGGGTGACCTCAGATAAGATAAGATAATATTTATTTTCATCGATATGATGTAAACAGTACATATTTGTAGAAACATGAGCTTAAAGCTCGTAAACCGATATCAAACATAATGTATATGAGCGATAACATAGTAATAATGTGTACTTCTTAAATCTTTTGGATGCTACCAGAGGTATTGGTACAAGAAAAATTAAAACTACATGAATATAGTAAAAATTTTAGACAGTTAAAAATTGAAACAGTAAAAATTTTAGGCAGTAACATTTTTGTAAAATTTACACAAAAAGCTATCTAGGTCAATAAAAAATTTTCTGCCAACATTTCAGCATTTAATTACGACTTAACAAAATTGGGAAGTTCGCTGAATTTACGAATGGCACATTTACATGATACACTAGTCCATGAGTTAATTAGACGTTTGAATTCCCTAAGATTTTCTGCCATTCGGAGACAGTTTGGTAGTTCATTCCACAATGTGGCTCCATAATAGGAGAAACTTTTCTTGCCATATGTAACACCATCATATGTAGGGTGTTCTGCAATGTTCATTTTTCTGAGGAAGTAGCAGTTTTGCTTTCGTTCCTCTATCAGTCCATAGAGATAGGATGCTCAGTTTTGGACAAAATCTTGAATACTTCGATAGCAATGAGACGTTGTCTCCGAAGTTGAAGAGACACAGAATTGTCTTTTAACAATAGATTTTCATAGGTACTTTTGAAATCATTATAAACTAGACGGAGCGCTCTGAAATTCAAACACTCTAAATTCTGGCTGTTTGATTTACTACAGAAGTGCCAGATTACAGGGCAGAAATTAAAATTCGACTTGAGAAAGGAAGGGTAGACGAGTTTTCGACATTCTTCTGACAAGTTTCGACAAATACGGCGTAGAACATTAATCTGTTTCGCTGCTTTTTTGCACAGGGCTGAAATGTGCGAATCAAAGTTCAGGCGATAGTCTATATTTGCGCCAAGAAGTTTCACCTCATCCGTACATTCAATATACGCTCCTTTGATGTTGAAAGTAGGTTTCAGGTCGTGTGTAATTTTGCCTACAGTAGTCCCCTGAAACTTCCCCGGATTTGCTTCCATCTGGTTGGAAGCAAACCAGTCGACCAGTGCGTTACTTTCAACCTCTAAGGTTTGTTTCATATCATTAAACAATTTACTGGAGTAAGAAACAGTATTGACGTCAGCGTAGTTGTACAACGTGGATTAACTGATAAAGGAACGCCTTTATCAATGGGAAGTGGTGAACTCTGGACATCCCCGATCTGAACAAGTTGTTTTCTGTCAGTAAGGTAGCTCTTGATCAAATTTACAGCATTTTCTGATAAATTATAGCACCTTAACTTTTCCAGCAATAAATTGTGCGGAAGGCAGTCAAAAGCCTTTGAAAGATCCATCCGGATGGCACCAACGTAGTTACCGGCCTCCAGTCCTTTCCTCCACTCTTCATTCAACCCTAACAGTGCCGACTGGCAGCTGTATCCACTACGGTAGGCTGACAAGAGTGGGTAGAAGTGTCGGGACATATGGTCGCCAAGGTGGTCCACTATGGCTCTCTCAATTACCTTTGAAGCTATAGGAAGAATACTGACTGGACGGTAGTTTTTCTTGTTCAACGCATCATTTTTTTTGAACACTGGGGTGACGCGAGCATGCTTAAATTCATCTGGAAAAAATGAACAGTCAAACATCTGATTTACAAGACTGGTTAAGTGAGGCAGAAAGGCCTCTTTGACTAGCTTCAGAATTTTTACAGGAATATTGTCAAGGCCAGTCGCCTTTTTGTTACCAATGGCACTGAGGTACTTATTTACCTGGTCCTGTGAAACAGGCTTAAAATCAAAATTTTCAGTGTCTTTCAAGTTTTCTCTAATTTTCAGTACACTTGGATGATTCTGAATCTTAGCCTCAGAAAGTTCTCTACCAATGTCGTTTGCTACTTTAGAGAAATGATCATTGAAGAAATCACAGACTGACTTAGGGTCAGATACGACAGAATCACTTTCCAGGAGGCAAGTATCTTGCCCAGTTTTTGAATTTTTACTCAAGAAAGGTTTGATGGTTGGCCAAAAGTCCTTTAATTTCGCCCCCCCCCCCGGCACACCTTTCAATAAAATAGTTTGTAATGGCCTCTCTTTTCAAGGCGTCTTCCAATTTCATTTAGTTCTTTGTCTTTCCCAAATGCGTTTCAGATTGTTCTTCTAATTTATTTCTTTTCTTAATTTCCCGTTCATGAATGGTGCCTTCTGCCGTTTCAATTTTCTTTCCTTGACTGGAATGTGCTGGTTCACAATATCAGTTAGCAACTTGGTGGTCATCGTCTATATCATCGAATATTGATGCAACATGGAAAGGGTGCAGACATGACTTCATGGACCAGTTCATCCTGATCAAGGTTTTTGTAGCACCTGTATTTGGCTGTTCCATTTGGCTTCGCTTTCAAGTGAGTTTTCGTTACACAAAAAACCTGCGTGTGGACGTCACTTAGTCCCGTATCACAGACAGGAGTTTTGGTAAAAGAGTTTGGTCTGTTGGTTACCACTAAATCAATAAGAGATGGTTTAAAACTTTGGTAAAACAGGTGGGTTCTTTGACCAGATTAGTGAGTTCAAAAATGTCACAAAGTTCGACAAGGGGACCACTTTTTTCTGGTCTCAATAGATGGAAGTCCCCGACCAGTGCTATGTTATCGTAGAATGTTAATACTTTATCAAGAGATTTGGTCATATCAGTTGTGAAGTTTGTGTCACTCAGAGACGGAGGCTCATACTATCCTACAAGCAGCCACTTCTTGTCACCGAGTTGGATTTCAATATTTACAGCTTCCACGTGTTCTGGCTCAGTCTTTTTCCTTCTTTTGGATGGGATGTCTGACCTAACATAGGCCATAACCCCACCCCCATCACGGTTACGATCATTCCTGAACAATTGATAGCCATCAACTTTGAACTGGGCATCTAAGAAAGAATCGTCCAGCTTGTTCTCACCAATCACCAGTACATCTACAAATCTCTCATATAACATCTCAGTAGCTATGATGTACTTAGTTTGCATACTGTTGATGTTGAGGTATGCAGTTATCACATTCTTTGGGTATGCTTTACTCACTAATTTTAATTCATCCAAATAATGTCCCTGATCTTCACGTTCTGGTTCACAATTAAAACATAGAAATTCAAGGGAGGCATCGGCAACATGAGCTTGGAAAGTCTCATTATCCATGCCGATACATCTGCATTGCAACCACATATCACATTCGTCGCACTGGACTCCTTTCCGCATTCCGTTTCCACATACTCCACAGGGGCAGTTTACTGTCCGCGCTTTTGTAGACCCCTTAGGTGGCCCAGGGTTTAACTCTAGGTCACCTGCTAACAGGAGTGATAAAACGAGGAAAAGTTTGAGTGACTTCACTTGGCATTGGCGCGCCCATGATTGTTTTGTTTCAATGGTGGACGGGGTTGAAATTCGGACATGTTGCAGTAAAATATTAAATTTCGAGAGCTGTGAAACTGGCGTCAAAAGTGCCGAATTCTACACCTTCAAACAATTGTCTATTTAACTGATTCACTTCCTGGTTGTTTTGGTGCATTATAGTGGTAAAAACGCTTGGCGAAAATGTGTTTTGTTTATTCATCATTACATGTACTCACCAACCATGAGCGAAATTGTTTTGCAAATTTCTTGGCAAAATTATTTTAAATGTCTCAAATGTTCTTCGTTTTCTTGTTGTTTGTGATAATGCGTTAATTTCATCAAATGCAAGGCTCTAACACATGTTTGTTGTGCTCTCAGCTTGTGCATGTTGGGCTAGCATGAAACTTCATCCAGTGCAATTAAACAATAATTTGCAGTGGAGCATCATAAAAGAGGTAGAAATATCCCCAAGCTTCTTAAGGCAAGTGGTGCCACACCCTACACTGTATTCGATATGCGGTGGAGTACCTTAGTATTTTGTGTTCTGTTGGTACTTAACCAGGACTGTAATTACTTAACCAGTACTTAACTACGCCAGTAGTAAACTTCTTTTATTTTATTTTGTATTTCAGCTTCTTCCCAGATGAGGAACTTTCAGATATCATTTCTAAACTATGGAACTTGGATAGTAATAAACTAGAACCAGGAACAGATTATGAGATAGATTTGCAAGGTATATGTATTTGTTTATGCTTTGAACTGCTGATTAGATTTTTACAAATAATTTTTTGGTTTTAGTAAAAGTTTGATATTGGAAACGGAATTTTTTCCAGGGTACACAAAAGCCTATCGCAAGGGAAGCGCCGATTATGCGAGGGATCCACTATTCAGTTATGTAAATGAAGAGGAAGTTTTTGAAAGAGAAACCTATAAACGTGAGTCATCTTGTTTTACAGACATTTGTAAGTTACGAGCTTTCGAATTGGAACGTTAACTCTTTGAGAGTTTCTTTGTTTCATAATGTCTACGATCAGGGATGTTACTGAAACTGAATTTACAAACCGAAATTGATACTTATAAATCATAGGATACTGAAAGGAAACAGGACCAAGAACTATTAAAACTGAAAAAAGAAATGTCTAAAATAAAAAGTAAAATATTTTGTTTTTTGTTTGTTTGGTTTTATTTGCTGTGTTGCAAAACTACTGATAAAAAATTCTAATACAAAAAGAACAAGGAAGTTTTATAGTGTAGAATCTCAAGTTTGATGGAATGGCTTACCTTAAAAAAATGTGTTATAATGTTTTTGGATTTAAGTATCCTTAATGATTAATGTTTAAAGATCATAATACTTCATTAAAAATAAACAACTTTTATTTTGTACATTTCTTGTTGCCTATGTTTCATAAATTATGAAATTAAAATGTGTTTTGCTTAAGTAAATTCAATCGTGGTTTGATATTTCTGATTGGGCCTAGAGACCCCGAAACTTCACAGTCGTCAGCAATGAAGATACGCCACATTGCCAGTAAAAGCACGTCACAAACTGTTATCAATTACCATCACATCTTTCTCTTTCTTTCTATTCTCCTTAAACTTCTCTTTTCTACTTGTTTACTGCTCTTTTTTACTTTTCTCAATCCACGTTCATTTGAGGTGCTCTCAACAAGTAATTACTTCTTGAGTACCCCACGGGTCATTTGAAGCTTGGCATCTTGTGTACATAATAATAAATATCTTATTAAATTCTTTGGAAATGCAATGCTGTAATGAGTGTTTTGGGTATATTTCATAAATGAAATGAAAACCTCGCAACAGGTATTGCAGCAACTTTTGAACTAGAGTAGGTAGGAAAAAATTACTCTCGCCAGGCTGTGGGCATTCTATGTAGGATTCTATTTTAGAGAATATCTAGGAACTGTTCCGAGTTCTTGTAGTGAGTTGAAGTTCGTCTCTCTTCGTGCTGAGAATTGCCAAGAGTTGCTGACTTACCGAGGTGTTCACGTTAGACAATTCAATTCAATTCAATTTATTTGTCTCTTTTACACGATATAACAAACGATATTTATATGAGAATAATACTGCTATGATAATTGAGAGAGGGTGGCGAAAGACCGAGAGGTCACCTAGCAGCCACCCCTATTTAAACAACATTAATTAGTATGGTTAATTAAGTGACACTAGTGACAAAGTTGCAGCTTTGTGCGAGACTTATTTAATTTGAGGAAAACATCAAAATAAAAAAATAGAAATAATAAAAATAGTAATACTAACCATGTATCAAAATATCAAAATAGCAAAAAACATATTGTATCAGTAATCAATAAAAGTTGCAGTAACATATATAATACACTGGAAAAAAATTAATTACTTGCCTTATATAATCACAAATCATAATCAATCAGTTCATGTAAATAACAAAATATAATGTGATAATAATATTAATAATAGCAAATAAGCCAACATGCAACAACTGTCGAATGTTTATAAATTCTTGTCTGCAGTAAGTCAGAAAGCAGTTCACACTGGTCAGAAAATTTGCTGATCTGAAATACTGTCATCCTCGGGTATAAGGGACACCTCCGGACCGGAAAAAATCATCCCTTATATCCGATGTTCCTTATAGCCGAAGTTGAGTCACGGAAACTGAGCTGTTCGAGGCCAAGTTTGCGAAAAATTGAGGTTAAACGATCAATTTCGCTTGAGCAACTTTTTCTTTTTTTATATTTTCATCTAGTTACCCACATCATTACAACCACAAGACCTGACCGTAGTCCTAGGGAATACAGTCGGGCCTGCGCGGGGTCTAGGCATAGGCTTTTTAGGATGTAAAATATATTTGATCATAGAGTTCCTTATATGCGAGGTCATTTACCTGAGTTTCTATTACACGGGACCTGAAGATATCGTCCCTTATATCCCAGTACCTTATATACGAAGATTTTTATAAGGAAAAACATTACGAAAAATCGGGACAGGTGTTGGTGGTCTGTTATAAGCGAATGTCTCTTGTAAGCGAGTACCTTATACCCGAGGTTGACTGTAGAAGATTCGAGACAAAACACGGCTTCAGACATTTAAAAACGGACTCTAAAACAGACATGTAAAAAGCACGGTTCTTTCATTGTTAACTTTATCCTCCTAGATTTTCGACTCTTGCTGGATAACTATACGAGTGATACGGGCGTGGCAGAAGAGGTGACTCAAGCCGAGGAAGAGGAAAATTGGGCATTCATCAATGCAATCTGTGACACTGCAGTGATTCAAGAGCTTCATTCATTTTTGATAGAAAAAGAGAAATCTTCCGATGATATTGATGACTTTAAGCAGCAATTATACAACATTTGGTTCAAACTGTATCGCCGGACGAAGGGAAATAGGTATCTAAAGACTTAAAGTTTTATACTCTCTTTTATATATATATGAATGAAGAAGCTGTGAAAAAAAGCTGTATGTCTCAAAAGAGAGATTTTACTGTGGGTAATTTCCACTACATGCATGCCTTTTTTGCATGACAAATGTCAACGAATTTGTACTGCTTTTAACACATTCGTTAAAGGAAAACTGGACGATTGCTTAAACATTAGTTCAGAATAAAGAATGCTCTAAAATATTGAAAACTACAATAGCTTTTTTTAAGTCAAAGCTTAGATTAAATAATAATTACCTCGGATACTCAAATTTTGTTAAATTTTCAAAGCTAACTAGAGGTGTGTTTTTAAGATCTAAAATAATAATTTTTGAGCTAAGATTATAATATTAAATTTCTGATCATTTTATATTTGTGATTCTTTATGTTAATCACTAAATCTTGTTATGACATCATTTAATCTATGAAATTATGACTAATGTTTTCAACAAAAACCACAAAATTTTATTGCTGTTGTCGATGCATTTCAGAAGCATGGATTCTTCCGGTTTTGAGCACGTCTTTGTTGGTGAAACGCGTGGCAAAGACGAGGTCATTGGATTCCATAATTGGATTCAGTTCTACCTGCAAGAAAAAGCCGGACATGTCGACTACTTGGGGTACATTCCTAAAGGCACGGTATGCAGAACCGGGCAGACGCTATGATGTAACATAGTAGTATAACTACATTAATTAAAGAAACTGCTACATGTAAATATGTTCTAGTTATGCATAAATTTTTTTAAACACATCAAGGTCAGGTGTCGATTTTATCGTTCAATACACTGCAAGTTAAGATGGAATATGGTCAACCTCGGGTATAAGGTAAGGGACTACCAACACCGGTCCGAATTTTTCGTAATGTTTTGAGTATGTAAAAATCTTTGTATAAAAGGTATGCGGATATAAGGGACCGTATGCCTCGTAAAAAGCCTATGCCGAGACCCCGCGCGGGCCCAACTGTATCAGCGACTTTGGCCACGGTGCGAGATTACCTCCTTGTGTGCGATACATCAGAGGACAATCGGTAACGAGGCTATATTATCGGCGGATAAGCTAAGATGCTTTTCTCATTCACCAGCGGGTGTCTAGGTGAACCCAGGAAAAGATGTCGGACTTTTTTGGAAACAAATGAACAACAAGCAAACTAGGAGCAAATTGCTGATTACGTCGGAGTAAAAATGTCCTAAACACTCTGCTTAAACATTTTCATAAACATTATTAGCATAACTACCAGTAGTAAAATGGCTTGTAATTGGGATGAGTTTGAATGAACATCAATTTTTGTGTTCAGTTCAAGACGATTGGATGTGTTTGCATTAAATCGGCATATAACATACATTGTGGCAAATGTTTCATTGGGCATTAGGCTACCAGATGAGGTATATAGAGCTCGCAAATCTAGATACACCCTCGGTCTGACTCAACTTCGGCTATAAGGTGTCCTTCATATTCGAGGTTGACTGTATCTTAAACCCCTTAACTTTTGGCTGCCCTATCAGTACTTTACGTGTATAAATGAATACTAGCAAATGTTTAAACTGTAGACAATAAAATATGCCATTAGGTTACCACATTTGCTGCAGAAAAGGTGATGCCTGAAAATTGTGAATTCGTTGGGAATTGAACCCGAGACCAGTGGATTACGCCCACTTGCTCTCATCATCTGAGCTATGTATCTACGTGGTTTTGTTTTGCGATTTGCTATCCGCACCCAGATTTTTTACAAAACAAAAGGCCTCTATTTGCGTAGACATGTATGCATTAATGCATCTTGCTATAATGCCAAACTCGCTTAATGCCAACTTTGTTTGAAGTCCCAAAGAGGGCAGTATAAAGAGGTCTCTCTAGCTCACTAGTAATGGGAATTCATGTTGGTATTTCGATAGAGTACTCCATGTTCATACTTACTCTATGCGGATACATAGATCAATTTGTTAAAGCAAGTGGACATGGACATAATACTCTGGTCTCGGGTTCAAGTCTGAATGTATTCACAGTTTTTCTGTATCACCTTCTGCAATGAATTTATCTTTTATGCTTATTGTCCTGTAGAATTTATTAATTCTGGCTAATTGCAGTTATAACATCTCTTTGATTAATCTGAGGCACCACTAAAGTTTGTATATTAAAAAGCACAAGAAAACCCTTTATTTACAAAAGTTAAAAAAGTCGTCTCGAAATTTTGTATCACTTACATGCCGTTTTATTGGATACAGAGCTTGTCTTAGTAGTAACTTGAAAATCTAAACAGTCATTTGAAACAAGTTTAGATAACATTGGGTAAAGTTTGGAAAAATAATCAGAGCTTTCGTAGCAAACTCTCCGCTAACTAAGCAGCTGTATTAATCACTGTATCTTGTCAAGATTAAAAATGTATTTGTCGATAAGTCAGTGGTGCACACTGGGAAGGTGAGTCAGGGGTGCACAATGGGAAGGTGAGTCAGGGGTGCACACTGGGAAGGAGTGTCAGTTGTTCACACTGGGAAGGCAAGTCAGTGGTGCACACTGAAAAGGTGAGTCAGTGGTGCACACTGGAAAGGTGAGTCAGTGGTGCACACTGGGAAGGTGAGTCAGTGGTGCACACTGGGAAGGTGAGTCAGGGGTGAACATTGGGAAGGTGTGTCGGTGGTGCACACTGGGAAGGTGAGTCAGTGGTGCACGCTGGGAAGGTGAGTCAGTGGTGCACACTGGGAAGGTGAGTCAGGGGTGCACACTGTGAAGGTGAGTCAGGGGTGCACACTGGGAAGGTGAGTCAGGGGTGCACACTGGGAAGGTGAGTCAGTGGTGCACACTGGGAAGGTGAGTCAGGGGTGCACACTGGGAAGGTGAGTCAGTGGTGCACACTGGGAAGGTGAGTCAGGGGTGCACACTGGGAAGGTGTGTCAGCGACATTTTACTAGTTGATGTGAATGATATAAATTACTAAGAATTTTCTTTTCTAGTTACATAAAACTTTCTAGCTGACAAGCGTAATGCTAAGTAGTAAAACTTTGCGTGGATAGTCTTTTGGGACATAGTTTAAAATTGCCTTTTCTTTCCCTTTACGCAAGAAATCTCCTAC
Source organism: Tubiluchus corallicola (assembly GCA_030141605.1). Taxonomy (NCBI): domain Eukaryota; kingdom Metazoa; phylum Priapulida; class Priapulimorpha; order Priapulimorphida; family Tubiluchidae; genus Tubiluchus; species Tubiluchus corallicola. The sequence goes on from JAQGDQ010000200.1 coordinate 90,989, forward strand.
ATTAAATCCTTTTTGAATCATCACCAAATCGTGTCTTCTTATTTCTCTACAAATTTGAAAGCAAATTTTAGCAGTAGATAGACATTTATTGAAGCGAATTCTCTGCCATTTGTATTATATTAATATTCTTCATTTATCTATCTAATTTTAGCCAAAAGATGATGTACAGCGTTTAATCAGCATCCAGTTTGCTTGGCGAGACAATGTCAAACCAGTTGGTAGCACGTTCGTCGGTACCAGTCCAGAGTTTGAGGTCGCACTCTACACTTTAATCTTCCTAATGTCAGATACGTACAAGACACCAATTAGAATCGACGATCAGTACGAAGTCGAGATCTGTTGTCATCGGTTTGGTGACAAACTGGGCTGTGCTTATCCCTTTGCTATATAAATTTTAGAGGAACTTTATTTATTTATTTATTTACTTTGCATTCATGTAAATGTATAATGAAGCTTATACAGAAATGTTCTCACTAGATACGTGTAAATTAGGTGTCAGAAAATCATCTTTATATAATGTTAGTGCTTATTTCGCATTTTTTATATGGATCATGTTCTTTTCTCTGTGTTATTATACGTGCTTATAAAAGTGAAACTAGACAGTGCATTGTGGGATGTGGTTTAAGTAATTTTTGCTATTGTTATAGTATTGCTATTAAAGTTGATTTATTTTAATAAATTTGTGAGTACCTTTACTCTCTGCAAGCTCCGGTATAGTTTATTATCTGTATACAGGTTCATCAGTTTGGTCTGAATAGTGTTACGTTTAGTCATACGTATCATGTATTTACTTACATGGTTTTTCATCATACTGACTTTACCTTGTCTTAGCTTATAGCTAATTCACGCTTATCTTGTTACTGCTGTTATTAATATGGTTATGTAATTAGAAGCTAAAGCTGAGTCAGTTGCTACTACATCAGCTGACTCACACAGCAAATCAGCTAGCTCGGCTGAAGCTGAGTCAGTTGCTACTATACCAGCTGACTCACACAGTAAATCAGCTAGCTTGGTTGAAGCTAAGTCAGTTACTACTACATCAGCTGACTCACACAGTAAATCAATTAGCTCGGCTGAAGTTGAGTCAGTTACTACTACATCAGCTGACTCACACAGTAAATCAGCTAGCTCGGCTGAAGTTGAGTCAGTTGCTACTACACCAGCTGACTCACACAGTAAATCAGCTAGCTCGGCTGAAGCGGAGTCAGTTGCTACTACATTAGCTAACTCACACAGTAAATAAACTAGCTCGGCTGAAGCTGAGTCAGTTACTACTACATCGGCTGACTCACACAGTAATTAAGCTAGCTCGGCTGAAGCTGAGTCAGTTCCTACTACATCAGCTGACTCACACAGTAAATCAATTAGCTCGGCTGAGGTTGAGTCAGTTACTCCTACATCAGCTGACTCACACAGTAAATCAGCTAGCTCGGCTGAAGTTGACTGGCTTTTCAGCTGAGTTGGCCTTAAAGCAAAAATTAGCTAAGTCAGCTAAAGCTACGAATTTTTGTTAACTAAATAAATGTTAAATTGTTAGTTAACTGTTAAATTATGGAGACAATTTTTTTAAATAATTCATTTTGCTTTATACACACGAAAAAGCTGCTGTACAAATTCAAATAATGCATTAGAACAAAAATCTTCCCAGCCTGCAAAAATTTCGGCTAGCTCGACCGAGGGCCTGGCATGACTAAGGCCGGGTTTCTTATCGGCTCTGTCGACTGTGGAAATAAACCGGCTGGAGCTCAGTTAAAACGGCTCTGCGATGTCTTTTATTCGCAGCGGCCATGAAAAGTATAAAAAAGTATTCAATAATTTTTTCAGCTGCTTTTCTTGCCTTTCGTAATTTTAAGCCAATTATCAAGAAACTCATTTGCCAAACTTTTTTGCTTGTCTAAAGGTTATACAAAGCATGAATATGCCTGATCAGTCTCTGCAGTCCAGCCAATCAAGTCCTTTGTGTAGTGACTGAGAGATAGCATTTTGATGTGGTCATTTATTGCAGTCTGAACAGGTATTTTGAGAACGTGTTGTCTGAAAGTGCTTTAGCATATCAACTCAGAGAAGAGAGGTTATGCTTTGCACGAATGAATTGTTTGTAACGTTTATAGTGAACAATTTAATCTATACAAGAAAATTAAGTCTGCTCAACTTGCTATAACGCTCGGATTTTCGTGCGTCACCTCTGTAGTGCACCCATTTCTTTAGGTGCAGCCATTTTGACGGTGAGTTGATTGAAACAAGTCAACATAACACTGCGTAAAGTTTGAAAAATAATCAGAACATTCGTAGCTCACTCTTCGCTAACTAAGCAAAAGTTTAAGTTACCTTATATTGAGGGTAAGATCAATAATCTGTTTTGGTGAATCAGCGGTGCACACTGAGATGGTGATGCAGTGCCGTTTCACCAGGTGGCGCGAATATTTTAAATTATAAAGAATTTTCTTGTCTAGAATCATAAGTCTTTCAAGCAGGTAAGCATAATGACAACTAACATAACTTTGTACGGAATGTTCTTTGGGATTGACTTAAAAATTCCCTTTTCTTTCCCTTCAGCTACTGTATTTGTGCTACGTCCATCTACCAGCTTACTACACCTGTCTACCAATTATCCAGTTTTTGTCACGATAACTTCTATGTTTTCTTCGATCCTTGCACATTTTACGAAAGTAAGTAAGCAATTTATTCTCATTATGGCATAATACATACAATGAAATTTACGTGGTTTTACGTACTGCAATAACTTATGGAAACAACAAGGAGATTAACACAAATAATTCAATCAGCTGTACAGTGACATAGAGAATTAATATTGGAGATTTACTGTTGATGATTCGAACTGCAACGGAATAGAAAGAATTTAACATTATTGTGGTCTTAGCGTGAATTCAGTAAACTAAACACTCAGCAAAGTTCGTAAACGTCATAAAATCTTCTTGTTCCCACTTGCCTTCCTAATTATTGTACAGGTCACAGTTTTTCATGAGTTCATCAACAGAGACATTCTTGTTCTTCTGTTATGCACCACTTAACATGTCACCACTGAATGACCTTTAAAAGAAGTTCTGCCTCTTAACCTGCTAGACAGAATGGGACATACTTTAAATTTGAGTTCATATTTTGTGTACTTCTTTCAACAATTTATGAAATGTATAAATTAGTGCTGATTAGTTCATGGCTGATATAATCATTGCAAGTGTATACTGTTGCTGTATATAGGGCTGGATTATGACCTTTTGGGACCCTTAGGCTGTTGAAATTATAGGGCCCCCTCAGACGAAGTATTTTTTACTTGTGATATATTTCAGAAACATTTGCATAGTTGCCCCATATTGCAACAAATGAATTCAAAGAAAGGCCCTTTTCGAAATAAAGGGCGTCAAACAAAAGTCGTTTGTCTCAAATAAAAGGCCTCAAACAAGGATCCTTTATCTCAGGAGATAGATGAGGAGCCACTTTAAAATTGGATTTTCAGACTTTCTGGCCTCCTTTTTCAAAGTTGAAATTTTATTTTATGCCCCCCCCCCGAGCTTGAGAGGCCCCCTAAGCTGCAGCCTATACTAGCCTATAGGGTAATCCAGCCCTGGCTGTATATATAACTGCAGCTTATACTAGTCTATAGGGTAATCCAGCCCTGGCTGTATATATAACTGCAGCTTATACTAGTCTATAGGGTAATCCAGCCCTGGCTGTATATATAACTGCAGCCTATACTAGTCTATAGGGTAATCCAGCCCTGGCTGTATATATAACTGCAGCCTATACTAGTCTATAGGGTAATCCAGCCCTGGCTGTATATATAACTGCAGCCTATACTAGTCTATAGGGTAATCCAGCCCTGGCTGTATATATAACTGACCGGAATTATAAATTTTCTCACTTGTTTATTGTGCACATTACATTTACATCACATTACAATACAGTGTAAATCTTAATAATGTAGCAATTTAACATACCTTTTTTATACATATATTTACTTACACCAGTTGTAAAATAAAGAAAGTAACAGTTATTTAACAGGGGCTGTATAAAGAGATTTAGGAAGTGATATTCATAGCCGTACATATATTAGAAAATTCTTTACTGTAAGAATATAATCAAAATACTCATAACAATGTTCTTCAAAAGACTGAAGACTGATATGTACAAATACTTTTAAAGGAAGACAGGATGATTTTTCATATACTACCACATTTTCAAGTCCGATAAAAAGTATACGTTTCAAGACAATTAATACTGCAAAAGCGTTTAATGGTAATTAAATAATAGATGACATCACAAACTAACATGGTTTTCAACAGCAAAAAATATTCCACGAGTATGTTGCGCGTGTTTGCGAAAGGGAAAATTGAAGTACAGTACTACTGTGAGGCATTCAGTGTGGTGTACTAAAACTAGACAAGTTTTAGGATAAAAATTCAAGTTTCAAATTTACCGCAGTGCTCACACATAAGCTGTTCAATGTGTGTAGTTCACCACAAACTAACACATCTGAACTGAGAGGTGCAGCACCTGTTTTTATGCATTGTATTTTCGACATGCAGGTGTTAGTGCCCGTCTAACTAGCGAATGGCAAAATGCATGTAACAGCGAAGAATTAGTGGCGCGAACGTGAAATTGTATTTGTGTGGTAATAATTCTTTCACGTAAGTCATTCTTTAAAAATAGTATGTTTCCTATCAATAATTTAAAGAGTAGATTGTTTTGACCTACAGTTTAAGATTGGGTCCGGTTTTGCTTTAATATTGCTTATACCAGATATACAAAAAATAACATTGCATATAGTTTATACTAGATATACAAAATTGAATTTGCACATACTTTATATTAGATATACAAAAAATAACGTTGCACATAGTTTATACCAGATATACAAAAATGGAAAAACGTTTTTCTTGCATTTGCACAAATGTTTGTGTCGGTTACAATATCACATTTGCAAGATGGGATTATTATGACACAGGGAGCAGTCTTCGCCGTTTTCATTTGCCTTTGCATTTTGTCATGTAGTTACAGAGAGAGAAACGTCATTGACATATCATAGCTCTTGTCAGAACACACGTTGTTTTGAAGTAAGCAGATACATTGTCTCGACGTATGCAGAAACAAGGAGACACATTGTCTCGAAGTAAGCAGGCACGTTGTCTAGATGTAAGCTGACATTGTCTTGAAGTAAGGAGACACATTGTCTTGAACTAAGAATACACATTGACTGAAAGAAACACATTGTCTCGATGTAAGCAGACATATTGTCTCAAAGTAAGCCGACCACTAAGTCTAGATGTAAGCTGACATATTGTCTTGAGCTAAGAATACACATTGACTGAAAGAAACACATTGTCTCGAAGTAAGCAGACATATTGTCCTGACGTACGCAGACACATTGTGTCGTAGTAAGAAGGCACATTGTCTCGAACACTGGCTCAAGCACTTCTCCTTCTGTTCTCTGAAACCCTTCCTTGTTAAACCATTGTGTTTTGTAGTTGAAGTAAATGTTCTCTCTCATTAAATAATTCTTTTATATAAGCACCTCATATACCAACAAGCTTTTTTGTTTGTGACAAGAATAAAATGCATTTTAGCCACGAAATTTTACTTCAGATATCAAATAGGTGCTAAAATCTTAAACAAATTGCACTTATTTTCGCGTGGGTAAAACGGTAATAACTCGACAAGTTGCTGACTACTCGTCGATCGTAACTGTAATTCTTTATTAACTATTTGCACACTTGAAGTCGGCACACAACTTTCTTGAATACAACACCGATGCACATTTATAAAAGTTCATAATTCAAATGCATGATGCAAATGCTCACACAGTGTACATGCACTATGCAAATGCTCACACAATGCGCATGCACGATGCAAATGCTCACACAATGCGCATGCATGAGTTAAAAATTCGTAAAGCTTTTAACCCACTACGTCACCGGACTCATAACTCTGTTCAATATTCACAGCAAAGTCATCAAAAAACACGAACAGGTATTCAAATGTGGGTCTCCGCTCGGGGTCCACCACCCAACACATCATCTGCACCTCGTATGCTTCACTGGGTGTTTCGGATGCTTTTGGCATACGGTATCCCTTCTCGACAGCTTCCAAAACTTCGCGGTTCGTCATGCCTGGAACACACGAGGATTTAAATGCTTTTATATTATAACACTTTTATAACATACATTATTTTTTAAAAGATGAGACCGGCAGGTTATGTTAGCTCTTAGGGCAGCCTATAATTATTGTAAAGTGACAAAATAAAGATACATCAGTTTACATTGGATAAGAAACTATGTTGATGTTTCATAGAAATTTACAGTCAACCTCGGATATAAGGAACACCCCGGGACCGGAAAAAACTGTCCCTTATATCCGACGTCCCTTATAGCCGAAGTTGAGTCAGACTGAGGGTGTATCTACAGCCAAACTCGGAAATAAGGAACACCCCGGGACCGGAAAAAACTGTCCCTTATATCGGACGTTCCTTATAGCCGAAGTTGAGTCAGACTGAGGGTGTATCTACAGTCAAACTCGGAAATAAGGGACACCTCGGGACCGGAAAAAACTGTCCCTTATATCCGATGTCCCTTATAGCTGAAGATGAGTCAGACCGAAGGTGTATCTAGATCTGTACTTTTCTGTACTTTTACCCCTATTTTATGGATTATTGCTACACATTCAGTGCAAACGGTATGTAGGAAGCTCCTTCAGTGATGCGAGATGTATATGACCGCGGAAACCGAGCTGTTCGAAGGCCGAGTTTGCAAAAAATTGTGGTTAAAAACCGATCAATTTTGCTGTGATCATAGGGTCCCTTACATGCGAGGTAATTTACCTGGGTTTCTATTACGTGGGACCTGAAGATATCGTCCCTTATATCCGAAAATCCCTTATATCCGAGTACTTTATATACGAAGATTTTTATAAGGAAAAAAGTTACGAAAACCAGGACAGGTGTTGGTGGTCCGTTATAAGCGGGTGTCCCTTATAAGCGAGTAGCTTATACCCGAGGTTGACTGTATTAAATTTGCATTATTTTAACAATGCACGTTTTGAGCGTAACAATCTTGTAGGTCCCCTGAGACGTACCATTTTACAAAAGTCCACAAAATTGGTCTGCAATCTCAAATTGTTTATTTTACGCAGATTTATACTGTATAAAGATCTTGCATAAACAGCACTGTACTTACCAGGATACGGTACTTGTCCCTTTGTGAAGAGTTCATGTAACATTATTCCATAAGACCAGACATCTGACTTGATAGTAAATGTTTGTTGAAAAGCTGCTTCGGGTGCCGTCCATTTTATTGGTATCCGTAGGTCTGTCTTTGTAGTAGAAACTGCTGGCGTGTAAATTGAACCTTGGGAGAGAGATATTAGAGTTCGTTTGCTAAAACGTCTTACATGATAATAATGATAAAACTAGAGTGGTGTTTCTGATAATTAAATAATAGATTAAAAACTTTTTAACGGCCGCCGAGCCCAACTATTGATGACATCACAAACTAACATAATTTTCATACTAAAATGTTGCATGAGCGTGTTTCACGTGTTTGCGAAAGTGAAAATTGAAGTACAGTGCTACTGTACAACATTCAGTGTGATATACAAAAACTCGACAAATTTTAACTTTGAAATTCACAATTCAAGTTTACCGAACGTTCTCGAACGTTTGTACTACGTCACGACTGAGCACCTATGAACTGAGAGGTACACCACCTGTTTTTTGCGCCCTTCTGACTAACGAATGGCAAAAAACATGTAAGAACGGGCAAAGGCAAAATTGTGTTTTTGCGGTAATAACTCTTTCACGTAAGTCATTCTTGAAATAATAATGTCCATTCAACATTTTAATGAGTAGATTGTTTTAACCTTTAGTTTAAGATATCCTTCCGGTTTTCCGTTAAAGTTCTGTGATTGTGACAAGTGATTGTACAATTTATTTGTTTTTCTTCGGAGTTTTTTACACTAAATTATATTTCAGACTTGATATGTTTTAGGTTAAGCTGATTATAAGCAGTAGATAATTATATCATAGTTGATGAAATCTTAACAGCTCATTTTGTTTGTGAGAACGATCATCTTTACATGAATCTTATCTTATCTCATCTCTACTCATCTCATCTCATCTCATCTCATCTCATCTCATCTCATCTCATCTCATCTCATCTCATCTCATCTCATCTCATCTCATCTCATCTCATCTCATCTCATCTCATCTCATCTCACCTCACCTCACCTCACTTCATCTCATTTCATCTCACCTCACCTCACCTCACCTCACCTCACCTCACCTCACCTCATCTTATCTTGTGTTAATCATAATGGCTTTGAAGTGCAATAGTTTGCAATCAAGATTTCAAAAACCAAAGAAAAGAGATTAAACATTTTCCATAAACTTGTAGCAGTCGAAGTTTAAATATTTGAAACAAAAAACTGCAAAATTAGCCATCGTGTCGTGTTTTATTACTTTTAAATAAAAAAGTGAAATGTTTGAAAAGCGTGACCTGGCAGGTTTAAAAACATATCACATGAATAAGAACTGTTTATATGTTACTTTGCTAAGAAGTAGCCAAAAAGGATATTCAGTACCTACCCTCTTCAATTATCCTAGCAAGACCAAAGTCGGCTACTTTTACGGCGTTATTGGCACCAACTAGAATATTCCGTGCAGCAAGATCTCTGTGTATAAGATTCTCTGCCTCCAAGAAAGCCATTCCGCTGGCAACCTATACGCAGACCACGACGAAATGAATTTTACTAAACATTGATTCTTTCAAGCAGAAATAAACAAAACAATAATGTCATGCTGTTTAAAACTCACTGACTTGTGGCCAAACATTTCGAGAGCTATAGCAACTTCAACATTGTGTTACTAAAAATACCAGCAAAAATTTCAGATTTTCAAAAATTGTGATAACAGTTTTTAACCGTTTTTTTCAGCAACATTAAGTCTTAAAGATGAGATTATTCTTAAAGGAAGACTGGATGCTTTTTCATATACTACCATTTTAACACATTTAATACTAAAAAATCTTTTCTGATAATTACTTAATGGATTAAGTACTTAATTAAAAGCGGGAGAACCAACAATTGATGACATCACAAACTAACATAATTTTCAACAGCACTAATATTCCGTGAGCGTGTTGCACGTGTTTGTGAAAGCGAAAATTGAACTACAGTTCTGCTGTAAGATGTTGGGTGTTTAACTAAAACTAGGTAAGTTTTAAGATAAAAATTCAAATTTCACCGTTGTGCTCACGCTGAGCTGTCGAATGTGCGTAATTCGTCAAAAACTAACACATGTGAACTGAGAGGTACAGCACCCGTTTTTTGTGCACTGCGTTTCTGAAATGCAGGCGCTAGTGCCTCTCTAACTAGCGAATGGCGAAATGCATACAGCAGCGAAGAACTAGTGGCGTGAACAAAGTGAAATTGTGTTTGGGTGGTAATAAGTCTTTCACGTAAGTCACTTTTGAAGAAATAGCATGTTTCCTTTCAATATTTTAAATAGTAGATTGTTTTGAGTTACAGTTTAAGATTGGGTGCGGTTTTGCTTTAAAGTGTAGACAATAAATTAAATAAGTTTTTAACACAAAAGTTTCGTTGTTCTGTCTCTTTCTGGCTGGAAGAAGCAATTTTTAATGAAAGCAGTTCATCACCCAACCTCATTATCCACTAATTAAAACGAAATACTAAAATTCATATACAAAAGTGAGATCAGCGGCGTAGCTATTAGGGGTGAAAGAGGAGCAACTGCTCCCCAAGGCCATTTTTCAAAATTGGCACCTTTTCAACAATGGAGTCATCACTTTATTTGACCAACCAGCTTTCCAAGTTTTTGAAATGAGAATGCATTTACGAAGGTTAAGTGATCGAACCAAGGATCAAACTGTTCCAAATTTAATTATTATGATATATTCTTGTTGCACGATTGCCTAGTAGTAGACTATTGATAATTATATATAGGCAATGGTAAGTTTCAGCCGACGCAAGCCCTGCATGTAAAAGGCAGTAAGTAAGTGGTATAAAATTTCAATAAGAATGTTTAAGCTTTATATAAGTGGAGAGTTTTCTTGTGCTTTAGAGAAACCTGTGTAAGAAACACACAAAAACATTTTGAATCAGTTGAACATTCTCACCTGAGCAGCAATGTCAATTAACTGTGACAGGTCTGCCTCCTTGCCTGCTCCGTGACGAAGGTATTGTAAGAGATTTCCATTTTTCATGTACTCCGTCACTGCAAGACGAAATTACAGTTCATATAACAACAACAACAACAACAACAACAACAACAACAACAGCAGCAGCAGCAGCAGCAACAACAACAACAGCAACAGCAACAGCGAAAACAGCAGCAACAGCAACAACAACAACAACAACAACAATAACAACAACAAAAACAACAACAATAATAATTACCAAGAGCATAAAGCTACGTGTGGCTGTTTGCACGTACGAAATTTTTGTTGTTTTTATATTAAAACTTTGGATAATTTTGTTTATGATTTAACCTTGTACCAAGGACTACTATACACACATACATACACACACACACACACACACACACACACACACACACACACACACACACACACACACACACACACACACACACACACACACACACACACACACACACACACACACACACACACACACACACACACACACACACACACACACACACACACACACACACACACACACACACGTTGTATAGTAGTCCTTGCCTTGTACAAAAAATTTGGAAAGTCTAACTACTGGACCGAGAGCTGCATTTCACGTTTAAAGACAGCAACTCATTCTAAATAATCGGGTTGTGTTAGGAGTCCAATTAAATTGCTATATAAAGCGATTCTTGTTCTGAACATACGCCATAGAGTTGCATTAATTTATTTTCGCGTAACCACTCGGTTATGAACCCCGTGCCACAAATGTATGGTGCAACATAAAATACCTATATAAATTGGTTCTTGTTCTGAACACACGCCATAGAGTTGAACTAATTTATCGTGTCTCGTCTTTGTCATAATCTTTGCTTCTTGTAAGAAAGCACTAGGCGATGAACTACCAGGTTTTAGTGTTTTAATAGCGACATCCAAAACACCTTTCCAAGTGCCTGCAATTGTAATAATTTATTAGAAATGATATACAGAAATTAAGACATGACAAACAATTACACGTGTTACAGTAATGATGTGTTACTGGTGATGATGGTGATGATGATTATAAAGTGATAAGATAATGCTGTTCAAACAGCTACTAGCTCATAATCATTCCTCGTTCTTGTTAATAGATGTCGCACGTTATGCGTATTGTACGATTAACGACACCACTCACAGCCGGGGTGGATTCAGACCTTTTGGCGCCCTTAGACTAATGAAATTATGGAACCCCTCAGATGGAGCCACCCTCTAACTCGTTCGCTTAAATATTTTTACTCGGGATACATTTTAGCTACATTTACATAGTTTGAAGTAAATTTATTGCAACTTCTTTAAATAAACTAGAAAGGCTATCTTTTGTTTGTCAATAAAAATAAACTATTTTACTAATTATTGCAAGCCAAATTAGCACATATTTCAAACAACCATTCTGAAAAACAGTCTTTTTTTACTGAATGTTGGCAAAACTTGCTTGGCTCTAGGCTGCAGCCATTATTAGCCTAAACTAAATGCCATCTTCTAGTAAATTATGATTTAACTAACACGAATCAGTTAAACTCAACTCGAGAATAGAAGTAGCAGTGATGTGGAAATGTGGATTTTCACTGCATGGCATCGTACTTGTAAACAATGATTAATTTTAATGAAAAATGTCAAAAATAATAAAAGTTATTAAAAAGTATTAAAAATATGAACAGTGTTGGCTAATATGAATGATTTTAAATTGTTTGTCACTGGGATGACCATGTTCATACATGAACAGCATGGAGCCCGTTTCAAAGATGGCTAATTAATTAATCATATTTTTTGAGAACTTTCTGCTTACGTAATTATCTTTTTCATATCAAATTGTCAAATAATTTTAGGCTAATGCTTAAAATTCCCCACACACAAGAAATTAGTTTGTTAAGTGGATTATGATTAGGATTGAGACTAGGGATAGGGTTAGGGTTTGGTTAGGCTTAGGTTTAGGAAAAGGGTTGGGATTAGGGTTAGTGTTATGGTTTGGGTTGGATTATGGTTAGGGTAAGAATAGTGTTAGGAATAGGGTTGGGATTAGGGTTAGGGTTGGGTTATGGTTAGGGTAAGAACAGTGTTAGGAATAGGGCTGGGATTAGGGTTAGGGTTAGGGCTGGGTTATGGTTACGGTAAGAATAGGGTTAGGAAAAGAGTTTAGATTAGGGTTAGTCTAACGGTTAGGGTTACGGTTAGGGTTGCGTTATGGTTAGGGTAAGAATAAGGTTGGGATTAGGGTTAGTGTATCGGTTAGGGTTAGGGTTACGTTAGGGTTAGAACTAGAGTTAGTTTAAGTATTTAAGTTGTGCGGGGAATTGTAAACTCATTGGTAATTGTTTTATTGAAAAATTAGTTTTTGAATAAAATTGTATTTGTTGTATTAATACTGCAATTCGTCTTGTAACTATTCCCAATTGCACAATTAAAAATTGCATGTCTGCGCCTGCGCATTGAAAACATCACATTACAAAAACGGTTGCGCAACTAAAAGTTTGAGCTCGGATTGTAACTTTTAGTTGCGCAGGGTCTGCGTGCTCCCAAAGACTTCAGGTACTTACACATTTTGCATCTTTTAGTTGCGCTACTGAAAATTGCATGTCTGCGCGCGGGTTTAGAGCACGAAAGAATAACGAAGTATTTGAAAATCATAACTCACCGAACCAAACTTGTGCAAAGTGACCTTCTCCAAGTTTCCTTAGAAAGATGAGTTCGTCTCTTTGCAGCTCCCACCCTTGTGGCATGTCGACTTGAGGGGGTGCTCGAGGACAGGCAGAGATAAGTAGATGATTTAAACCATCCATGTGTTCTGAAACAAGAGCACAAATAAAAGCGTGTGTATATATATATATGTGTGTGTATGTATATACATATACTATTATAATAGTGCTTTATTATATAATATATAATATATAATAATATAATAATATAATATAGTGCTTATACATATAATATATATATATATATATATATATATATTACATCATATACATTTGACATTACATAATTAACATAACACCGCTTTGCATTACATAAATTTTATATTCTTATTCTTATCATTACGAAATTTATGAAAAACTACCATGAAAGTGTGTTTGGTGTAATTCTTAAAACACGTCGATTGGCTTTTGCTTGTGTTTTCTAAATCGACTTCTGCTGTATTAAATTCTAGCTAGGAAATTTGACAGAGAATTTCAGAAATGGTTAAGGTTATAGGCATAAGATTTTTTCTGAGCTACAAGAATAATAACACATCCACTGTGCCTGATGTAATACCGCTATAATTTTCGACTAGTTCTCGCAATGTCCCAAAAGTTTTCCTAGTTGTGATGTAATATCCACGTCCTTCATCCAGATTCCGGATCCGATAGTGCTTAACTGACCGGATTCCATTGCTGTCTACATCTAGTACAGATAGGGCGAATGTTCCTACAATGTTTCATACAGAAAAATTAGTTTCTCTGATGATATATGAGCATTCAAAGAATTATGTCTCTGTAAGTTTACTAATCAAAAGGTAGTTCTGCTTCATTAATCAAATCAGTAACTTGCTGTATCTTTGACGGACGAGAAGCTACAGGTACATACTACTTTACTACGACGAATACATGTAAAAGATTCACTGGTAAAAATGGCACGGGTAAAGAGGTTGGAGAAAAAAGTCACAGAAATGAAAAAAATACCCCTAACCCAACCCAGAACCTATAACTACCCCTACTCCTACCCCTAACCCTGATCATAACCACACATCTAACCCTATTCCTACCCTTAAACCTACCCCTAACCCTAATCATAACCCCATATCTAACCCTACTCCTACCCCTAACCCTTAACCCTATCCATAACCCTAATCATAACCCCATGTCTAACCTTACTCCTACTCCTCCCCCTAAACCCTACCCCTAACCCTAATCATAACCCCTTGTCTAACCTTACTCCTACTCCTCCCCCTAAACCCTACCCCTAACCCTAATCATAACCCCATATCTAACCCTACTTCTACTCCTCCCCCTAAACCCTACCCCTAACCCTAATCACAACCCCATATTTAACCCTACTCCTACCCCTAACACTTAACCCCACCCCTAATCCTAATCATTACAACATATCTAACCCTACTCCTACCCATAACCCTAAACCCTACCCCTACCCCTAATCATGACCCCATATCTAACCCTGCCCCTATCCTTAACCGTCAACCCTAATCCTAACCTGACCAAACTTAATTGTGACTTCTTGTGAGTTTTTCCTTTCAAAAATTGTGACTTTTTTCTTGTCACTTTATTACCAGTCACCACCAGGGAGGGTGCAGCTCACTCACAATAGTCATCAAAAATCAATACTGATAGTCAGTTGTGGATTTATAGTTTTACTGGAGAAGAAGCTACGCATCAATACTACTAACCAAGCGGTCTCCCTGTAGGTATGGCGGTTTTAGTAACTTTCAATCCATGCTATAAATCAGAATATTGCACAATAAACAAAGCAATCATATTTTAAAATCAGACATTAGTTGCGTGATCTTGCTTAACATTGAACTTAATGCGTGAAAGAAGGATTGTAGTCATTTGCCAACAAAGCTGGCAAAGTTAAAATATCGAATATTTAAATCGCTTTTGCATGAGCAAGGTTGGGTGAGTTATTATCGTCCCCGCTTACGTGATGTTCAGAAATTCTGATAACAAGGGAACAGTTTTTAGGTTACATAATCCTTGCGTCCAAAGTGCAGGAGGGAAGGCTTTACATGTTTCGACGCCCTAGGCAAGGTTTATTTTTGGCGCCCCCTCTCCCACGGTTCCCACTACGATCCCAATATTGAATTTTACTCATATAATATTATAGGTAAGTGTAATATGTGTTAACCCTTATAGGCTCACGATTTTTTACTTAGTTAGGTTCCCTCATCTATGCTGGAATAACTGTAGACAACCGACATTGCTAGCGCCTCTGAAGATGTTGAGTGACTGAGTTTATGATCTGATTGTCTTTGTAGTTGTGAGTAGACTAGTTCTACGTCAGCATACAGACGTCTGACATTTTGTTTTAGTCATAGAACAGGTTTACTGGGATGCGTTTTGTAAAAGGGTAAAAAACCGGTCTGGGGGGTAATTCCCCCCCCCCCCCGCCCCCGTGACCCTATAAGGGTTAAGCTTATGCGTGTATTATAGTGTGCTAAGTAAATGTAGTTAATTATCTGTCGACAGCTTTTTTGAGTGAATTTGAAATTAAATTTACGATTGCTGGAATTTGAATTTAGATTTATGTCCCCGTTGTATTCTGTATGACTCGCGAGGTTTTTTATCTTTCGTTTCCTGTATTTCGTCGTGAAGATTTCGATTCTTATAGGTTTATCTGCCATAGTTAGATAAATGCTGTTGTAAGAAGTTTTTCAATAAAGGAAAACCGGGCGATTGTGTAAACATTAGTTCAGAATAAAGAATGCTCCAAATTATTGAAAACTATAATAGCTTATTTTAAATCAAAGCTTAGATTAAATAATAATTACTTCGGATACTCAAGTTTCGTTAAACTTTCAAAACTACGCGCGGCTCAGTGAATCTATTAAGATTGGCAGCGGCGCCTTTTTGTCACGCGCGTGGCCGATAAATAGAAGGCGGTATCGTGATAAGCATGATCATGAACTGCAGTGTTAGTTTCTGACGTCATATGTCGTAGAGCCCATTTTCGTGACATCACGCGTTTAAGCAGTACTGTAACACCTATGCAAACGTGCTTGATGCACAAGGGAAGATGCCTGCCACTGCACAAACTGCGGTTAGTTCCTGACGTAAGCAATAACCCTGTTCGGTTGCTGTTAGTTAACTATCTAAACTAACTATTCAAATATAAGAAACAATTGCTAACTTTTATAGGCAAGAAAAAGTATATTTTGGGCAGTCAATTAAAATGAGATTGAGTCTAAAAATCGTCCGGTCTTCCGTTAATGGAAGGGTCATTCTGTAAGCATTTATATAGAAACTTCGGGCAAAAGCGGTTGCCGCGTCGGTAACGTCTGTTTGACGTAATGTCAGGAATGACGTAATCTATCAAAACTACATAAAGCAAAAAGAGAAATTTTTTTGCTAGTGGAAGATACTTGCTGGTATCGATGAGTCTTTACATCGACAGGAACTAACGTAGCTTGTTCGTTTCAATTAATTACGTAGCTTGTTCGTTTCAATTAATTACGTAGCTTGTTCGTTTCAATTAATTACGTAGCTTGTTCGTTTCAATTAACTACGTAGCTTGTTCGTTTCAATTAACTACGTAGTTTGTTCCTTTCAATTAACTATGTAGCTTGTTCGTTTCAATTAACTACGTAGTTTGTTCGTTTCAATTAATTACGTAGTTTGTTCGTTTCAATTAACTACGTAGCTTGTTAGTTTCAATTAATTAAGTAGCTTGTTCGTTTCAATTAATTATGTAGCTTGTTCGTTTCAATTAACTACATGGCTTGTTTTGTACTTAAGAAATTACACATACAATATTCTATTACTTATACTAAACTTAAAAATTAAGGAATTACTTCCAGAATTTTGCGCCCTCCCCCCCCCCCCTAAAAAAATTGGCGTCCTAGGCAATTGCCTAGTTTGCCTAGTGGTAAAGCTGGCCCTCCCAAAGTGTAAAAAGGGTGGCGCACATTTGAAGTTTGAAATTTCTCCAAACTTCTAACATTAATGGAACACGGTACTTATTTCTTCATGTTATTTATTCATGCCCTCGGCGAACAAAAACAGGCCTTGAAAGTTAAGCAGTAGAAGTTTTATAAACGTGATGCATGAGTGGAGTAATAGAAGCATCTCTAATTACATGTTAAACACTTGGCAATACGATGGACCGGTAAATATTTAAGCGAAATGTCGTGCGCGTTTCTGAGATTTGTGCCCGCGGGTTGGGGGTTTATGAGCCACTAAAATTTCTTCTCCTTCTTCTGCTTGTGGTTAAAAACCATTTTTGTAGCAAACTCGTAACAATGTGTAACAAAAGCCAGGAAAATAGTAACTGGGACTAAATGGGAAGTAATTTTCTGAAAGAAGGATATAATCATAAAACAAAAGTAATGTAAACTTTAAAGGAAAAGTCAAGCCTTCTAGGAGGTTTTGCTTATTTCAATGTTCCCAAAAATGTTAGAAGGATTTAGTAATAAAACTGTAATAAGGGCCTCGTGTAACTAGTAAAATCACTTTAAAATTGCGATCACTTCATTCTTGGGCGCTCCCATTTTCAATGCCCTAATTCTTCTTCCAATGACGTCATTCGTCTTGAAGAAAAGTAGCGCACTGTCAATCTTCGTCAAAAATGTAATGAGTTTTTGCAAAAACATTAGATAGCTGATTTTGTAAGATTTCTGCGTGAACCTTAGGTAAGCTGCAGAAGTTTTGAATTAGTTTATACAGTGCGCGCTTACGGAAAGCTACGACACGCTCGCGAAAAGTCGCGAAGTCTCCCAGTTTTGTCATGCTTTTCAAGTGAATGGCGGCAACTACCACGCATGAAAATTTCTATTCAGAGGTAGTATGTCTTAAATTTATACTATATAGGCAGTTCAGTGCAAATTTCTTTGTTATATTTTCTAAATTTAAGTGATAGCAGTAAAATAAACCCATTATAGTGAGTGAGTTGTTCTTTCCTTTAATCATGGCAGAATTTGTCAATTGTCAATCCTTACGCAACAAAAACATTGTTGACAACAGTTTGACAACAAGCAACCACTTGCACTTAAATGGTATTTTAAAATTGGAAACGAAAATCAACACAGACTAAAGCATAGACCTCTAGTAGTTGACAGTGAAAATAGAGTAAATTTCTGATAAAGAAAAGTGGGGTATTTATATTTTTGTGATGTAATGGTTAGCATATAGCTGCGCGGATAGAAGAAGGTTTTGGGTTCGAATCCCAACGGAGCTCTTAAAATTAATATCGTTTTCGTGCGTTTATTAATTTAGCCCACAAATATTTTACATTGGCTGTTTAAAGTTTAAAGGATAGACATGTAATCATTTTAATGTTGTCATAAAATGTAATAATTATATATTAATGTCTTCAAAATTACAGCAAATTGTAAAGAAATCAATGTTTTTTTATTAACGTTTTAGGGACAAATGTCAAATAGTCCAACATTTTTATAACAAATCACGTTTCTCTGTTCAAAGATCTCTCCTCCATAAAATGATAACTGATGTAGGTGTAATTTTTATGACAGGAGGAATTAAGGTCAACTTCAATCAGAGAACGTAATAAAAACATGAATATATTTTAGTATCTGCACAGTGTACAACCAAACAAAAACGTTTTTGGTATAAAGAGGAAAGTTGAATGAATCCTATAATAAGACTAATATAAGACTAACAGAATTAAGCTAAGAGATATGCAAAACCTTTTCAGACTTTCTAATTTAGTAGAATAAGCTTTTTCACAGTTTTGTTGTGCACACGCGCAGTTGGTGCAGGTCAAAGGTTAAGTGTACCACAGCAACGCGCCTTAACTACAAGAGTCACGAGACATGTGGGTAAAGCAAAGCAAAGCCGTCTGCCGCATCAGTTGAGTGACTTCAGTTGTTTTACTTGGAGTTTACTTAATTATGCATTAGTCTGTGGGTAGAGTGATTCACTAGTAGGATCTTGCGTAGGAACCAGAAAAAATGAACTAGATAAGGTTCTCGCTAGCTGTTAAAACTGTTACTATTACAATAGCTTGGGCTACGGAGGCGTTGTCAAGTGTACACAAATGCGTTGTCTGGTACACTTAACCTTTGACCTTTTCACGATTATCATCAATCGCTGGAACTGTGAAAAGGCTTGTTGCATTCGCGGGTTTATTACTTATTTATTATTATTAGTATTCTTTATTGTCAATGCATGTATGTATGTATGTAATGTTTATATATTTGACTTCAAACTACGACAGAGAGCACTGTGATTTCACGTTGAAAGATCTCTAGTAGCTTATCAATTAAATTTCTGAGTCTGAAAAGTCAGGTGCAATTCTGTTGCGTAATGGTTAGCACTGAAAATTAGTAGATCATGGGTTCGAGTCCTAATGGTAGTGAAAAAGTTTTCAGATTTTCTGACTCAGAGTTGATTTTGTGTGTTATATACGAACGTTTTGCCAGTGATCTAGCTGTGTTTGATTATAATTGAATTACATGTGACCTACATGAAGTCTAGGGAAATTTTAATCACAGAAAGAACTGATATTGTTTAAATATTTGACATGATTTCACATTCATTTCATTTACTTCACGCTCTGTACACAGAAATACCACCCAGACGAGAACACGGTGTGATGTAGCCAAAACGACTCAAGTGACAAAGCTTTGACACACAAATTTGCATGAAAGCCTTTCCAAAAGGGCAAGCAGCTATAGGAACTTAGAGAGAGACCTTAATGCTCTGCAGGCCACAGCCAACGTCTTATGCTGTTGGAGCATCATATTGAGGGTCCAGTTAAGCCCGAAAACCCGAGTAAGCATGATAGCTATGAAAATACCTTTTTGCTGTTTGCATAGGCACATTTTGTATACGTGTTAATGCATTGCTATCATCGATGTATTGATTGATTGATTTTTAAAACTGGTGCAATTTATCTTACTTCACTGCTTGTACTGAAGTAATTACATAATTCAGGTTAATCTTACCTGGTGCTGATTCACTCTCTCTCACCAGGAAGGTACCTGCATTGTTACCTGGAACTTTTAACAATCTCTCAGCATCCTTCCTGGATATGTGACCAAAATTCCAACTGAAATCAGTCGATAAAATACTTAGTATTATTAATTAATCCCCACAATTCATGTTTTTAAAATATTTATGCTTTAGGTACGTTGTTGCAGTTCTACACATTCTGCCATTTTTATGACCAGACGGTATAGCCTAATGCATATTGCATCTGCTTTTCATCTGGTAGGTTGTGGGTTCAATACCGCGGCCAATTATTGTGGTACAAATGTGGATAATGTCAACACCTGAATTAAGTTTTAAGTTTTCCAACATTTTCATTAACTCAACTTTACTTAATTTGGAGGTCTTATTTATTCGTTCGTTCATTGACTTATTCATTCATTTATTTTTATTTATATCTTACAGCCCAATTATCTGTGAATTGTGTAGAGTTTTTATGCAGTAAAGTTGTTGCTTCTGTACATAATCATTTCATCGTCTTATATCTTTATGGAGAAACCTGAAATAGAGGAATTTATCTTATCTACTGTCTATTTATACAGTTGTCTGTTTGGTTGTTTGTATGTATGTATGCGTGTACGTATGTACGTATGTATGTATGTAAGTATGTATGTATGTATGTATGTATGTATGTATGTATGTATGTATGTATGTATGTATGTATGTATGTATGTATGTATGTATGTATGTATGTATGTATGTATGTATGTATGTATGTATGTATGTATGTATGTATGTATGTATGTATGTAGTATACATGATTCATACAATGTGCACTAGACCTTTTATCTTCCATACTAAACCTGTATGTATGTTTGTTTGTTTGTTTGTTTCTTCGATTGATCTTCTGTTTTCCCCATCATAGTTTATACTTGTCAAAGTAATAGAGCTTTATAGCAATGCTCGAATGACATATTTGAACCAAGAACCCTGCTTACAGCTCAAAACCCTTTTATTAGACTCTTCAGCGTCCTAAATAACGAGCTTTCATTAATAACCTTGGAGGAAGGTGGTAATTAAACGAAGACCAGCCGAGGTAAAGGATTAAAATTGCTATGTACAGTCTACCGTGTACTTTTAGAGGTTAAAGTTTAATTGCATTTCAAGTTACTAGCAGCAGTAAATAATTACCTAGGTACACAGGTGATAATTACAATACAGGAGATGGGTAGGGTGAATTAAAGAGATTGGACAGCCGGCTACTATGTAATTGGTTCTCACCTTCAAGCAGAGTGACCCTTCATTATTTAATAACAATTAGCATATAATTATGACGTAATCTAGGCTTATAATTTAGTAAACGTACAATATTGTGTGGACGACATAAAGCCTAATGTACAGTCTGGTAAAATGCAAATAATTGGGAGTTTTTGCTGGAATTTTTCTTCACATTTCTCCCACGTAAAAGTAGTTTTTGCATTTTGTAATCACATTGTAATATTATAATTTGTTCATTCATTCATTCATTCATTCATTCATTCATTCATTCATTCATTCATTCATTCATTCATTCATTCATTCATTCATTCATTCATTCATTCATTCATTCATTCATTCATTCATTCATTCATTCATTCACTTATTCATTCATTCGTTCGTTCGTTCATTCATTAATTCGTTCATTCATTCATTCGTTCGTTCGTTCGTTCGTTCGTTCGTTCGTTCATTCATTCATTCATTCATTCATTCATTCATTCATTATTCGTCCGTTCCTTCTTTCTTTCAGTCACTGATTCATCCATCCATCAATCGATTCATCCATACGCCCATCCATCCATCCATCCATCCATCCATCCATCCATCCATCCATCCATCCATCCATCCATCCATCCATCCATCCATCCATCCATCCATCCATCCATCCATCCATCCATCCATCTAATCCATCCATCCATCCATCCGTCTATGCATTCATCTGCTACCTGTCCATCTATCATTTATCTATCCGTCCGTTCGTTGGGTGGTTGGTTGGTTGGTTAGTTCTTTTGTTCGTTCGTTTGTTCATTCATTCATTATGCACAATCGTGTATTAAAACTGCCACTAGTTTTGTACATTGCTTGTACAGTATTGCTTTATTATTAATTACCGGTTTTGCTCAAACCCATCAGTAATTAATTTTTACCTTATTTGGTAAAAAGCATTCAAGATAAATTACGGAAAAGTGACAAATAGACAGAGTTTTGCAGTAGAAAATTAAAAAGTTCTTTACACTTACTCTTCTTTGTCGTAATTTTGCACGAAATTGCTCGGAATGTAACCATCTTGCTGAGTGGACAGGTGCCTAGCGTACCACCAATCACTGTTCCTGTAACAAAAAATAAAATATACTGTGATTTTTGCTGGATTTTTTTCGTGTTTACTCAAATGACTACAAATGTAAGCAGTTTTTCTGAATGCAAACTAATGTTTAATGGAACCCGAAATTATTAAATACTATAAATCTTTTTACACGAAAAAAAACGAGAATGAACCTGAAATTGAACCAAGAACCTTTGGATTACAAGTTCAATGCCATGACCTCTAGACTATTCGGCTCTTTTTACTACGCAAGTTTTTAGTTCAATTTTTGTAGCTCACCGATTAATTTGATCAAATTTTCATTAAATACTTTTTATAGAAAAGTCCTGGGCTCAAGTACTTGTATATCTTCATTCCTGGTTTTTTCGCATTCCTTTCTGTTTTGGATAAGTTGGATTTCAAAAAAATCAATAACTGCTGGATTAAATAAACATTAACAAAATAACATTAATGTTAATATCATGATTATGTCTAAAATTTAAGTTCTGTTCCTTTAGTTTTAGTTATAATCATATTAAAAATAGGATTTTTTTTGGAAATAAAAACATTCATCAGTTTCTAACACTATGCAGCTATCCCGTACTCGCCCCATGCAAGTCGTATGGCATGTGAGCAAAAAGATACTTTTAGTGTTTAAGCCATTGATTTCGCATTGATTTTTTACACGGAGCTATTCCGCAAATGGATAACGCATAAAGTGACGTTTATGTAGCATGCGTAATGCGTACGCGTTATGCTGCGGAAAAAAATCAATAGGAAATAGCTGTAGAAAACGCATAACGCACTCCAGATAAACGGGTGCATTGCAAATTATGTAAACCGATTTTATCTATTCCGCATCCGCATAACGCATTCCGGATGTCTGATAAACGCGCCGCTTTGCGCAAGACTAGCGCTCGTATAGAGGAGTTTAAAGCCAGAAAAGCAAACCGTTTTTTCTTTGATACGTCTACAAATGTACTTCATGCAAGGTAAGTAATAACTTCAGATCCTCTCACTTTCTATATGTCCATACTTCCGTCAGCTTGACCTCTTTTGTTGTCTTGCCCTAATTTTGCGGGAGTGCCAAACAGTTATTACGACGCAAAACACGCAAGCTTGACTTTTGACCTTATAAAATTGATGAAGCGAGGTGAAGTAGATTATCCGTTTTGCAAACTGTTTAAATTTTCTAAAATAATCTTTGAAAATTTCCAAACACCCAGGAATGCGACGACGAACAAAATAACATACAATCGATTGACAGCAGAGAAAGTTTTTAAAACTTTCGTAGTTATAAAATGGAGAATATATTTAAATTAATATATATAATATATATTATATTATATTGTATTGTATTGTATTGCATTGCATTGCATTGCATTGCATTGCATTGCATTGCATTACATTACATTACATTACATTACATTATATTATATTATATATAATATATATTATAATATAATTAATATTTAAACTACTATATATAATTTAAAAATCGAAAAATATATGCACATTTAGACAAGGAATTGTACATTTTTTTCTACGTTGAATTACACGTCACGTGTTTTCTTACATATCGTTAAATTTTTATATGTCTTAATTATTATTTTAGCAGCAAATCTATAACTACCTTCGCTGCTGTTAGTGAAATCATGATTTACGTGACATCAGCATAAACTCGCCTCGTCGTATTTAAAGGGAATTTTAAAGCAAATCTAAAAAACTTTTCATACAAAGTTATGTTACCTTGCGTTATGTTTTCCACTTTGAAAAACTTATGTAATTGGAAAAAAGAAAACGTCACTGACTCACCTACCCAGTGTGCGCCAGTGATTCACCAAAAAACACATTATTAATCTTATTGACAAGATAAAGTAACAAACTTTTGCTTAGTTATTGGCTGACGATTGCAGGCCAGAGAAAATTCAACAATTAAGAACAAAGGAAACGTTCTCTGAGGTTGATCGATTAAGAACTTTTACTTTTGCATTTTGCATAGGTATAAAATGCGTGCAAAGTTTCGCGATTTGCCTTTTTTTATGATCACACGGAAATTAAAATTACAAAAACTTTAATTAGATTCATCGTATTATAAAGGTAATTATCATGTTTTGAGCAAGGCAGTTGTAAGTTATCATGCAGTCTTCTTCGGATAATAAGAGAGCAGCGGGCAAATCTAGTAGTGATGCCAAGTACCAAGAGCAACGGGCAAACTTAATAGTGATGCCAAGTACCAAGAGCAACGGGCAAATTTAATAGTGATGCCAAGTACAAGGAGCAGCGGGCAAACTTAACAGTGATGCCAACTACAAGGAGTAGCGGGCAAACTCAATAGTGATGCCAAGTACAAGGAGCAGCGGGCAAACTTAGTAGTGATGCCAAGTACCAAGAGCAGCGGGCAAACTTAATAGTGATGCCAAGTACAAGGAGCAGCGGGCAAACTTAATAGTGATGCCAAGTACCAGAAGTAGCGGGCAAACTTAATAGTGATGCCAAGTACAAGGAGCAGCGGGCAAACTTAATAGTGATGCCAAGTACAAGGAGCAGCGGGCAAACTTAATAGTGATGTCAAGTACCAAGAGCAGCGGGCAAACTTAGTAGTGATGTCAAGTACCAAGAGCAGCGGGCAAACTTAGTAGTGATGCCAAGTACCAAGAGCAGCGGGTAAACTTAGTAGTGATGTCAAGTACCAAGAGCAGCGGGCAAACTTAATAGTGATGCCAAGTACCAAGAGCAGCGGGCAAACTTAGTAGTGATGCCAAGTACCAAGAGCAGCGGGTAAACTTAGTAGTGATGCCAAGTACCAAGAGCAGCGGGTAAACTTAGTAGTGATGCCAAGTACCAGGAGCAGCGGGCAAACTTAGTAGTGATGCCAAGTACCAGGAGCAGCGGGCAAACTTAGTAGTGATGCCAAGTACAAGGAGCAGCGGGCAAACTTAGTAGTGATGCCAAGTACCAAGAGCAGCGGGTAAACTTAGTAGTGATGCCAAGTACCAAGAGCAGCGGGTAAACTTAGTAGTGATGCCAAGTACCAAGAGCAGCGGGTAAGCTTAATAGTGATGCCAAGTACCAAGAGCAGCGGGCAAACTTAGTAGTGATGCCAAGTACAAGGAGCAGCGGGCAAACTTAATAGTGATGCCAACTACAAGGAGTAGCGGGCAAACTTAATAGTGATGCCAACTACAAGGAGTAGCGGGCAAACTTAATAGTGATGCCAAGTACAAGGAGCAGCGGGCAAACTTAATAGTGATGCCAAGTACAAGGAGCAGCGGGCAAACTTAATAGTGATGCCAAGTACAAGGAGCAGCGGGCAAACTTAGTAGTGATGCCAAGTACCAAGAGCAGCGGGCAAACTTAGTAGTGATGCCAAGTACCAAGAGCAGCCGGCAAGCTTAGTAGTGACGTTAAGTAAATTTTTGACTGATTTTGATCAAAAAGCACTTGTGAAAGAGTAAAACTATTTACCTTTTTTTAAAACCTAATTCGCGACTAGGGTAGCATTTCAACTCAGGAAACTATTATAGGGGGCACTCGGACGCATATTCCGTAATTCAGCAACTTGTCCATGCAACCCTATCCATTTCATAGTTCCTCTTTTAAAACATAGTTCCTCTTTTAAAAAGTTCCTCTTTTAATTAGGTTAATGGTAAAAAGAAACTGTCAGACGTATATCATCATATCCATTACAAGTCAAGCCATAATACATATAGTCGTCATCCATAAATTGCTGTGTTATTAGCGATAATTGTTCAGATTATAAACAGAGAAATAGGATTTCGCTTCAACCTTGAAACGAAGGTAAATTGCAGTTCTGGTTTCAGTCTTAAAGACGTCGCCCAGAGTAAAAATGTTTGCTCAATCGGCTATAGTTTTAATCTCATGCTTCCTAATTGGCATTATCATGTAAAACTAGAAGCAAAAAAACGAGTCGAATTCCTGTCAGCGTCATCACGCAATGTTTAACAACCTGTCTCATTACAGAGCTGTCTAAACTAACAAATTGCTATTTGAATCCGTTTTGTGGGTTAGCCTTGAAAAGAGAATTCAGTACAGAGACGGACTCACTAGTTTTACAAATTTCAAACTGACCTGTTTACAAGTAAGCAGATAAGCCCGAGGCGCATGTGGAAAATTGAGCCTGGGGCGCATGCGCAAACTGGGTTCTTTTGAAGTTAGCTTTTTTACATTGCTTTTTAGCTTCAGGTTGTTATTAAAGTTACATAAAAGAACGCAAAACAGAACAGTAAACCGCAGGGATTCTGCCAGAACAATCTATTACACAGTATGAGAGCTCTAACAGTGATGTAACTACTTCAGTTAAATGAATGTAATTACTGTAATTACTGGTATCAACTACTACATTTTAAAATACCAGCACACTGGTATATAAATCATAGATATAATAAAAAAGTAGTTCTTAGAGTTAAAAATTTCTCACTGACAATGCCAAGAATAGAGACGTTGAGTTCGCAAACACCAATGCAAATAACGTCAGTGATGCGTGCTCGTGCATGTAGTGTTTTAGTGTTTAATCTAAACAGTCTGGAATCTACCTATAATGCTTGTGGGGAGACTGAAAGCTACCCATAATGCCTGTGGGGAGACTGAAACCTGCCCATAATGCTTGTGGGGAGACTGGAACCTAACTCAAGAAAATTATCTGAGATGAAACCATCTTAGCCACGTTTCTTTGCTACTGACACGTCTTTCCTCTGTACCCGAAACAGGTGGGTGTCCACTATGATACATCATATTCATTAAGAGCAGTTTTCTGACAGCCATCCACTCTTTTAGTAACCAAGCTCAATCTCTTAACTTCGCAGTAAAACGTATAGCATAATCACTCAGTCACTCCCCTCTTTCATAATTTTACTTACTCGATTCCATTCTTGTAACGCTCTTCATTATATTAGAGGAAGACAAGATGATTTTTCATGTACTACCCCATTTTCAAGTTCGATAAAAAGTATACATTTTAACACAATTAATACTAGAAAAGCATTTCTGATAATAGATTAAAAACTTAATTAAGGGCGGGCGAGGCTAACTATTGATGACATCACAAACGAACATAATTTTCAACAGCAAAAATATTCCACGAGCGTGTTGCACGTGTTTGCGAAAGTGAAAATTGAAGTACAGTGCTACTGTAAGATATTTAGTGTGTTGTACTAAAACTAGGCAAGTTTTAAGATAAAAACTCAAATTTCAAATTTACCGCTGTGTTCACATATAAGCTGTCGAACGTGTGAAGTTCGTCAGAAACTAACACATCTGAACCGAGAGGTACAGCGTCTGTTTTTATGCAATGCGTTTCCGAAATGCAAGCGCGTCTAACTAGCGAATGGCAAAATGCACGTAACAGCAAAGAGCTAATGGCGCGAATGCGAAATTGTGATTGTGTGGTAATAATTCTTTTATGAAAGTCATTTTTGAAAAAACAGTACGTTTCCTTTCAATATTTGAAAGAGTGTGTTGTTTTGACCTACAGTTTAAGATTGGGTGCGGTTTTGTTTTAAAGTCAGTGCCTTAAAGCACTAGAAAAACCCTTTACTTGCATAAAGTTGAAATAATATTCCTCTTGAAACTTGTAAATTTTAAACTCCTACAATGACCGCTAGGCGCAGCCGTTGTAACTTATTTTAACAGTGTTTAAATAACATTGCGTAAAATAAAAAAAAACATCAGAGCATTCGTAGCACAGTCTTTCGCTAACTAAGCAAAAGCGCAAATTACTTTATCTTGTCAATAAGATTAAAAAAGCTTTTCTGTGAGCCTGTGGTGCACATTGGGATGGCATTATAGGGACGTTTTACTAGCCGGCGCGAATAATTCAAATTATAAAAATTTCTTTTCTATTGACACAAGTCTTTCAAGCAGGTAGAGGGCGCATTTTTATACATCTGCTTGGAATGCCATTTTCTTGACACATGCAAAAGCAGCAATCTCTACAAATGGGGCCGGTAACCTTAAACTTATGGAGTCGTTTTCACTTAAAAATTGTCCAGGTGAATAAACGAGACACCTACGTCTGTGTCAACCAACTGAACGGAGAATAAAAATGTTTAACGTTAATTAACTTCCTCGTGTCGTTGTAGGACTAATTAGCAATTTAAACTCAAAGCGATATTTCCATTTAGCACCCAAAAATCTTGAGAGGGTCTGCTTAATAGTGGATGGTGTGGCAGGGACGGGATCTAGCTAATTGTTAAGCACAATCCTCTACGATGGGATTCATTTTCCACGTCACACAATGTCTTGTTCTTTCAAGTTATCTTGTACAGAAACGAATTCGAATTTGATTTACCAAATTTTAAGACACTATAACCCTTTTGCTGAGCTTGTTAATTAGTTTAAAGGACAAGAAAAGAGGTACCTAAAGTAGGTTTCAGAAAAATCCCCTTAAAAATTATATTACTTCATGGCAATTTTATGCATATATCGTAATCGTGTTGAAAGGATTTTTTGTTTGTTTTCATTTTAAATCTCCCGCATTACTGTTCCGACGGGCGCCATTACATGACGTCACTAGGCCACGTAAATCAGGGGAAAAGGGATATGTTAAATTATGATCCAAGAAAACTTTCCATGCAAATCTATCTTACTTAGCATTTCATTTATCTGCAGGAGGGACTAGTGTAAGTAGAAATAATAATTTAAAATGTTCGTGCCAATTGGTAAAATGTTTCACTCTCCAGGGTGCGCCACTCACTAGCCAAAAAACGTATTTTTAGTCTTATTGACAAGATACAGTAATTAAAAAAATTACTTAATTAGCAACATGTACACTACAAATGCTCTGATTATTTTTTCAAACTTTACTTAATGTTATCAAAACTTGTTTCAAACGACCTACCATTATAATGGCTGCGCCTAACGGTTCATCGCGGGAGTTTAAATTTACACGTTTTATACAACGTTGCTACCAACGCAAGCACTGCATGCAAAAAGGCAGTACGTAAGTGGTATAAAATTTCAAGACGAATTTTTCAAGCTTCATCTAAGATGATGGTTTTCTTGTGTTTTAAGTTTAAATATTAGAACAAGTGCGAACTGTATCAAATTTTGTTACAAAAATCTGCTGCAAAAATACCGGCTTTTTCCTGTGCCAGAAGTTTTATTTTAATGCAATTCACAATTGCTTTAATAATCAAACGTAAAAGATTATTAAAATAAGTGTAAATTGTTTGAAATTTTATTACAAAATGCTGTTCCAAAATAATGTTACAAAATTTTCGTACAACCTCTGGCACAGTCTGCATAGATGAGGATAGTAAACAGAGTAACAATAACATTGCCAAAACTTCAACATCGCGTAGTAGTTACCATATGTTATATTTTTGCTGTAATAACTAATCAGAGTTTGACATTTGCCACCAAACTTCTGTGTTCCACTTTCAACTGTGAGTTTCATAGCGACAAATTTTCGTAGAAAAATCATAAACAGAATTAGAATTCAGTGGCCCTCCATTAAAACTGTTACAAATGAAGGGTGGAGGGGTGAACTATAACAGTATAGAGGCGGATCCAAGCATAAGCAGCTTTAACAGATGAGCCGTAAAGTAAGGAAATAAGTAAATACGTACGTACGTACGTAAATAAGCAAGTAAATAAGTGCGTGCGTGCTTAAGTAAGTGAGTGAGTGAGTGAGTGAGTGAGTGAGTAAGTAAGTAGGTAAGTAGATAAGTAAGTAGGTACGCAAGTAAGTACGTAAGTAAATATGAAAGTAGGTAAGTGAGTGAGTGAGTGAGTGAGTGAGTGATTGAGTGAGTGAGTGAGTGAGTGAGTGAGTGAGTGAGTGATTGAGTGAGTGAGTGAGCGAGTGAGTGAGTGAGTGAGTGAGTGAGTGAGTGAGTAAGTAAGTAATATAATGTAAGTAGGTACATAGGTAGGTAGGTAGGTAGGTAGGTAGGTAGGTAGGTAGGTAGGTAGGCAGGTAAGTAAGTAAGTAAGTAAGTAAGTAAGTCAGTAAGTAAGTAAGTAAGTAAGTAAGTAAGTAAGTAAGTAAGTAAGTAAGTAAGTAAGTAAGTAAGTAAGTAAGTAAGTAAGTAAGTAAGTAAGTAAGTAAGTAAGTAAGTAAGTAAGTAAGTAAGTAAGTAAGTAAGTAAGTAAGTAAGTAAGTAAGTAAGTAAGTAAGTAAGTAAGTAAGTAAGTAAGTAAGTAAGTAAGTAAGTAAGCAAGCAAGCAAGCAAGTAGATAGGCAGACAGGTAGGTAGGTAGGTTGTTAACTAGGTGGATAAGTAAGTAGATAGGTATTTAGGTAGTACATACCTTTTATAGGTAGGTAGATTATTAGGTAAGTAGTTAAGTAGGTAGGCAACAACCAAGGAAAATTTATTTCAGACTAAACATCATAAGTACATATATAAGATTATAGAGAAAACAACAGCATAAAGGTGTAATACAACTTGTACAGTGATGGGAGACCAGAATTGTGTTCTGCAGCAATTGTTGCCGTTATTGAGTAATCGGTAAAAACGTTTCTTCGCATAGTTTGAACATGCCCTTAGGATTCGCGACAGCACTTTCACCGCTGAATCACGTCTAGCTTTCTATGAGAATCCAGATAAAAAGTCACAAGTAAAAAAGTCACAGGTAAAAAAGTCACAAGTAAAAAAGTCAAAGGTAAAAAAGTCACAAGTAAGAAATTACAAGTCAAAAAGTCACAGATAAAAAAGTCACAAGTAAAAGGTCACAAGGCAAAAAGTCACAGGTAAAAAAGTCACGAGTAAAAAGTCAAAGCTGAAGGAGTCACAAGTAAAAAGCCACAGGTAAAGAAGTCACAGGTAAAAAAGTCACAGCTAAAGGACTCACAAGTAAAAAGTCACAGGTAAAAACGTCACAGGTAAAAAGTCACAAATAAAAAAATCACAGGAAAAAAGAAACCTAACCATAGCCTAGCCAAAATTAATAGTGACATTTTCCTAGCCAGAATTGTGACTTTTTGTCACTTTTTCCTGTGACTCTATTACTGGTTACCCTCAATGAATACCCCCTTTGAATAGAATTTAGAACCGCCTCCAAAGCTGCCTCATGTTATCTCATCCGCAAACAAAATTTAATTCATTCACGCCCCACTTACAATACATTAATTTTTTGTATAACTTTCATTAAATTATTTATTTGTACTACAAGAATATTAACTACGCATATGTAGGTAACTATACACTCATTAATCAATAGTTAAGTGGCAGGTTTTAAACGTTCTTACACCTTATTAATATTCGAGAAAGCAGTAAGTTTTGTGAGTCATTCATGGCATACTTTCTGACAACGATTAATTCACTAATTCATTTCTTAACCCTATTCATGTTTTTTGGGTGCAGTTGAGAAAGCTACAAACCTGCAATAAATATGTTCTTACATTTAAACGTACACCAATTTCTACTTACTCAGTAATAATTATAACAGGTTATTAATTCTCCTTTCAAAAACAATAAGCTTAAAAACCCCAGTATGAATAACAGAACACTAAATTTAAGAAACATTAGAACGAACAATCAATATGGAAAGAATTACATTACTAAGAAAGCAATACAACTTTGGAATTCATTACCGACATCACTAAAACACAGCAGCTCTTTATCAATATTCAAGTCTAAATTACAAAAAAGATTTAATGACTCGTTTTGAATATCCCACATACGAACACGATGATACTTACTCAAATCATAATTTCATTTTTCCTAGACCTTACTATTTATATTTTATTTTTGAATTTCTAGTTGCACTTATAGTTTAGCTTGCACGAGACGCATTTGCCCAGAACAGTGTACGTTTTTATATGAACTAACACTGATTGTCTGTCTTTTATTATGATGGTCAATGTTTTTAAAGTGGCAAATAAAGATTTTACTACTACTACTAGATGGCGACACACGTAATGCCATGCAAAGCCTGTACCGTCATCATCCATTAACAAGAAGAGGGAACAAAACGGAAGGGGACGATTTAAACTACTCATATCATATAATAAGCCTTTTCACAGTTCCATTGATTGATGATAATCGTCGAAGGTCAGAGAGTACCAGATTTGTGTACACTTGATAATGCTTCGCAGCCCACGCTATTGTAACAGTAACAATTTTTTAACAGCAAATTAGAACGTTACCTAGTTCATTTTGTTTTCTTCCCTAGTAAGAACCTGCTAGTAAGCCACTCTGCGAATAGTATAATGCATAATAAAGTAAAGTCCACCACTTAAAAACAACTAAAATTATTGAACTGATGTGGCAGATGGACTTGGTTTACCCTCGCGTGACGCTTGTATTTAAGACACGTTATACTTAATCGTTGACCTACAACAACTGCGCGTGCGCACAACGAAAGTGTGAAAAGATTTATTGATAGGGCGTCATTGTTTTCACATAATTAGCAGGGATAACAACATTTTCTGGATCGCCTATCTTCCTATTCGACTTATCCCCGCCTGTTATATTTTATGAGAAGTAACGAAAGAGTTAATTATTGTTAAGTGCAAAAATAACTCAGAACATGCTCTTCAAATTGCGCTGTTATTTAATTGCCTAATTACTGTCAAATTTAGCATTGAATTTGTAGTGAGTGAAAATAGTTAAATTTTCTGTTATTTTAAATGTATAGCAGCGCAGCGTTTTTAACATTATTCCAGTCGCAGGGGGAATCTCAACGTTTTCCCCGCGAAAAACTATTACCACAGGAATTTTCCCGTCAACCTTAGCTAATAAACGCATCTGTTATCTTATTTGAAGTAGAGATTGTCCTCTACAGGAGGCGTTAACAATTTATTGTGTCAAATCGGCTTTAAAGTACCACAAACAGTTATCTCTAGTTTCCGATAGTACACTACAAGTAGTTTGTTAGACTAAACGTTTATAAATCAAATAGGTCAGTTTTGGTTGTTCATGGTCTAAGCCATATAAATAGTTTCAGATTATGTTTGTCAGTAATTTGATTTTGTTTTTCCTTAATTAGTAATTGTATAGTTTCTTCTATTTTTTAGTACAACCTTTTTGATTAATTTTATAACCCTTATTTTAATGTCATTGTTTGCTTACACTTACATTCGATGATTGTAAGTCCGTGAAGGACGAAAGTTCCTAGAAAAATAAAGGGTTTTGGGACTTAAAGAACACTTTGTCTTCATTATAATTTCGGCATACTTTCGTTATAAGCTCCGCTGAAAATTACAGCGACTCCATTTTGTTTTGACTGAAAATGGCCGCTACGACTGGTTACATTAGAGGTGTAAAGAAGAAATACCTTGAAGTAGAGATGGTCTTTTGTTTATCGTTGCTATTTTGCAGCAGATTTTGTAATCTCTTCAACCCCTCTTTCTGTCTCATCCGGTTTATCTCACTTTTCCTGTTGGAGTAGTTCGTGGCACCGGAAAAAGTGCTTCCCAGTTCCCAACCCGACTGTGATCTATCCCCCAGGACGGACAGGGCTTTGCCCCTCTTGTTCTTGTCTCTCGGGAACAGGAAAGCGCGGATCCGCGAAATCGATCCCTTGGAAACGGTTCGAATTCTGTCCCAGGAAGTCGACAGCGACACGGTTGAAGTTGTCGATTCATGCCTCTCCAAACGCGGCATCTTGAAGGTCAGTTTTATGAACAAAGACTAACGATGTTTTAATTGTGTTCCGTCTTGTAGTGAGAAGGACGTGAATAAATCACTTGAACAACTGCAATTCTCATCAGAGGTCACAAATCTTCGTGTTTTTTGTTCACCTCCTGAGCGGCTTGAGTACGAAACACGAGGACCGTGAAGTCAAGTCAATTTGGCTTATTAATTTGAGAATAAACGAACTCATAGACTCCAATATACACTTGGTATAGTACCTTAAGAAGGTTAGTACATGACTTGTTCACTTGAGAATAAACGAACTCATAGGCTCCAATATACACTTCGAAGACGCTTGATATAGTACCTTAAGAAGGTTAGTACATGACTTGTTCACTTGAGAATAAACGAACTCATAGACTCCAACATACACTTCGAAGACGCTTGATATAGTGCCTTAAGAAGGTTAGTACATGACTTGTTACCTTTTTCGGCTTTAAGATCTAATCAGCTTTCTTGGGGGCTTAACAACTTTCCGTATAATCACAACTGTTTGCTTTCACGCGAAGTTATTCTGCGCTCTATTATGTCTGGCATTTTCTCAAAGTTTGTTTCAAGTGAGCTATTATTGGTTTTTTTTAAAACGTTTCTCGCACTGACAAAGGCAGTAAAATGTGCTCCAGTTTTGTCTGGCAATTACCATCAGACGACAATGCACCGAGACACGACAGCTTTTTGTCGTTTAAGATTTTCTGCTTTTGCTTCCGTAACGGCTGTCTGTCTATATACCAGAACCGTAGAAACGTGAAAAAACCATTTATCATTCGCAAAAACAAATGAAAATGCAATTGGTCTTCGTAAACTCTCGTGAGAAATTATAACAGCGCTAATTTGCAATACAAAAAAGGCTCTCGTGGAGATTCTTCACTCTCATTCACATAAATTTACTGACTCATTCAATCCAGCTTAACGTTTTCGAGTACTAATTACAGCACTAATTACTTTCTAAGCGCCCGTATTTAATATGCCCTTATATACTTTCGAGTACTGCTCTAGTCTGCTGGTTTTAATGAGTTCATATGAGATGACAGTAACTTCATTTAACTCAATTCCAAAAAAGTTTTTTTGAGATACAATTATCACAAAAATATTATAAGTAAGTTAGTTCATAAAGGACTAAGACGTGTTTCAAGTCACTAACCGGGTATTGAATGAATGTTTGCTAGAACAAATCTTAATTACTACTGCAACTACATTGCTTCTATCAACACCCTGTTCGGTAATACTAGACAAATCAAACAGTCTATCTCAATCCAATTTTCGGGGCATTGACTGGTTCCTATACCTAGCTTGTCAACAGTTTCTGCACACTAAACAATATTACAATCACAGGCGATGGCAGCCATGAAACGATGATCGTAGCAATTTGCAGTTTTTCGCATCGATTATCGTAATTTGTGCGTTTTATCGGTGGTGCAATCAAAATATTTGGCCAAAAAATCGTTGTTCCCGCGTACTCGACTCCACGCAGGTGAAAGTGAATGATAAAATTAAAGCATCAGACGCCACGATAGGTGTATTCTCGAAGACAATAAGGTTCAGGTTACGTAGGGTTTAACCGAGGTGGGATTTACTCAATATAATCTCAATCACCATCAATCTGTCATACCTGTAATTGTGTAATCAGGTTGCACAGGTAAAATACAGGTGTGAAATCGTCATGCGGGCCGAGTCAGCGCAATAAAATCGTACCAGAACACCTAAAATGTCTTTGTCGGTTTTGTTCAAACTCGCTTCCTCTAACGGTAGTTAATGTTGCAGTTTAACATCTAGACTTTGGAATAAAAAGAATTCCAAACGAATCACAGGTGGAGAGATCAAATTAAACCACAGTAATACTAGAGTTTAATTAAAACTTTAACAAAATTTCACTAATTAGCGTCTGTGCATGTCACCTGCACGGAACGACACAGCGAAGTGATTTAAACTTAAGCGTAAAGTTTAGTAATAAATTTGAATGCTCAATATCGCGTTGTAGAGCTGCGAAGAAAACGTTCGTATCATTTAGGGTAAGCGATCGCTGAGCCCACGATTGCAAGCGGAGACGATTGCAACCTCGGTAATTTCAACGCGAGTGCAACTGCTGTCAAATGCAAATTCAACTCAAGTAACTAATCCACGTTAATGAAACAGAAGTGAGTCGAGCTCAGCAGATTGCCGAATTCTTGAGATAAGAAGGTACAATCCCCGCGATATCGTGAATTTAATACCACTTGCTAAAGCAGTCGCGGAACAATGCTGACTTGCGGTTGTGGGTTTAGTAACACACGGACCAAAAACATCGTCATGCATCGAAAGTTACGTCAGAAGTAGCGACTGCCTAAGGACGAGTGGGGCGTAGCGAGTGCAGGTTGCTGAAATAAACTTCAACTGAAAAAAATATGCACGGTGCAAGACGGTCAAAATGTGCGTCTTTCATCAACAATTTTTATCACCAATTTTTTATCAAACCCATTGAGCACAATCAGTAATTAGAAGGTGTATTTACTAAATTCTTCGCTAGATGGCGCAGAATCGCGCCTGCAGTAGGGCGGCAATCAAATTTTACAGTCGGCTGCATAAAGTTGATTGCTAAGTGTTTTACGTTTCAAGGCGAGTGTCCTAAATGCTTAGAGCCACCAAGCGAGAACTTGTTTTCTTTTGAATTCACTATCATTTAACTTATAAGCTCCACGTATTTGCATACAAAAGTAGCCTAGTTTTCGTGTTTAAAATCAAGTGCTGATAAATGAAGTAAATATAGGCCTAGGTCAGTCGTTTTGACGAATATTATTAAAATCTGGATATAAAATTTTATAAATTTCTTTGCAGATGGTTAATTACGTAGTTTTTTAATAGCTTGTTCTGATTAAGTTGCATAATTTTACCGTTGTTAATAGTAGTATGTTCCTGTTCATGTTTGCCATAATTATGTAGATATAGGTTCCAGTAACTGGGCTTGGGCAACCTGCATAAGTAGTAGTAGTAGTTGTTGCGGCATCAGCAGTAGTAGCAGCAGTAGCAGTAGAAGTAGCAGCAGCAGTAGTAGCAGCAGTAGCAGTAGAAGTAGCAGCAGCAGTAGCAGCAGCAGTAGTAGTAGTAGTAGTAGCAGTGGTAGCAGCAGCAGCAGCAGCAGCAGTAGTAGTAGTAGTAGTAGTAGTAGTAGTAGTAGTAGTAGTAGTAGTAGTAGTAGTAGTAGTAGTAGTAGTAGTAGTAGTAGTAGTAGTAGTAGTAGTAGTAGTAGTAGTAGTAGTAGTAGCAGAAGCAGCAACAGCAGTAGTAGTAGTTGCAGCAGTAATAGCAGCAGTAGTAGCAGCATCAATGACAGCAACAGCAACAACAACAGCAGCAGTAGCAGCAACAACAACAATACACCACACCACCACCACCAACAACAACAACAACATCAACAAACCTTCACCACCACCACCACCACCACCCTACCACCACCACCACCACCACCACCACCACCACCATCAACAACAACAATAACAACAACAACAACAACATACAACAACAACAACAACGAACAACAACAACAAGATCAACAACAACACACCACACCACCACCACCAACAACAACAACATCATCATCATCAACAACAACAACAACAACAACAACAACAACAACAACAACAGCAGTGGCAGTCAAGACATTCACATTATTTTAGCATAAAGCTTCTTTTTCTTCATTCATATATCACCGAGTTCTTGCAGGCCTAATGTCACAGTAAAACAGAATATGTGTATAGACTGCATTTCACTGCTCAATTGTGTGTTTCTAGCAGTGCAACTCATAATTACTTTCTAAAGTTAAGCAAAACAAGTTCCTTGAAAGCTTGGATGGGCGATTCCAGGCTCTTAGGAAGCTCGCTGCTTGTAATTTTAGCTAATACACCTTACATTTTAAGTAATACTTATCTCGAGTTTAAACTAAATTTCTCACCCCGTATATTAGAACCAGTTCAGTTTGTTCGGGTCAAATACGTAAATCTACTCAATAGTTTGAAGCAAATTTCATTACAATAATGTCAAATTAGTAGGTGAACATTAATAGTTATATTTTGCTGTTTAATTCTTTGACGTTTTTGCTTTGACAAGTTGATAAATATTCATTAGATACAGTCATTTACGTTATTTACTGGTATATAAATAGTCTGAATAACAGTTAGTAAACGACAACTATTAATATTCACTTTGTTGTAACTTTCTCTGGTGACTCTTTCTCACGGCTATTTGACCGATATTTCAAAATGCTTGTGCGTCTGGCTTGAT
This sequence comes from Tubiluchus corallicola, assembly GCA_030141605.1. NCBI lineage: Eukaryota > Metazoa > Priapulida > Priapulimorpha > Priapulimorphida > Tubiluchidae > Tubiluchus > Tubiluchus corallicola. The sequence continues at coordinate 128,985 of JAQGDQ010000200.1, forward strand.
GAGTCGAATGGACGTTGTTACATTGTTTAACCTAATTAATGTACATTAAGAACCCATTCATATGCATCGGTGAGCCTAAAGTTAGGACACATTAGACCTGTTTAAAACGCATTAGCGACTTTTTAAACTTGCAGCCTAGGAACTTTTGCTAACCAGCTTCTAGCAGATAAACGTTCGACAAATTAGCTACTTATGTAAGATGTGATTTCAGTAAGTCAGTTAACATTAGAGATCAACGATTATTGAATTTTTAAAACCGTTTACACTTTCTGGAAAAAAGAGCAAACCGAAAACGAATTTTTGAGCTTTTTCCCGTATTAGGAACCAAGAAATGCGCATAATTAATTAATTTATTATAATGTAAACAAAAATCTCACAGAAAACGTTGTGCAAAAGACAGCGTGGAGAACAATGGAAAACATGGCCTTATAATTTGGATTCGTTGCAATTAGGAAGCTATTTGTGATTTAAAATCTAAAATAAAAATAAACATTTTCAACAAATAAATATATAGACAGACAGACAGACAGATAGATAGACAGACAAACAGGGGGCAGACAGACAAACAGGCAAAGAGACAGACACACAGACAAACAGGGGGCAGACAGACAGACAGACAAACAGACAGACAGATAGACAGGCAGATAGACGGACAGTCAGACAGGCGATAAATGGGCAGACAGCACAGAAGTGAAAGACAGACAGACAAGCAAACAGGAAGGCACAGACAGGAGACAGTTAGGCAGACAAGCAAACAAACAAATAAGTAAATAAGTAAACAAAATTTAAAAACGATAGACCAATTTTTGATCTCGCCTTTTTTTTCTTGCCTGCAAAATAATTTTGAAACGTGAGGAAATGCAGAAATTGTAGAAGTTGAAACGACGTCACGGACATCAACCTCGTACAATTGTCTCTGATTACTATAAGCACGTTCAAAGTCTGCCATTATTTCACTAAAAACGTATTTGCTATTGAGGTCTAGGATAAACCTACACCAATGATGAGTTCAATTACATGCGTTTGAGATTTCCTGTTCTTGCAATACTCGTTATTAAATGCTTTTTATTCTACACAGGTAAACATCAGGTAAGGATGTAAGTACAGGTGTGCACGCGATAATTAGCGTGTTGATGAGGCTGTAACTCCCTTCACGCTTAGTAAATTTTGCGGGCGACAGCGGTGAGTTATTGTTGATTCGAGCCATTAAGTTAACAAGATTAGAAATGAAATGGTCGATCATAATATTAAATCATGGTTGTACTAATCTAGGGTGAATGGCAATTGCTGTGCAAATATATTTGATCCATTTACACACAAGCGATTACAAAGTAGTCACGTGGTTTGAACTCTTACCGGTTGCTCTATTTAATAAAATGATGAATCAGAAGTTTTTAAATTTTGTCTTAGGTCACACTATATGCTCTCCTGCTGTCCCAGCACCCTTTCCACAATTAGTTTTATTTGGTTCTACAATTATATCCAGTTTGGGTTACAATCTTATGAAGTTTTCATCACTGTAGTGGAAATTGTTGGAATAAATTTATGAAACAGAATTTTTTGATTTTTTAAGGGGGAAGGGAATTTTAAAATATGTCCCAAAGAACTTTCTGTACAAAGTTTATGTTGATTCGTATTACGCTAACCTGGTCGAAATATAAAATATTCACACCACCTGGTAAAACGTCATTGTATCACCTTCCCAGTGTGCACCACTGATTCACCAAAAACATATTATTGATCTTACTGACAATATAAAGTGATTTATGTCGGTAACTGGAAAAAAATTCTTAATAATTTAAAATATTCACACCACCTGGTAAAACGTCATTGTAATACCTTCCCAGTGTGCACCACTGATTCACCAAAAACATTATTGATCTTACTGACAATATGAAGTAATTTATGTCGGTAAATGGAAAAAGAAAATTCTTAATAATTTAAAATATTCACACCATCTGGTCAAACGTCGTTGTATCACCTTCCCAGTGTGCACCACTGATTCACCAAAAACATATTATTGATCTTACTGACAATATAAAGTAACTTCTACTTTTGCTTAGTTAACGAATAGTATGCTACGAATACGCTGATTATTTTTTCAAGCTATAGGCACTGCTGTCTAAACTTAATATATGAAGACATCTCCTAATACTTGTCATTTTAACTAAAAAAACGATGCATACCTTTGTAGTTTCAAAACGATTACCAAGAAATAATTAAGAAATAAAAAATAATTATTTTGATAGCACAAGCTCATTCAACGCTTTTCATATTATCTAAACTTGTTTCAAACGACCTACCGTTAAAATGGTAGCGCGCTAACAGTCATCGCGGGATTTTAAAATATACAGGTTTTATATAGCGTTACTATCAACGCAAGCATTGTATGCAATAAGACAGCATGTAAGTGTTATTTTTTAAGTCGAATTTTTCAAGTTTTATTAACAAAGAGTGTTTTTTCTTGTGCTTTTACAGATCGACTCTACATCATCAGACCGTAAGTTCTGGGGAAAACTATGGGCGCTTTAAAGGCTGCCAAAGAAAAGACGACAATAACGGAAATCTTTTAACGCAAAACTTTCACTTGAGTTTGGTTGCTCAATTCCCCCCCCCTCGTGGTTCATGTGGCATGGAGGAAAATGAATTTCATTTAAAGGAAGACAGGATGATTTTTCACGTACAACCCCGTTTTCAAGTCAGATAAATAGTATACATTTTAATACAATTAATACTGCAAAGCGTTTCTGATAATTAAAAAATAGATTAAAAACTTAATTAACGTCGGACGAGCCCAACTATTAATGACGTCACAAACTAGCGTAATTTTCAAAAGTAAAGATATTCCACGAGCGTGTTGCACGTGTTTGCAAAAGCAAAAATTGAAGTACAGTAAGAGATTCAGTGTGTTGTACTAAAACTAGGCAAGTTTTAAGATAAAAATTCAAATTTCAAATTTTCCACTGTGCTCACGCATGACCTGTCGAACGTGTGTAGTTCGTCACAAACTGACATCTGGACTGAGAGGTACAGCACCTGTTTTTTTGTGCAATGCGTTTCCGAAATGCAGGCGCTAATGTCCGTCTAATTAGCGAATGTCGCAATGCATGTAACAGCGAAGAACTAGTGGCGCGAACGTGAAATTGTGTTTGTGTGGTAATAATTCTTTCAGGTAACTCATTTTTGAAAAAATAGTGTGTTTCCTTTCAATATTTTAAAGAGTAGATTGCTTTGACTTACAGTTTTATATTGGGTCCGGTTTTGCTTTAAAGTTTTTCACTAATAATTATTATTCGTCAACAAAAATTTCAAACTTCTATCGAAAAGCATCTTATCTGATTTTAAATCTTTTTAATACTCGAACTGAACACCTTGAAATTGTTAAAACATTCCATTCTCTACAGTGGTGGTTTATCAATACATGGCCCCCACGTACAGGTGATAAAAAACCTAAATTATGGGCAGTTTTTCTGCACATCTAAGTTTGTTCTCGCCAGCGTGAAATGCCATTAAACAAGAAGAAAAACGATTCGCATGCAGGACCTTGCTACCTAGAGTCTAATCGGATCAACCTTCAAGGAATCCATATTGTTTCTACAATCAGCTGTTGTTGGGCAAAGCGCTCGCGAAAAAGGGAAACATTTTAGTTTTTGTGTTGCACAATAGCTTTCCAAACACACCAATCCGTAAACCAATCAGTAGTGACGGAGGACGACCTTTGGAAAGTGGAATATCGACTGCCGTTTAGGCTTGTACTTTTAAGCTGTAGGTTATTTTTAACGTCCGCCTTGAGGTTTTACATTCTACTCACTTGGGGCACATTCACATAGTCGGTAACGACAATACGGTTAACAGTATATCGTATATATTAATATACATAATAATATAATATAATATAATATGATATACATAATATATATATATATATATATATATATATATATATATATATATATATATATATATATATATATATATATATAATATAATATTAAATATAATATATATATATAATATAATATATGTTATATATATAATATAGTTATATATTTATTATATATATATATATATATATATATATATATATATATATATATATATATATATATATATATATATGTTATATATAATGTACTGTTAACCATATAATGTATACAATAACTATAATATATGTTATATATACTAAGTATAGTTATATATTTATTTACATATATATATATATATATATATATATATATATGTTATATATATAACTATACGTATATATAGAGGTGCTGAGATTTATTTTATATGTATATGCTATATAAAAATGTACTGTTAACCATATAATATATACTATAACTATAATATATATACATATAAATATAAAATATAAAAATAATTAAAATTAAATAAATCTCAACGCATCTATATAGGTGTGTTGGGATCAATATATATATATATCTTGTTGGCAAAAAACATACAAATACAATATTTACAAGTGTGTGGTAGAAACACAAAGAGATTAACTGCTTACATGTCTCTATTGTGGTAAGTAGTAGTAGTAGTAGTGGTAGTAGTGGTAGTAGTGGTGGTAGTAGTGGTGGTAGTGGTGGTAGTAGTAGTAGTAGTAGTTGTTGTTGTTGTTGTTGTTGTTATTGCTATAATAATAATAATAATAATAATAATAATAATAATAATAATAATAATAATAATAATAATAATAATAATAATAATAATAATAATAATAATAATAATAATAATAATAATAATAATAATAATAATAATAACAGCTTTAACAGCTAACAGCTTACCTAGTTCATTTTTTCTTGTTTACAAGCAAGATCCTGCTTGTAAATTACTCCATGTACAGATTAATGCATTATTAAGTAAAGTCCACGTAAAATAACTGAATTTTGCGAAACTGATGCGGCAGATGGCTTTGCTTTACCCGCACGTTCCGTGATGGTTAAATAGATGCTTTGCTATGGTACGCTTATCCTGTAATCTACAGAAACTGCGCATGCGCACAACGAAACTGTGAAAAGGCTTATCAATCTTAGCTAATAGATTCTAAAATAACGATTTAAGTTATTATTATTATTATTATTATTATTATTATTATTATTATTATTATTATTATTATTATTATTTTATTAATATTATCTGGTGCTGCTACCTATAATACTGCTTCTGCTAACATGTATTTGTAGTGAAATTCGCGTCTTGTAATCTACTAATTAAGTTTTTTTGTGACTTAATAACGTGCAAAACTAGGTTATTGTAAGGACAACTGAATGTGCCTATATTAAAATGGCGTGCAGTTAAAAGTGACGTCACATCACTATAATCTGCGTCTGCGCCATGGTTTTGTGCTCTGCTGTGTCAGCAAGGTTATTAAAATGAAAGTGCTTTTGATAATATTAGGGAATATTTTTACCCTTAATCTGTGTCCATTTTCACATCGATCTTAACCACTTAGTCAATTTTTCACTACCTGCCCGCTGCCTACTACGTCATTTCCGCCAGAAACCCACGGATTCACAGCGATATCCCAATTCTTACTGGCCCATCTCTTGATACTGATAGACTTCACGTATTAGTGCATAACTTTGTGGCGCCATCTTTGAGTGGATCGAGCAGTTAAACAACTTTAACTGTGATTTAGACAACTTTGTGGGGTCCCCTCGGGGCGGAAATAGAAGTTACCTAAGTCAAACGACAAAGGCACGTACCGTAATTTTGAAAGTAACGTCTTTCGCGGTTTTTTTGATTACTCCTGTAATTGTTAACTGCAGTATTATGTAGTTACTTAAAAACTTTATGTTTGTACTCATAGAATACGGTACTCGATGGCATTTGAAACACCCCTTACCTAAATGCAAAACAGAGAGAATCAAGAACAGTTTTATCTTAAACGCATTATTTAATTTTGAAACATAAATTTAAATTTATTTGATTATCTTCATGTAACATTGCTTGCCGCTCTATATTTTAACCTTACTTATTCCTTTAAACTTTCATGTTTTGTAACTTTATGTTGTGTTGAGAATCAGCCTTTATTATTTGTAGTAATGAAAAAAACTATAACTACAGTATTCAGCGTATTTACGGCTCAAAAACGAGGCCTCATAATAACCCTTTTCCTGTTCCAGCAGTTGATGATGATCGTGAAAAGGTCAAAGGTTAAGTAAACCAGACAACGTATTTGTGCACACCTGACAACGCCTCGCAGCCCATGCTGCTGTAATAGTAACCGCTTTAACAGCTAGCTGGAACCTTACCTAGTTCATTTTTTCTTGTTTCCAAGCAAGATCCTGCTAGTAAATTACTCTACGCACAGACTAATGCATTATTAAGTAAAGTCCACGGAAAACAACTGAATTTTGCTAAACTGATGCGGCAGATGGCTTTGCTTTGCCCGCATGTTACGTGACGGTTAAATAGATGCGTTGCTATGGTACACTTATCCTGTAATCTACAGAAACTGCGCATGCGTACAACGAAACTGTGAAAAGGCTTATGAATCTTACCTAATAGATTCTAAAATAACGATTCAAGTTGACGCTACTTTGGGGTTCGTTTATCCATAATGCTTGCAGCTGTGTAAAAGTTTATATAAAACTTATTTGTCACAGAATAATATTTTATTTAGTTTTAGATACTTACTCATCGTCGAGAACCTCTAATTTGTCACCTTTCCTAAAAGAGATTTCTTCCTGTGTTCTTGCTTCAAAATCGTAGAGTGCTTTTACTAAGAGTTTCTTTTCTAAAAACAACAAAAATTTGAAACTGTATTGTGCAGACGTGGAAAAAGATTCAGACAAACGTATTGTTAACTGATTATACGTATAATTATATTTTAAGTATTTATGTAGACTGTCTCTCAATCAAGTACTCATTAATAAACAAGTTATGCCAGAATCAACTACATGTACTACTGTAATAACCGTAATACTACACTATCTGTATTAATTCCACATGTATTGCATTTCTGAATTAAGCAGCAACATTGTACATTATAATGTACAACTTGTACTTTGCATGGGCTTATAGGCTTATGTACACCGAGAATCGTTTCTGTTATCGTATCCAATGTATTGGTTTTGTAAATTTCAATTAAGTATTAACTAACGAACTAGTCGTATTTTTGAATTAACTAATTTGAGTTATTGCATACTCGAAGTAACTAATTGTATATTTCATATATATATATATATATATATATATATATATATAGAGAGAGAGAGAGAGAGAGAGAGAGAGAGAGAGATTCAGGCTAGATAACTAATTATCAGTAAAAGAATCATTTACTACAAAGTCTTTCGTATTTACTTAAATAAAACTAAGAATTTCTAGCGTGAATAGCCTGATCTGCTAACTTAGCCTTTTTGTTTTAAAACCACTAAATTCTTGGCCTTCAGACTAGAGCTTTCAATGTGAAAAATTAGCTTAGCAAAAACAAACAGCAGATAAAACCATCTAAAAGTCCAGACTTCAGTTTTTCATATTGAAGGCTCTAGACGGACGATGGAGAATTTAATGGTTTTAAAATAAAATACTAAGTTAACAGATCAGGTTATTAATTTTACTAATTTTACCTGGCTAATCAATTTATTTATTTATCTCTACATTTCTGTTTTTCGTCATATGATGGCGCCATCAAACACGTGCGGAAATCATAGAGAACTTTGTGTGTGTCAAAAATTTAAGGCTAATTTTACACACAGAGAAAAACGTTTAGGTCGTCGTCACAAACCGATAATCGATAATTATCATTTAGTCATTTATTGTAAAGAATTTTCAATAATAGCGAATTAAAAATAAAAACTTAATTATATATGTGAGTTTTTTCAACACACGATGGCGCCACCGATGAAACACTGATCACTTCAGAGAATAATGTACTAATTTATTTGTCGCATTTACAGCAACGAAGTTCTGAGTGACATAATTGTAATTAAAAATACAGTATTATCCTCATTAATGGTAAAGGGCTATTCACACCACAACTGCTTAACATAACATTACTAAATACAGCACAATGCACGCACTGCACTAATACAGGGTTACAAAACGTATTACAAGAATAACACAGTGTACTATTATTTGTTCCATGTTTGGTTAACTAAATAAGTATGATTTTATTTATATTATATAAATGGGAATCGTTAGCTCTGCACTTTTGGGCTTCCGACTACAAAGATACAAGTTCTACATTTTGTACAATGCACTCTAGAAGTAAATTAGATGTTCAAGGCACGTTTGCTGTGCAACAACGATTTTCACAAACATCCATCTCTTACCTGTGATCACCTCCTCTTGTCGTGGAGGATCAGGTGGATCGGGTTCAGGAAGTGGACTTGGTGGAATCTTTGCTCGCTTAAACTTCAATGCCTTTCCAATGCAGTTTCCCATTTTGTTCTCTGAACTTCGAAACAAAAACAAGAACAGTTATGGCTTTTGAGTACGGGCGAGCATTCTCTACCAGAAAGGAAATTCGGATCGAATCGAATTTGCGACTTTCGAATTCGAATCGAACCGAATTTCAGTACTGCGAATCCGAATCGAATTCGAATTGAGTTTGAAAGATTTTCGAACCACTAGTAAAAAGTGGTCTTACAAAGATCATGCATATTACTTGATTTTGTTCTGCAGTAAAACCGCTATTAGTTTGTTAAAAATTTTGCACAGAAACTGCAGCTAAATTGTGCTAATTGCATGCTGTTTCAAAAATTTTAATGATAAAGAATGTACGTGGCTGAAGTGCTGAATTATTCGAATCTATAATTTTAGGTTCGAATCGAATTCGAACGATGCTCGTCCTAGTTGTGAGCCAGTTGTCAGCATTCCATGGAACATGGAATTCGGTCTAAAGAATGTCAACCCAGAGATTTGAAAAATAAAGAACAAGTACACAAAATTTTATTTTTAATAGCTGCCCATGTACAACAAAGAGGCGTACAGTAGTTGTTCCATTAAAATCTAGAAATTTCTCAGCTTGAAGGAAGATACGCATACTGATTCTGCCTGGGACCTTGTTAGTTACGTAAACGATTGTTCTTGTGTGTGCGTTGAATGTAAATCATGACTGTGTCTTGACCTGCATACCTCTTTGCGCGTCATCTCATAAAACTTATGACAGCAAGCTAAGTTACTGGAAGTTTGCCTTTACCAGATATCTCCACTGAGCTAGCAATGCCGCGAAATTATTGATTTCACGTTGTAGTTGTTGCTGTTGTTTGTTTATGGTGTTGTTGTTTGGCTTGTTTGTTTATGTGTTGTTTACCCTGCCGTCGTGGTCGTCTAACTATATTTAACTAATAATAGCTCCAAACATGAGCCTGTTACATCTCAACCCACAAAGAGCATTACAGCATGATACAGTTACATCTCCAGCCACAAAGAGCATTACAGCGTGATACAGTTATATGTCCACCCACAAAGAGCATTACAGCATAATACAGTTACATCTCAACCCACAAAGAGCATTACCGCATGATACTGTTACATCTCAAACCACAAAGACCATTACAACGTGATACAGTTACATCTGAATCTACAAAGAGCATTACAGCATGATACAGTTACATCTCCACCCACAAAGAGCATTACAACGCGATACAGTTACATCTGAACCTACAAAGAGCATTACAGCATGATGCAGTTACATCTCCACCCACAAAGAGCATTACAGCGTGATACAGTTACATGTCCACCCACAAAGAGCATTACCGCATGATACAGTTACATCTCCACCCACAAAGAGCATTACAGCGTGATACAGTAACATCTCAACCCACAAAGAGCATTACAGCTTGATACAGTTACATCTCCACCCACAAAGAGCATTACAACGTGATACAGTTACATCTGAACCCACAAAGAGCATTACAATGTGATACAATTACATCTCAACCCACAAAGAGCATTACAGCGTGATGCAGTTACATCTCCACACACAAAGAGCATTACAACATGGCACATTTACATCTCAACCCACAAAGAGCATTATAGCATGATACAGTTACATCTCCACCCACAAAGAGCATTACAACGTGATACAATTACATCTCAACCCACAAAGAGCATTACAGCGTGATACAGTTACATCTCCACACACAAAGAGCATTACAACATGACACATTTACATCTCAACCCAGAAAGAGCATTGCAGCGTGATACAGTTACATCTCCACACACAAAGAGCATTACAACATGGCACATTTACATCTCAACCCACAAAGAGCATTACAGCATGATACAGTTACGTCTCCCCCCACAAAGAGCATTACAGCGTGATACAATTACATCTCCACCCACAAAGAGCATTACAGCGTGATACAGTAACATCTCAAACCACAAAGACCATTACAACGTGATACAGTTACATCTGAACCTACAAAGAGCATTACAGCATGATACAGTTACATCTCCACCCACAAAGAGCATTACAGCGTGATACAGTAACATCTCAACCCACAAAGAGCATTACAGCGTGATACAGTTACATCTCCACCCACAAAGAGCATTACAACGTGATACAGTTACATCTGAACCCACAAAGAGCATTACAACGTGATACAATTACATCTCCACCCACAAAGAGCATTACAACGTGATACAGTTACATCTGAACCCACAAAGAGCATTACAACGTGATACAATTACATCTCAACCCACAAAGAGCATTACAGCGTGATGCAGTTACATCTCCACACACAAAGAGCATTACAACATGGCACATTTACATCTCAACCCACAAAGAGCATTATAGCATGATATAGTTACATCTCCACCCACAAAGAGCATTACAACGTGATACAGTTACATCTCAACCCACAAAGAGCATTACAGCGTGATACAGTTACATCTCCACCCACAAAAAGCATTACAACGTGATACAGTTACATCTCCACCCACAAAGAGCATTACAACATGATACTTTTACATCTCCACTATTACATCATATGATATTGAATATTGCTGATTATTATACATAAGTAACTAATTTTCTCAATACTCATCATCTCAGTATTCCTCAATCTCTGTAAATAAGTAAACTTCGAAAATAACATCTGCGTTTAATAGTTTTGTTAATTTCCTGTAATTTTATAATACTGTACTTCTTTTGTTCATAATATTAGTTGTAGATGGCCCTGTTGCCAACATTCGGTTAGTCACGTACGTTGTATATGATTTACTGACATGCTGACTCCAGTATGCAATACGCATTTCTTACATGCAGTGTGCTTTTACTTTGTATACTTAAGTTTTTAATTGGTAAACAATGATTTTATATTCATCATGTAATAACATAAACGAAGCAGTAAACAAAGCCATCTATTCTGGATGCTTCGACTGTCTTAGCATCCATGCCTAGCAGATAAAAAACAGAATTGATCTACTTTAGAAATTGAAATTAAAAGCAGCAAAAAAAAACGTGCAATAGTTTCGATTCTGTTATTATTTGTTAGGCCTATTCGTATTTTAAATTACAGCACGTCTTTGTGGATTATAATTTCAGTTTCTAAACTAGATCTATTCTGTTTTTTTTGTAGGCTTTTATCTACCGAGGATGACTTCTCGGACAGACAAACCTCAACAATAGATTTCATGGTTATATTTACTCCTTCGTTTGTGATAACTAGAAATTATGACAGATATAAAATCATTATTTACCAATTAAAAACTTACGGATAAAAAGTAAAAGCACACTGCACTTAAGAAATGCGTATTGCATACCGGAGACAGCATACCAGTCAATCATATACAACGTATGTGACTAACCGAATGTTGGCAACAGCGCCATCTACAACTAATACTATGAACAAAAGAACTTCAGTATCATAAAATTACTGGAAATTAACAAAACTATGAAATACAGATGTTTTTTTACAAAGTTTTCATATTTACAGAGATTAAGTGAATACTAAGATGACGAGTATGGAGAAAAATAGTTACATATGTATAATAATCAGCAATATTCTATACCGTATGATGTCGCAATTATAAAATGTTGACATTTCTGTATTGACGAACTTCTAACAGTAATAAAGTAGTCCATCTATACAACAATCAATAATAGTCTATATGGTAATGAATTCATTAAATTCATTTCATTAAATACATTAAATTGACATTTCGTGGAAAAATATAAGAATTGTCAGCAGTCTTATCAAAATCATGTCACTTTGGGGGAATTACATAGGTTGGACGACATTTTTTGTTAGTTGCAAAATCTCACAAATGACCAACGCAGAGCATAAAGCTTCGGGGCTTTTTCTACTTTCAATAAGTGCACTACACGCTAATTATTTCTACATTATTTTATTATTAATGGAGCTGAGGTCACAGTTTCAATCAAGGAGAGACGAGTGTTACATTAATCAGTTGGCAAGCGGGGTCTGAGTTATTATTAATAAAGCAATCATCACCCTAATTGCACAAGGTTATTAATTGTCACAGATGTCAGGTTCACTGAGCTGCCTGGTATGGTCGACAGGTGTAGAAATGACAACAAAAATGTTTCAAATTTACTGACTTGCTTAGGAACAATAGCTGCCAATAACTGTAAATGACTGACAGGCTGACTAACTTACTCAACCAACTCACTGAAGAATTGACTGAAAGCATTATTGTTAACTATAATTATTGTTAACTAACCCACTAACCGACTCATCAACTGATAATAAACCATTCAGCTGTCTGATCAAGCAACGAAGCAACTGGCTGACTGTCCAAGTAACTGAGTGACTAGCTGAATGCCTGCCAGACTGATTCATTCACTAACTGACCAATTGACCAATGAACTGATCAACCAACTGACCAATTGGCACCAACAAGCTGACTGATTATTAGTTGCCTAGCAGACTGACTGAGTGAATGACCTATTTAATGACTGATTAACTGACTGTCTAACTGACTAACTCAGTAACTTTTTGGCTGACTGGCTGCGACTAGTTGACTGAATGACTGTGGTCGTTGACTGCATTTTTGCTCTAGTAAAGATATTTCTTTAGAAAAAAATGTCATGTTACGAAACGATGAACAATACGCAACATTATTTAAAGACCACACAGAAAAAAAATCTAAATTATGGAAAATAAATAATTTGGGTAAATGCACTGAATGTGGAAAATGACTGTTCATTTGTTTTTAACAACAAACGTTGCAGTGTACTTAAAGTAGAAGAAAAGCTCCATTTACATAAAGCTTAAAAAATTCGTCTTGACATTTTATACCATTTACATACTGCCTTTTTGCATGCAAGACTTCAATCGACAGGCAGATTTCTTTTATTTTAGAATTCTGCCTGCCCAATGTCTACAATAGACGTGACGGGCTTATGATGATGATGATGATGATGATGAACGCTGTATAAAACATGTAAATTCAAACTCCCGCGATGACCGTTAGACGCAGGCATTTTCACGTAAGGTTATTTGAAACAAGTTTAGATAACATTGTGTAAAGTTTGAAAAAATAACCAGAGCATTCGTAGCGCACACTCAAACCTAATGCCAATGTAAGGCAAAAACTCTGACACGAATATTTACGTAATTTTGTGTAAAATTTCTCTCCTTGGAATCGATGGTTAGCTGACGACCGATAGGCAGTGGGTTGATGATGGCACCCGCCATGAACTCATGTGGTCCTTTGTGTGGCCCACTTTGACCCACGCCCCCCCCCCCCCCACACACAGACGTTTTTACAGCACGGTTCTAAAGATAAAAAGACGCCGTGATACACTCCAAGATTAGGTTTTAAAGAAAGTACATAATTGTTATTTTGTATTTGAAATTAAAACACAATAAAAAGTTTTACAGTAAATCTCAAAACGTGATAAAAACACGTGTGTTTTAATTATTTTAATTTTAAACGTAAAATGAAAACAAATACGCATTGTGAAAAATGTATCATGAAAGATTTAAAACCGTCTCTTTCGTCTAGGCTTCATTCTGTCGAAGTAATAACTTTATTGTATTCCTCCTCAGTAACTAATTCTCTTTCAATGGAGGGCAAAGGTAACCCAGACATCCTCCCCCATTGTAGAAAAGAGGTATCTATTCCAGCCGATTTAAGGATCGTTCAGCAACCGCACAAGTGAACTAAAAAAATGTTGAAAAGGCGCAAATTTGAAAATTTTGAAAAATGTGCTAGTGATCAGGAGAGCGGAGAAACCGAGGAGGCGAGATCGGCTGCAGACGAGGAGCAACTGTGGGAGATTCGGGGTTATACAGAAATTTCTGCTTCTTTTAATTCCGGTACGAAAATACAAGCGTTTTGTTATCATGCTACGGATGTTGTTCTGGCAACGGGAACGTTCGACAAGCCTAACCGATTGCACGTCAGCGGAGAATCGTACAAATTCGTGCACCATTCTCTTGCCGATTTTGAACAGCTAATTAAACAAGGAGTCTCCCCTTCCTCCCCCAATAGCTACGCCACTGCCTTACAGCAAACAACATGCGCCTATGTATTCAAAACATTTGTAACCCGTTAAACAAATAGTAAGTAAAGAAAAGCTGTGTTAAATAATGATTTTGATTAAATTGGTGATTAAATTATTAAATTAATAATTCAAGATTAAATGCTTGACGATGCAAGATTAAACTATCGTCGTGGATAGAAGCCTAGTTAGGTGTGGCATCACGTGACCAGCTGATGTTCGACCGGCTGACTCAGAAGTAAAGATTGATGATGTAATCCTTATGCGAAGAAGCTCACGGCGCATTAGGTAGTTAGACAAAAGTGTTTTGAGGCCCGCACCTCGAGGGAGATTAGGAACTGACTTGAAGACGGAGAGCTGGCATTAGCATCCTCTTATATTTACCGTGTTGTGTTTGATATTTAATAAATGTTTTGTTCATTAAATAAAGTCTTGATAGTTTGCCATGCCCATCGTGGCTACCTCACGCGCCACACAATAAACAACAATAATCAGCAAGCAGCATTAACCACAAGAATAAATAGACTTTAACCAATTATTTTACTTAGTACTATATCAGAAGAATCAGAATCATTTGTTGGTCGAACAGAAACAAAGATGGGAATAAGTTAACAGGGCAAGATGATCAATCTTGTGACACCCTTGACACTGATAACGACAACGACACCCCCCAGAGCACCAGAGTGCCCTGTTAGAGAACCATTGCTGTAAGGGCGGCAACCACTGTGGCGAGTAACAACATAATTTTGCCATAAATGTTCTTATAGATGATTTGACGATAAAAATGTCTGATAAATACGACTTCCGCTGGAATGATGAAAATGTGGAAGTAAAAACGGATTATGTCCTCAGGGTTCCATTCAAAGCTGAGTGAGATCAACACTAAATGTAAAGACGTGATTTTCAAAAAACAACTTGTGTTCCAGCGCCTACTGTATGGCCTCGGGTAGAAACCAGAAAAGGCAACTAAATTGATGAATAAATTGACAGTAGGTCAGAGTTACAAATTCTACAAAGTTATACTCAGTTTTTAGATAGATAAGGTGTGGCCCAGTTTTTTTTTATTTCTAAAACTGTCAAATCTTTTCAAAAGTTGCACTAAGCCTTAGTGAACAATGGGCGTATACAAAAGTATCTCGAGAAAGTGTTGAGAAATTTATGGAGAAAGTCGGTTAAGTACATTTGTTACGCGCCAATATATATACATTCCTTATAAAAACTTGCAAACTCGTTGGCGCGTAACAAATGTGCTTAACCGACTTTCTCCATAAATTACATATATATGTAATCTTTATTTGCAAATAAAAAAAAACGATATTCATAAGCATAAAAGCATAAAAGAACATTGCAACATGAGAATAAAAATTTACACAACTGTTAAAGGAAATGCGTCCAGTGCAAGATAAAAACTACTGTGCCAAAAAATTTAAAACAAAAATATATATTATAGTGTTACACGCAAATTATAATAGACTATATACAATATACACATATAATTTAAAACGGACGTGGGTAAATAAAATTTGCGGATGTGGGGCTTTCAAAACTATTTAATGTATGTGTTTTTAATTTTGATTTGAATTCGTGGAAAGACTTGATTCGTTTTAAATTTGATGACAAGGTATTCCAGAGTTGAACTCCTTGTTTAGTGATAGAATTGTTGCCGTATTTGTTATTAGTGCGTACTTGTTTAATATTGTGTGTTCTTGGATTTAATGTTGGCTCCAAGAGGAGTGGAAGCTTATTTTTGATGAAGGGCGTGTTGATATTGTTGATGTATTTATATAAAAACAGGATTGTATAGAAGTCTTTATGTGCTTGTAAAATTGGTATTTTAAAAATTGTTCTTAATTCTTTTGCAGAGGATTGATTCTGATGAGAGACGTTTTATTTGAATAGCCAGAGACTAATCTTAATGCATAATTTTGAAGTCTATTTAGTTTGTTATAGCTGTCTCTAGAAACTTCATGAAAAAGTGTGCATCCGTATAAAAAGTGCATTTTAATGTATTAAGTGTGTTAAAGTACTGTACTTATGTAGCGTAAGTTTGAAATACACTGTGCAAAAAGGTTTAAAAGTTTGAATAAAAGTTGACAGAAACGCAAATTCAGTTCTAAATAATTAAGCGAATGAAAACTACATAATGAAAAAATCTGGTAATTAAGAAACAATTATCGATAAACGCAATGTGTCAAACCATCTACGTGGTTTTATCTTTGGGTAAAAAAGAAACAGTATCTGATGTTTACTATATTTTTTCTTTTTTCTAAAAGCATGTAATTTTTTCTTTTTTTCTCCTGAAGATAAGTTATACAAAGGCGTTTTTAAAAAAATTTGCTTTTAAAATGTCACATCTTTTATAACTTTGATAAAATACGAATTCATACTTTATCGCATTAGATCATAATTGATAATATAGGCATAGGGGCTACATTCTATACGGTCTACAGTCTGCACGTGTTTGTAGTTTCTGTTTAATAACCAGAATTCACAAAAGTAGTGAATTAAAAGGTGGCCTGTCATGCTTTATTTGCCTCAGGACCGTATTGGGGGGACCCCAAGGCTAATGAAATTATTGGGCTTCCTTCAGACGGAGCCACTCTCTAATTCGACCACGCATGCGTCTTGACTATTTTTTACTCCTGATATATTTTAGCGACATTTACATAGCTTGAAGTAAACTTATTGTAAATTCTTTAAATAACCTAGAACAGATATCTTTTGTTTGTGAATAAAAATATTCAAGAAGAAGTACCATTGTATGTTTTACCATTCATTGCAAATCAAATTAGCATATATTTCAAGGGGTAGTGAAGAAAAGTAATGTTTACCAAGTGTTACCAAAGTTTGAAGGCCCTTGGTGGAAGCCACTACTGGCTTATTATACGGTGGCGGATTTAGGGGGTGGGCCCAAGGGGCCTGCCCCTCCTTTCATAGTAGCAGTTACAGCACACCAAGTGAATATTTTCTCTGGATTATAAGCTTTAGAACGTTTAGTGGTAGCTTTTAACGACTTATATCGAGCAAAAAGTTCTGCATTAATGATTTGAGTGTAAAAACGTTTAAGCTCTTTAAGTGATAATTGAAGTTTTTGGCAAAGATGTCGCTGTGCGCAATTATATGCTATAGTAGCGTGTATACTAGTATATTGGTGTGTAATTAAAGGAAAACCGGACGATTGTTTATACTCAAACTCATTTTAATTTACTGACCAAAATATACATTTTCTTGCCTATAAAAGTTAGCAATTGTATTTGAAAAATTAGCTTAGAAAGTTAATTAATGGCAACCAAACACAGCTATTGCTTACATCAGAAACTAACCACAGTTTGTGCAATGGCAGGCGTCTTCCCTTGCGCATCAAGCACATTTGCATAGGTGTTACAGTATTGCTTAAACGCATGATGTCACGAAAAATGGACTTTACATTATATGACGTCAGAAACTAACACTGCAGTGGTTGTCACTCATGATCATAGTTATCACGGTACCACCTTCTATTTGTCGGCCACGCGCACGTGACAAAAAGGCGCTGTTGCCAATCTTAGTAGATTCACTGAGAGGCGCGTTGAAAGTTTAACGAAATTTGAGTATCCGATGTAATTATTATTTAATCTAAGCTTTGATTTAAAAAAAGCTATTGTAGTTTTCAATCTTTCAGAGCATTCTTTATTCTGAACTCGTGTTTACACAATCATCCGGTTTTCCTTTAAGAGTCAAAAGTTTGAGGTGACATAATGAGTTTTAAACTATCGAATTTGCTTGAAGAAATAGTAAGAAAATTGGTCTAAAATGCAGTGGTAGCCGGTGTCCCCCAGACCCCCTAACTGCTTTTTCGTTGGGCCCACCCTTTTTCTAAAGCCTGGATCCGCCCCTGCTATAGGATAACCCAGCCCTGTTTATACTGACAGAAGAAATTAAATTCAGGCGAAATTTATTGTACGTACGTTATTATAAGTTCAACTCGTGTGCAAAATGAAATCTATATAAATACAAAAATTACTGGGAACCAGCATCACTTTGTTATCGTTTAAATTTATGGAGCCGCAAATGACGTCATGCGTATTCCTAATAAGGTAATTATCGGTTACCGATCCTGTTTTTCGTTGCACAATGTTCGGTGGTGCCAAGGAAAGAAAAATGGAGCAAATTTGTCTCGGCGTTTTGCGTAATCATCTGCGATTTAAATATAAAGTCAACGGCACGGATGACGAATTTAGAGGACTCACGAATGAGCAAATTATTATAATTAACGTCAATGACAAACTCACCAGTTTGTGTTTTTTGCATGATTGCTAGAAATGGCATAGGCCTTTAAAGAATACCTGTCACGAAAATTTGTTAAAATTTACGTGATAAACGATGCAAAGGTATAAAAAGTTACAGCCTATAAACGCGCGAAAACAAATACACCAAATTAGAAAGTGTGAAAATGTTTAACCGCGACTGGGAATAGAACCCAAGACGTTCAGCTTTCAGGGCAGCTATGCTAAGAAATGGTACGCTATGCTGTATGAAAGAAATGTTAAACATATTTCAGTTTAAAAACTCATAAAAATGCCTACAATAAAAAATAACTGCAGTTCTCCCCGGTAGGACATTCGAAATCTAGTTTAAATTTTAGTCATTTCATTTATAAATCTCTTTTGTTTAATAATAACTATGAATTCTTTTTGTAATCCTAATAATGCTACAAAAAATTCAATATCTATTGGGGTTATATGGGCCTTTAAATGTCCTCTATATAGCAAGATTGTTATATTAAAAATTAAATTAAATTAAATTGAATTAAATTAACGGGTTTATGTCTGCAGCAATAGAGGTTATTCTTTGTTGCTAATTCGTTTTTTACTGTTTTTTTCAATGTTTGATCTTAAATTTTTACAGTACTAGAACATGTCAGGGTATTTCCCGCGTATAATCTTTTATTTTGTATGTGACCAATAAACCCTCTCTGTACATTATACCTACATCTATGTCCTTATTACCCATGCTAGTACTTCAATCATTACTTAGTTACGCTCGTCTGAAACATATAATTCACGTTATACTAGGTAATGTTTATGCTATATATTATACGTGACCTCTAAATTAGGTCTATAGTTAGTTTCGAACATAAAAATTAAATTGGGTGGTATTAAACATGAAATTGCTCT
Organism: Tubiluchus corallicola; assembly: GCA_030141605.1. Lineage (NCBI taxonomy): Eukaryota > Metazoa > Priapulida > Priapulimorpha > Priapulimorphida > Tubiluchidae > Tubiluchus > Tubiluchus corallicola. The sequence continues at coordinate 148,572 of JAQGDQ010000200.1, forward strand.
GGGTTTGGGCTGGCAGGCATCCATTAGCAAGTCAGTCAAGGACGTACTGTAGAAATTACTGTAGACAAGTTCTTAGAGCAGGAATCGTTTTAACACATCAGACGCTATAATTCCTTAACGATGTATAGAAAATATGAACAGCAGTGATGTGACTAATGTGCCGTAGAATTATATTCTGATGTTTTGGCAGCCCTTGATAGCCAGTTACACTCAGAACAAAAACGTAGAATGCGTTTTATTAGAAAAACAAAGTTGTTACCCGCTTGACAAGGAAATTTTCTATAATTCACACCCTCATAACAAATAAAAAAGATGATCTTTAGTCTATTACGCATAAAAACATAATATAAGCGTACTAACTTTCGAAAAAAACGTAATGTATGGACAGATAGGCCTATGCTTCGCATATCTCGCATTTATTGATTTTTAAAGAAAATAGAGAACAGTACAGTAAAACGAACATCTGTCTTATATTTTTTATTTATTGGGGAGTGTGAATTTTCGAAAAGTTTCTTGCCATGTGGTAAACAACTTTGCTTTTCTAATTAAATACATTCTAAATCTTTATTGTATGTGTAATTGGCTGACCACGGCTGTAGGGCCAGTCGAAACGTATAAATAAAGTTCTGTAGCATTTTTTTGAGTCATAGTGTCATTATTTTTGATAAGACTTTAATACATTTTTAATGTCGTTTCAATGGAGAAGATAGGCAAAATGTGTCCCACTGAGAGTCAAATTTGATCACATTTTTCAGTCGGTATTATATTGTTTTGTTCAATAAGTTACTTCACAATTCACTTCAGTGACATAGATGCATTATACAGTACAAATGCAATACTATTTAATCAGTACAAACATCAGAAATCAGTCAATATTTCGTTTCGATTACGTCGATTGAAACTGCATTCTGCATTTTGAGAAACCCAATTAGTCAGTCAAGAGTGAAATTAGGAATGTTTAGAAACGTCAAAATTAAAGTTAATATTTCGTTTTGTAGACGTGTGATTTTAATTAACATCAAATTAATCTTTGTCCCGCATAGCTAATGGCACTTTTAAAGGAAAGGTCAAACCGTTCTGGGAAGTTAAGCTTATTTCCATGATCACGAACATTAAACACAATACAAGAACTGACAAAGCACACGAAAAGTTGCTTTTCAAATCCTGATGTAAGTGAGTGAGTAAGTAAGTTAGCAAGTAACTAAATAAGTTAGAAAGCAATAAGTAAGTAAGAGAGTGAATGAGTGAGTGAGTGAGGGAGTGAGTGAATGAGTGAGCTCCTAAACTAGCAAGTAACTAAATAAGTAAGAAAGCAGTAAGTAAGTAAGAATGAGTGAGTGACTGAGTGAGTGAGCAGTGAGTGAGCTCCTAAACTAGCAAGTAACTAAATAAGTAAGAAAGCAGTAAGAGAGTGGGTGAGTGAGTGAGTGAGTAAGCTAGCAAGTAGCTAAATAAGTAAGAAAGCAGTAAGAGAGTGAGTGAGTGAGTAAGTAAGAGAGTGAATGAGTGAGCGAGTGAGTGAGTGAGTGAGTGAATAAGTAAGTAAGTGAGTGAGTGAGTGAGTGAGTGAGTGAGTGAGTGAGTGAGTGAGTGAGTGAGTGAGTGAGTGAGTGAGTGAGTGAGTGAGTGAGTAAGTAAGTAAGTAAGTAAGTAAATAAGCGAGTAGGCGAGTAGGCGAATAGGGGAGCAGGCGAGTGAGTGAGTGGGTGAGTGTTTTACACATTTAATATACAATTCTTAAACTTACAGCACAATAACTATAAGTTGTGAAATATTGTCAGCGCTGGAACTGGAAGTGACCTGCATGCTGCTGCTGTTTTTTTAATTTTTGACCATGTTCATATTTTCAAATCATTAATTAAGGCAGAGCATAAGTTATTGCAGTACGTAAAACCACATAAATTCCATTGTATGTATTATGCTATAATGACAATGAATTGCTTACTTACTAGAACAAGGATTCTGTTAAATATCCCAGGAAGGTGTTATTTTGCTGTTTTTCACCACATGAAAAGCCCTCTGATTTCGTCAATAGAACAAACAGAGATTATACATCAAACAATTTTAGAAGAAAAGCATCTACAACTTCCTAGAAAACTCTGATCTTGACATTCACAAAATTAATTCCATCTGGATCAGTAGTTGTTACCTGTGGTGTTAATGACAGGTAATCACGTTGCAATCAGACAGTGATGTTGGTAAGAGGATTAACACAGTTAAACAACAGGTAATTCTTTCAGGTAAATCTTTCAGGTGGTGATTCGTTAATACAGAGAAGTTCTGTTATAAGCTTTACGACTGAGGAAGATGAAGTTACTTCACTGTCTTTCCCACGGTACGGAGTTTATAAAGGCTTCCACCTCCAATTTGTATGTTTAAATAGGAAGACAAAGCAATGTTAAAGTATGTATCAAAAAACAAATCACACATCACAGTTAAAGGAAAACAGGATGATTTTTCAGTTGCTATCCTAAGCTCGATGGAAAGTATACATTTTAACACAATTAATACTTAAAAGTGTTTCTCATAATTAAATAATAGATTAAAAACTTAATTAACCGCGGGCGAGCACAATTATTGATGACATCACAAACTAATACAAGTTTCAACAGCAAAAATATTCCACGAGTGTGTTGCACGTGTTTGCGAAAGCGAAAATTGAAGTACAGTTTTAAGATAAAAATTCAAATTTCAAATTTTCCACTGTGCTCACGCATGACTTGTCGAACGTGTCTAGTTCATCACAAACCAACACATCTGGACTGTGAGGTACAGTATCTGTTTTTGTGCAATGCGTTTGCGAAATGCAGGCACTAGTGCCCGTCTAACTAGTGAAAGGCGAAATGCATGTAGTAGCGAATAACTAGTGGCGCGAACATGAATTTGTGTTTGTGTGGTAATAATTCTTTCACGTAAGTTATTTTTGAAAAAAACAGTATGTTTCCTTTCTGTATATTAAAGGACATATTGTTTTGACCTACAGTTTAAGATTGGGTCCGGTTTTGCTTTATCTGCTTGACTGGATTATTTTCCCAGTGTGCATCACTGATTCACAAAAAACGCATTTTTAGTCTTATTGACAATATAAAGCAATATATACTTTTGCTTAGGCCTAGTTAGCGAAGTTTGTTCTACGAATGCTGTAATTGTTTTTTCAGACATTAGGCAGTGTCATCAAATGACATAGAATGCCCTTGTAGTATTTAAATTTTATTAAGAAATAATTAGGAAATAAAAATAAATATTAGGAGATTTCAAGGGCATTCAACGCGTTTTATACCATCTAAAAGGACTGCGCCTAATGGTCATCGCGGGAGTTTAAATTTATTAGTTTTACACAGCGTTACTGCTAATACAAGCACAAAGCGCAAAAAACAGTAAAAATGTGGTACAATATATTAAGAAGACTTTTTTTAGTTTTACATAAACAAAGGATTTTCTTGTGCTTTCAACGTGCAATAAACGACAGAAATCGATGTTTTATCAAATTCAGCTAAACAGAAATTGTCCCAGACTGTTTTGAAATGTTTCCCATCTAAGCATGTTAAATAGGTCAAAAGCAAATCACAGGAACCTATTTTGCAATGTTCTAATAACTCTCTGTGTCATGGAAACATTTTTTGTTTTTACTCACCGCTGCATATTATAGCTTGTGGTTTGTTTGCAGAAAAGATGATGAAAACGTTGAAGACAAACGTACTAGACCTAGTTACAAATTCAGTTTTACCAAAGCAATTAAGGCTTGTTCGTAGAGACTGAGCATTAATCTGTATTTCTCTATCGTTTTCCTTCTCTTTCTTTCTCCGTCTTCTTTCTTTCTTCGTTTTACTTTCTTGGTTGTTCTCTTTCTCTTTCTTTTCTTTTTCTCCTTTCACTCGCTGTCTCCTCCTCTCTTTCTGCCCTTTCTCTTCTTTTTTCTTTCTCATTCACACATTCTAGTTCCCCCTTCCCTCTTCTTCTTTCTTCTGTCCCCTCTCCTCTCTTTCTCGCGCTCTCTCTCCCCCATCTTTCTCTCGCTCTCTCCCTCTTCCCTCTCTCTTTCCTTCCTTTCTCTCTCTCTCTCTCTCTCTCTCTCTCTCTCTCTCTCTCTCTCTCTCTCTCTCTGAGTGTGTGTGTGTGTGTCTCTGCCTCTCTTGCACCAATGGGCTTGCAACAATCACCTGTTCTATCAGCTTGTCACGTACGTGTTCTTACCTTCCTACGTGACTTGTGGTCTAAAATCACTGCTAAAAGGGAACGTACTCTCGTTTATATCTCGACAAAAATTTATCGCTCAAAGCGACATTGTTTGCACTTCCTACAATGGTTCTATTGTCATTTTTGTCATAACTGAGAGAGTGACCTGCCCGCTTACAAGGCTGACCTTCTTGCACGGACAGTTTGAACACCGGCTTAGTTGTTTTGACAAAAAATTAAAGGTGGACTTGAATGTACAGTTATTTGACTGTCCACGTGTGGTTAGTGTCCACAGGCCAACAAAGATTTTCTTTCGGTCGTCAAAGAGTAGAAGTTACTTATAAAAATTAATTACCCTATTATCTATAAGGATATTTTATGTAGTTTATAATGATATTGTAAATTTTAAAGATTTTATGCAATTTAAAACACAAACTGCTTTTTTTGTGTGAGATACGATGTAATACGAAATTTTATAATATAGAGAAGTATTTTACATACGAAAACGAAAAGATTATGGGAAAATATTTAGACTATCTGGATATAGACATGAATATAGACTATTAAATATATCTGAATATATGAGCTTCAGCGCATCATTTGTGGATAAGGCCATATAATTGATTAACAGTGTTAGAAAAATTTTGAATGGTTCTTTATTGGAACCTGATCCGATGTGGTTTTGTTTCCTGAATGCAATGGTAAAGATAGTTTAACTTGTGAGTGAGATTGTATCATTGTAAAAATTAGAAATACCACAACAAAGTTTCCAGAGTTAGTGGCAAAACTGTATAGGATAGTAAGGGCTAGTGTAAGGGTTAAATTTGGAAAATTTGTTATTGCTCATTAAAAATTGATGGTGGTGAAGTACCTCCTGTAAAACTTAAAAGCAAAACCGGACCCCAATTTTAAACTGCAGGCCAAAACAATATACTCTTTAAAATATTGAAAGGAAACATACTATTTTTTCAAAAATGATTTACGTGAAAGAATTATTACTACACAAACACAATTTCACGTTCGCGCTACTAGTTCTTCGCTGTTACGTGTATTTCGCCATTCGCTGCTTAGACGGGCACTAGCGCCTGTATTTGGAAAAACGCTGCTCAAAAAAGGCTGTATCTCTTAGTTCAAATGTGTTAGTTTGTGACGAACTGCACACATTCCACAGTTCATGCGTGGGCACAGTTTTGTTAGTTTGTGATGTCATCAATAGTTTTGCTCGCCCGCCGTTAATTAAGTTTTTAATCTATTATTTAATTATGAGAAACGCTTTTTGCAGTATTAATTGTGTTAAAATGTATACTTTCTATCGGACTTGAAAATGGGGTAGTATATGAAAAATCATCCTGTCTTCCGTTAGACAGAATGAATACTAGATCGAGACCCTAGATAGATAGAAATTTGTTTTTCACATCCATACATTAAGATTGCATGTAAACTATGTCTCCACAAAAGGCCAGCAGTTAGTAAGGTAAAATGGGATAATTTTAACTAAGTAAGTTAATCACTCAAATTATCCGTTGCAAAACCATGCATTAAAGCAATGGGAATAAATTGCGATTCAAATTGATAGTTTCGAAATTTTTTTATCGAGTTCGACTCTCAAAAAATAAAACCACGAGCTTTCAAGACAAATCAGGACTTCTTATTAGGCAAATACTACTAAATACTGCTGAATACGAATGAATACTACTGAATACATTAAATACTACTGAATACTATTAAATACCATTGAATTCTACTGAATACTACTGAATACTACTAAAAATACTACTGAATACTTCTAAATAGTACTAAAACTACTGAATACTACAAAATACTACTGAATACTACTGAATACTAGTTGTGGAACTTTGTTACCGAGGTGTATCAAAACCTCTAAAACGTTTTTGAACTTAAAGTTAGTTAAGCTCTGAATTTATCTGAAGAGCGAGTTCAAGTTAATGTCTTTGATTGTCATTTTGTGTGTGTCAGGGTGTCGAGACATTTGTGGGTGTGTCAGGGTGTAGAGACATTTGTGGGTAGCGAAAATATTGTAAAATTGTAGACCTTTGTCTCATCCTTTAACAATGTTTACATTCACTGTAAATTACGCTATCAAATTTTGCTCTTTAATAAATCAACTCTAGTGCAAATACTATAATCTTCTTAGCCAATAAAATTTATACCACAATGATTCACTATCATCTCAGATCAAACATGCTTTTGATTGCTCGTTAGCATAACAAAGAGCATTAATTCTAACCAGAACTGATTTATATACTTTTGGCTCAGAATTTTTTCTTCAATCTTACCGTTAACTATAAATTTCAGCAAATTCCCGTAACTGTGATATCCGCATCGAACTGTTCAGTTTTGAAACACAAAAAGACTCGAATTACAAAATTCCTCATAAATTTCAGCACAAAATGCAAGTATCTAGATTCTCTCATTAGTCATCAGGTGGTCTAACATCATTTGAAACACTGAGTGAGTAATTATCACTTGTGACAATAAGAGGTCACTGTTACAAGTCACATTTACAAAACGAAAAATCACTTCATAACAGTTTTTACGACACACAATCCCGAGTTTATTATTTGCACAAAATCATCAATAGTTCAATTGTTGTTATAACGTACAGCACCATTATACTGTAAGGCAACCGAAAACCATAAAAAGTATCAATATTGTAGATACTATGGTTGCTACAGTGAGTATTACTCATGTTGAAATATAACACTGGGTAGTATAATAATGGTGGACGAAACACATACGGGTTTACTGATGCATGTAGTGGGTACTGACACCCACCGATACACCTGATTGTCTAAGGGAGCAAGCCCACTATATTGATTCCACCATAATTACTTTGTCGTGCATTTTTAGAATAAACATTCCACGTATTTTCAACATCCATCCTTTGAAATGATAAAACGCGAATCTTCGCAGTGAGAGTTAAGACAGAATTAAGCCAGCAAGATTATTTTTTGATAGTTTCCGTGATTGCGTTAATGTACGATCCGCCATTGAAGTCACAGTTAGTCAGGTAATGCGGCCTTGCTATCCAGTCGTAAATTCTAAGCGTAACAAGTCAGGTAAGTTGGCCCTTTGCAGGAGATACCTGAACGGGTGTCAAGAGTTCATTACGTACTTTGTGAAGCGCAGGCAAAAATTAGTCAATTAGTTTTCAAGAAAGTATAATTAGAATGTACAAAAAACACTGATAAATATAATCTTAATATTAAGATTAAGAAGGAGTTTACAATTCCCCATACAATTTTAAAAGCCTAACCTAACCCTAACCCTAACGCTATCCCTAACCCTAACCATAACCCAATCCTAACCCTAGCCCTAACCTTAAATTTATCGACAGATGGTGCATTTACAGTACGGGATGAGAGTTTGTTCCGTGGATGGGTTACACGAGAAACAAAAAAATGACAACGATGTTGCTTCTGTTATATTCGATGAATAGCTTGAAATCATGGCCTCGTACTTCTCTGTGTGATCTTGGAAGAAATCTTGTTCTTGTAAAACTGGGCGTCCTTTCACAATTTTATAAATATTGACATGATCAGCAGTACGTTGGCATTGTTCCAAGTAGGCATCACTGCAGGGTTTGATCTGCATCGCGGAATAACCTGATACATATCTGTGTTGAGTTTTCTCTGATGCATCTTTCGGAGTTACATTCTGTGGTGGCCACACTACTGATGCAAATTCCAAAATAGGACGAACAACCATTTGTATAGAAGGACTAACATTTGGCTGATCTTAAAATGACACAACGTTCGATCATACCAATTCTACAATAACCTGAACTGTTTTATGATTAACATGGGTGTTCCACGTTAGGTCTTTGGATACGTAGATGCCTAAATCACGTACAAGCAACATTTACTACTCTTAAGTTGTATCAACCATTCAGTGCACAACTTTTGTAAAACAAATTGATCTAAATTGGTCGCCCGGATGGGGCTTAACTTCATACACAAATAAGTGGGTGCTTGTACCTGGAGGCATACAATTAGCAGATACAGAATGCAACAGTATGATTTGTAAAAATAAGAAAGCAATAAACGCCATCATAAGAGCCACTAAGGATACCTTGGGCATTCCATTAGCTACTGCTTGCCAGTTTGTAATTATGCCATTCATAGATTCCACGGATTCCTGAAAACTCCTTCTTGAGCAGTACCCATCATAGAGGCACAGAGAGGTTGAAATTCTAAAGTATAAAATATCAATACCAGGTAAAGATGGATTATCAAAAAATTTAATCCATTCACTTGAGCAGAAAAATAAATTAGTTACAACAGACTGATTTGGTAAAGAGCCATTTTGGGTTTTGCAAATACGCTCACAACTGACAAGATAAGCTTTTAACTCATTGTACCAATCAATACTAGCTAAATAATCTAATTTATGGAAGGTTTTGTTATAATCTCTTCAAGGGTGATTAACCAGATATGTATAGTTGCTTTTCATAGAAAGAAATGCACAGAAGAAAATACTAGTGTCATGGTCACTAGAAGAAAACCTAGACTTGACAGACAATAAATTTAAACGATCTAGACAGTTTAGTTTGACAATGAAATTGTTCAAGAAAGTTTCTGTTTCTAGTGGGGAAATAACATGTTGCGTAAGAGGATTATCATGTAGAATTTCTAAGAAGAAAAGGTCTAGAGAGCTATGTGGAACTGGATCAGGCCATATCAGGTTTGGAGTATTAAAATCACCACAAACAATAGTATCAGTGTCAACAACATGTAGTTTAATAGCACGTTTGATTTTGCTGAGAATAAAAATATCTAAAGCACCAAAAGTACTAATATAGTTTAAGTTACAGGAACGATGAACACAAAACAGTGAAACTGTGACCGTGTAAACAAACAAAGAAAAATGCGAGTTATAAAAAATAGAACCTCTAGCAGTGGTAGGAAAAATATTATGCCTTTCACGCCTAATAACAGCATAAGCTAGAAGACAAATTGCCTCATTAGTAAATTCTTCAGTTAGAAACATTTCACAAATACAACTAAAACCTGGATTTTCAGGAATAACTAAACTAAAAATATCAGCTAACTTATTTATTAGACCATTGCAATTAAAAACAAAACCAGTAATTGTATTTTTATTAAATGAAGCTTGAGTGTTACCAATTTTGATCACAGGGCGCTTTACAATTGTCATTCTAGCTTCTTAAAGAGGAATGCAGAGTCACAGCCCGATATGGCAGTTTATCTGGGCTGACTACAATTCAGTTCAATTCAGCTTTATTTTCTCAATATGCGCATGACATTTTTTAGATGTTTTTATACAAAAAAACATTATAGTATTAAAAATAGATTTCGTATTAAATTATATACTAAGTAGCAGAGATGTTTATTTAATCTAGCCAAATTTTTAAAGGGCGGAAGAATAGTAAGCGAGAATTTCTTAAGAATTGAATACGAGGTTACATTTTGAATAATAATAACAGTTATACTATATGCATAAATTTATGGTAAAACAGAAACACTAATGTCAAGATGCAATACAAAAAATCAATAAATATATCTCATATCAAATGAAAGCAAAAAGCAAACAAAATTCTTCCGCAATTCAACTCAAAGTAAAAAGAAGTTATCACAAGCAAATGCAACAAAATTCAACTCAAAGCAAAAATGCAATTCAAAGCATAACATCAAGCAAAAAATTAATCAACAGAGCTTGAAGCTGATTTATGGGTTTAAGACGCTCTGAGAATGGTGTCAAGCTACAGTCTATACTGGTAGTAGTATGATTAGTTGGCATATATACATTAGTTTGGTTACTATCTTTAGGCTCACTGCACCTAGTCATCTTGTGACATTTGGCAAGGCGATTATGTATGTCATCTACACAAGCCAAACAGGAGCTAGTTTTGTTTTCAGTGGTGTCAACACGACCTTGACGATTTGGTGATTTGCTGACAGCAATAGTAACATCATTCTTGGTTTTTAGTGTAGAAATGACTTTTTAATGTTTTTCCAATGATACATGAGAATACTGATAAAGTATAAATGATTCTTTCCTGAACCAGTTTAGACTTCCAAGCATTGTTAATTATTTATACCCTTAATGTCAAAATTATTGTGAGTGTTAGTAAAAATCCACAATTAATTAAATTTGAATCCATACTTGAAACACAGAAAACATGATTTATTTCATCTGTCATGATTGCTGAAGAACAGAGTATCCTAGCAGTTATAGCATCTACCTTGTAAGGTTTAACTTTTTCACGTTTCCTGTTTTTCAAGTTTGGTTTTATATTTAATTAATTGTTGGTTTATACCATCATTCCAGACATTATTACTGCTCACAGCATGATAAAAATGTTAGTTTGTACACAGATGTACACGGGTGCAACTTAAAAGCTTGTTAAGTAGGAAGAGTAAGACTATTTTTGTTTTAGGGTCTGTATACTGCAGGATGTGTTTAATGTAAATTCTTAGCAATTCTCTAAACACTTGATTCAAAATGGCTGATTGGGGCAATGACGATGATTTTGAAAATGAGGAATTGTTAACCCAGTGTGATCAACTGGCTTCTCAAGTCATGATGGAAGCACATCAAAATGAGCCTCAGAATGTGCCACCAGGTCAGCTTACAACGGTAATCAATAAGCTTACACTGCATTGTTGGCTAGTTGTAGTTTCATGAGTGCCTAAAAATACCATTGTTGGAGTAATTGAGATAAACTTTCGACACATTTGACTTTAGTGTTTTACATCTTTTATTATAAATTTTTAAATACTACAACAAGTAAATAATACTACAACACTGGGAACAGAGTTTTGGTACTTATGAAAACACTAGGCTGTTTTCATAAACTGTGTAATATGACTGTATGCCAATATTTTAAAATACTAGTGCGAAATGTGAATCACTGAGTTACTCTCTTATTGATTCTTTCTGTCTAGCTGCCTGGTATGTGGCTTACAATGCCATTTGTTGTTGCTAGGAACAAATTGTTACTAATTTTTTAGTACCGTGGAAGAAAAGCAATATACACAATCTTTGTAAGCTGCTGTAAAATTGATCTTCAAATGAGTTGTGAGAATGGCAATTGTTTGGTCAGCATTGGTGATCATCTGCAGCTTGCATTGCAGACAATATTATAGTAATTTAGAAAATATTTTCCTTGTTAGCATGGCTTGTGTAGAAGCTAATATTTATTTCGTATTCTTTAAATTTAGTGAGTCATGCAATAAAGCATACCAAAAACAGGCATGCAAAACAACAATTAATCTCACACATAATATTATCACTTAAAAAAGGGTAAATAAAAATTTCAATTCGAAAAGTTCGAATTTGATTGCTGGTAGTGTTTGCTCAGCTTTATTAAATTGAAGATTAGGGATCTAGATCAGGAATGATTGAAAGAATTCATCGGTGTGAGTCTACTATGAAGGCTTTTTTATAAAGCTGATCAAGCACATTAAATACGAAGTTGGTTTGAAGAGTACTGATAAGCACTGTACAAATTAAGAAATGTACACTGCTTGTTTTAAGTGGTGCTTGCTGTTTACTTTCATTGATTTAAGTAGAGTTAATGAATAATAAAATCATTTAGTAGGGATGCAGTAAGTACAGTAATATTTGACACTCAGTAGTGATGGCTGATGGTAATATTACAACTTTGGTTACATAAATTTTGTAAATGATAAACTGTAAATTGATGTGGATGTAAGTTGATGCAGCTGGACTTTTTGTTAAAATTGCCGACAAAAAAATATTTTTTCTATTTGAATTTTGTTATTTGAAATTTAGTTTAGAATACCTGAATCAAGGTCAGGAGCCACTGTGACAGCAAGCTCTAGTGGCATGGGCCCTTCCTCTAGTGGCACCTTCAGGGATATTCTGCAAGAGTTGCAGACAAGCAAGACGGAGGTTGAGCGTCAGAAACAAGAAGTAAAAAGTTTCAGTAAAGTGTTGTTTATTTTTTTATTTTAGTAGTTTATTTTGTTATATTTGAATTTCTTTGACTAACTGTAGACAAACTAGAAATGGCCCACAAATACGGATCATTATAATCTATAATGCGCAAACGTTCCTCATAGTGCCTTCTATGCACTTTGATAGCTATTTAGCAATAAGAAGTTAACAAGTAGTGTAGTACGAAATAAGTCTCCATTGCAGAATTTTGAACTTATTCCGTTTGCTAGTGATTCTGCGCAGTTCAAGGCTAACGTGAGAGTAACTAATGACTCTAGTCACTGCAAATTGCCAAGAGAGTTCTGCTACTCAAGTAATGCTCGATATGCTCAGTTTTAATCATGCGTTATTATTGTTCATTACTTCACTTTGACTTTAGAACCATGCACATAAATGCTACCATAGTCAAAACTGTATAAGTTTTTAGTTATTTTAAAAGCTGCTTAAAATGGTTTCCAGCTTTTAATAAGTCCACTTGTGTAACGGCTATTACCTTTGTTTAATTTTTAAATTGTAACTGTCTAATAATGGTTGTACAAAGAGTTGATAGCATTGCGTGTAATATAGTTAAAAACACCTTTCACAAGTATTGCTTTTTGAACTCACTGAATAAGCAGAACAAAATTTATTTACCTTATCTACTCTGAAAGGTGCTTGTCTAAAGTAGATATTATAGTATTTTCTTGTTGTTTGAATTGTGTCATTTTGTTTTAATATTCTATGCCAAACTATGTAATCATACATACATGTAGGTAATCATACAAATTTGTATCTTCATGAGATACTCATAACTTCATTGTAGCAAACTAATTGAATGGTGTATTTTTTATGCTAACTTCACTTTTATTTTGAGGTTTTCCTTGCAGCAAAAGCAATTTGCTTTCAGAAATTTTCAGTGTTTTAATTACTGTCTTATATGATAGCGGTATCATTTTTCTCAACTTATTTTAGTTTTAGTCTATTTTATTCGTGTTTTAGATGAAATAGTTTTGAATATTTCCAAAATAATTTTGCTATTTATATTACAAAAGATACAAAATATGAAGAAGCAACAGTATGAAAAAGAAGGTGAAACGCAGATACTGAGAGACCAGCTACAGAAGCTACAAACTGATTTGACTACAGCTAGACAAGTTTGTATGATAGGACGTGGATCTCAGGTGATGAAAAGAAGTTAATTAAATACCTGTAATTAATTAGCTTATTAACAAATAGGTTGTTGAAAAATTTTGGTTTTGAACCAATGACATGCTAGCTAATCCACCTGCCAAATTTCAACTCATTTGAATAAGCACTTTTGGAGTTGAAAAATGTGTTATTGCATAGTGAGTGAGTACTGGAATAAAGGGAGTCAACACATTTTTTCTAGAACCCAAACTGACGCTAGGGAACGACAGACGTCAAGACAACAACATGCCAATACAATACAGAGTCATTCATAGTAGGATTATTATTTTTCTATCGCTTTTTCTGTGCCCTTAAATCTGGTCAGGTGCAGCCAGATGCTTTACATCACATAAATTACAATACAGCAAAAATTGAACACCTTTCGCAAGGCCGCGAACCCACCTAGCAATATTCCAAATATTGTGGCCGGAGCTCAAAAACCATGGGAGTAGATGGATAATAAAGAAAAATAAATGAAGATTTGCTCACTCCGTGACCTTTGACCAGGCAACTGGGTCACATCTATACATAGATAACTTTGTCCAGTGAGTGTACCATGTGAGTTTGTGTCCCTAGCCCTCAGTATGTAAAATGTCACCAGTTGGGGGAACTCCAAATTTTGCATTTTGGCCCTTTCCTCAGGCATTTAAAACTTGCCAGCTTTTTAAAACCCCAGCTCCTCAGTGCCCAAATACTTGTGAAAAAAATTGGAAAAAACCGAAAACCCTAGGAGGAGATGTGACCTAAAGGAAAAACTGACCGACACCCACTGCCCTTCCCCCTTGACCAGTGGTTACTGGTCACCACACTGGTCCCAAGGCAAAACTTGCAAATCAAAATTCGTAGGGCAAGCATGTCCAAAAACGATTTTTAGGCTGGTGTTGATGTTTCTGTAACACATTCTTTCTACAAATCATGCCATACTTTTTTCTAGATGACCAAGTAACCTCACTTTGCAGTTAAGAGATTCTTTTACTTGTTTTTGAGATTCATAAAAGTAAAAATCAAGAATTTATTTTCATATATTTTTAATATATTTATTTTCATATATATGTTTAATATATTTGGATTATTATTATTGTCTGGCAGGAGTATCATGAATTGGAGCAAAAACTTGAAAGCACCAGGACAGAATTGCAATTCAAGAACCAAGAAGTTTGCAAACTACAAGAGAAAGTTCATAGCTATGAGCAGAAGATGAAAACGGCAGCTGTTAAACCTGCTTCTTCTGGTACATGTTTATTCTTGTAGTTTATACAGGTAGCTTGTCAGTTGTCAGTACTTTTTTATGTACTAATATTCTCAACAAAGTCTGTGGTCTCAGGCTCAGAAGCTAAAATGGCATCTAACAATTTTCATTGACAGACTTGAACAATAGAAGACCTGCTTGCTTTTGCCATTATTTAATAATTTACTTACTGTGTTATTTAATGCCCTTTGCTGGAATATCTGCTGTATGCATTCGTTTTGAGCTCTAGTCACACTTCCTTTCATCTAATGTGTAAAAGGTAAATTGTTTTTGTTTTATTATCTATTTGAAATGGTATTTATTAGTTTGAATAGCCTAGATGTTTAATATAATATTTTTGTTGTGGTTAGATTTATAAAAACAAATTTACCTGTATATGTTAAAAGTGATAAGTCCGTAACTTCTGCAGGTCAAGCGATCGCAGGAAAAAAGCGGAAAGTGTCGCATCCAGAAACTGATATGCCTCCTGTTTCTACTTTGGAAAGGGGTGATGGACGTGGTGTGTTTCCCAGCAGTCGATCCTTTCACTTTACAACTGAAATCACATCTGGCTATAGCAAATTAAAGCCAGGTAAGTGTTCACTTGTTGGTAGGCAAGTGAGAACTGATGCCTTTTTTGGAGATAATTGTAGAGTGTTTTTGTTTATATTCAAGAACTTGTTAAGCTTGTGTTTGTATACATAGATTTGACGTAAAAGAAAACACTGAAAATTTTAAATAATCTAATATTTTGGTAGTATATGTACAGTTGTTTATTTTAACTCGTAAGCATATTAAACTTGTTTGTAATTTGTATATATATAATTGTACATGTATAGTATAATGCTTTGAATGAAAAGCATGAGTTCTTTTAGTTTGCATGATTATAGTAAATTTTGGCTCTTGGCAGTAACTGTGGTATGAACTGTCACTTCAGTTTTCTACAATTTTGAATGCTAGTATATTATTACCTTTATTTTTTTGAGTAAGCAGCATATGATTTCAACTTATGCTTTGTAAAGTAGTTGTACTAGTAATTTGAAAGAAAACATCAAAACATTTTCGCATTTGTTGATTATATTCTGTAGCCTACAAAAATATATATTGATTCCCCCGTAGGCTACAGTATTTCAGACATTGTGAGGTCTATTCTAGTCCATGCCTTACAGAGTATTAGCAATATATTTTATCTAGTGTGTGAAAACATTGAAAAAAATCCATGTTTATGTTACTGCTAGCTTTAGTTACTTGACTGATACAACAAATGTAAATCTTATTTCAGTAGACTACCCATGCTCTATATGGGATTCCAATATGAAATTTTTGGAAAATTTTGGATTATTTGGAAAAATTGCAGAAATTGTGTTCAGGCAGAAGTTGACTATTATAATTAATGTTTTTTACACTTGCATTGTTTTATGGTTAGCAATGATCACTGAAGCTTCTACTTCTACATCTACTGATCTACCTCAAAATGCATTCCAGAAGAACACAGAAACTTGCTTGAATGAATGTCAAGGTAAGGATTACATGTCAGGTTTTTTTGACGGATTTATTTTCAGTCACGAGCTGAAAATTGTCAAACCATCAAATGTATAAGTAACAAAAAAAGTTTTACGTAGATTTATATTATAACAAGAAAAGATTGTTCTCTTGTTACGGATACTCAACATGTATGAGACTGTGTGTGAATGTTTAACTGCACTTTCTTTTGCAGGTTGCACTGTTTTAATGTCCTTATTAATGCCCCATCCTTTGGCTCTCCATGGAGTCCTTAGCATATTTGATGGAAGCTTATATTCTGTTTCATCATTAGCAAGTAGCGTGTCTAGACTAGTTTCACCTGATGGCAAATATGGGTAATTTTTCACTTTTAATTGTTGTTTGTCTGCTGTGGTATGTGTTTACTTAGTCACTAGTTTTCTCATAAATGGAAAATTGTGACTATGTAAACAAAATTGTTGAAATGAATGGGCATTTGGTTTGTCAGTATTAGACTATTAGGCGGCATTTCTTAGATAGAAATTTTCTTTGGTTACAGCAGTAACTTTTGACTTCGTTGTTAGGTGTTGTTTATTGATGCCAATAAGTTTTTTTAAATCTGATAATTAATCATCTGGGTAGTTCTTATAATATTCTTAAGGTTTCCTAATGTTACTGAATTCATGTATATTGTTCACCAAGTCAAATACGCTGCATTTTCACAAAAAATGCTCAAATCCGCGAATATCTTCATACATTTTAAATTGGGGAAACGATGGTTTCAGCAGGACTGTGGTGTTTCTTCGTCTGCACATGTCTGTGGAAATTTGGGCAGGTTTTGCCAGTGCCTGTCACAATATGTGTAGCTCTGTGAGTGCTTGTACATGTTTGTCGTAATTTGCACGTTCACATATGTGAGTGTCTTCGTATGTGTTAGGTCTAACCTCTATGGGTTTGGATTTGGTAAACATTCATTTGAATGTTGTGTGTTTGTGTTGAAATTATGGCATTGTTATTTGCTTATTATCGTTCTACTTCTATAAAAATGCTTTTAGTAATACTTTTTATAAAGTTTGGCACATTGCAAGCCAAAAAACAAAATCGACACTCAAAGGCAAAGCCTCTTTAATGCGATGTTCATGGCTGAGTCACTATAAAGGATATTCCTCACTGAGCTCGCAGAGGTGTCTCAACCACGTTTCAGATGTATATTCATGCATGGAATTGTGCATACTTAACCACTTAGCCATGGACGTGTCACAGCTATCTGATTAAATATTTAGAACTTTGTTTAAAAACATTTTTGGTTTCATTAAATTATCCGAAAAGTTTTATACTTTTCTAGGTCGTTGAGAAAATTGGACTTCACAAGTTTTATGAATGAATCCACTTTTTCGTCGACATCAGTAAAAGACGGCAGTAGTGAAGCTTACAGACTGGCTGTAAGAGGCTTGCAAATACTTGAGGAAGACTCATGTCGTGGTGTTGCAAAAACTTTACATAGTGTGTACACGTCTAGTCAAATATGTCATAGCCTTGGTGCTCTCTACCTCCTGCCACTCATAGAGCAGCAGCTAACAAATTGCGCGAATCATATTCAGAACTTTTTGCAAACGTGTTCTCCGGCAGCCACATCTAGTTCTGATTCTGGTGGTTCATCATCTCTGACAAAGTCTAGCAGTTTAGAGTCTGGTTCACCTGACATGTCAAATGTTAGTCCCGTTGGTGGTGCGTTACTTGCAAGTAGCATGGAACACAGCGCACTGGCAGCTTTGCATGAGCTGGCTGTTCTGTTTGACACGAGTTCGCATGTATCTGACTGGGTACTGGATGGAGCATCTAGCACTTCAGTAAGTTTATAATTCGTAATTTGTTAAATTTGTCATCAGGCTATGATGCAAGATAACTAACTATAAATTTATTACTGTTTAATTTTATTCTACTATTGTAGCTGACATTAAGCTGTGCTGCTGAAATTATTGTTTAACTTTGCTTAGTCTTTTCATATGCCTGTTTTGTATTCTGTGTTTACTTTCAAAAGACGTATATGTTTATCTACCTGCGCATTAAGCTTGCACTTGATAGCTAAAGTTGTACAAATTGGATCGTTATGGCAATCTGCTTATAAAACATTGGTGTGAGTCTATTCATTTTGCTTTTTGCTGTAATGTATTTTGGGCTTCATCACCTGACCAGAGTGTGCTATTAACTTGACTCTTTAGGTAATTTAATTTTTTATTACATTTGACAGGAAGATAAAGCAAATATGGAGCCTGAGTATGCAAGACTTCCAGACATGTTAACGAGCTGCAATGTTTTAATTAAATTAATGCAGCTAGCAGAGCCGCACTTTCACGGAGTAAGTCAGTGTCCTTCTTATTTTTTGAAGTACGTGCGATGAAAATTGGTTGTCAATAAATTGATCATATCTCGGACAAAAATAAAATCTAGTGGCCACCCTGTAGGATTCGACAGTCAAAAGATATAGAAAATTTTGCTGCTCGTGGCACGACTCTCAAGTTCTAGGATGGGCATTTTTGTATAGTACGTACTTTTACTCCATTATTATAAGATATGTAGGATATTTTATGGCTATCATTGTTAAACGAATTTTGCTGGCCTTCCCCACCCAAAGGTTTTTCTGATCCGTTGCTATTTTTAGAAGTTTTTGTTTTTTCGTAAGCCTACTTGCTTATTTTTTCTGTATAATGCATTAGTCGTGGCATAGAATACAGCTAAAGCAAGCATAAAATTGTGTTATTTTTTTATTAGAAATTATAGGTGCACTTTTTTAAAATAAGAAGTTATGTTCTTGTAAGAAAAAATCTCTAAAAAAAATTGGATAAACCCAACACATAAACCCATATTACATCATAATATGAAATACAAAAATGAGTACATATAATGCAATGTGGTTCTTCGTCTAGAAGAAAACATGTGAAGTTCGTTGTGGGAACAGCTCTGTTCTAGACTTATTTGTAAGTTGTTGGCACAAACGATTTTCCGTATCTTTCATCCTATACATCATGAACTTTCTGTTAACTGGGTGAAGTTCTGCTCGATCTATTATTTATCACAGACTATAGCATGTAATGGACATTTTGGATTTTGTTCTGATGTAAGAATAGTAGTGATAATAATATCATAATAATACAGCGTATTTATCTCAGCCCTGCTATCTTTTACTCCTTAACTTCAATTTCACTCCTTTGGCGTGATTTGTTCATTTCATTGTTTTGCATAAATCACTCAGAAATTCAAGCGTTCGACAGCAATGAAAGCTAGTAATGAGAACAATGCTTCATAAGTTATCATCATTTTGTGTATTGTTGATGAGCAATGTAAAACAATACATATTTTTCAGAAAGAACTATTGTTTCCTAGGATTGTTGAGGCAGCACTTTCTACACTCACCATATTAAGTCATGTGGCTTTGGTTGATAAAATTGACAGGTGAAAGGAAAATTTATTTATGTACGCCATAAAACGCAATTTTGAATCTAGATGTTGCAGACAGAAAAAATGTGAAAATCAAACCTGAATCTAGATTTAAACCACATACCTATAATGTCTTACATGTAGACCATAAGTGCACTCAGGTGTGAAAAAAATGAACCTGATGCTGGATTTGTACCAGAAACTTTGTGAGGTTCAATCTCATTGCCTTAGACGAGGAGACTGCTCTGTCTTATGTGACTAAACCTGGTTCAGAATGAAGTAATTTCTTCCACATCTTGTTGGGATTAATTTCTACTTAATCAGAAATTGTCTTCATCACAGAGAACTGACTGGTCTAGTTTGCTTGTATCTCAGAAATCTTAGTTGAAATCTTGCTTCAGTTACGTTTTTCAGCATTTCTTTTTTCTGCTTATTGCCTCAAAAAATCATTAAATTGTCGGTTATTTCCAACATTGCTTAACGATTTTGTTTTCAAATTATATGCGACTAATGAGTTGTTTAACTATGAAAATTGTAGCTACTAAGTATATTGATGGAACAGCATGTATTTGTTGATACATATAAAATGAAACTTGCAGGGTTCTTAGTTAAAGTATAGCATAATGCCATGTTTATATTTTTGAATTGAGTAGTTTGCCTTTGATCTACATCAATGTCTGTAGAACATTAATTTTTGCTGCAGACTGACTCCCATATTAGCAGGTGGAACATTGTGTTCGTGCCTCAACATCGACGGCCATACCGAAATCATCTTTCAGACAGTACAGCTTTTGACAGGACTAGCAGCATCAGAGGCAGCTCTAACTGCAATGTGCAACAAATCAGGTACTAGTGTAAAAAATGAAAACTTATTTAATGATGTGCATCTAATCATTTATTGATCACAATTGTTTTAATGTTTCCAGTTTTTATTTGTCCAAGTTTGTTTGCAAGAAATGCAAATGAGTTTTGCTTCATGTAAAAATTTCTTCAAATTTCAAGAAATTTTCATGCCTTGCTAAAGATGCAAGACATGATTTACATTTTTTGATGCAGGACATCAAAAGTCTTATATTTTGCACATTATTTTAGCAGTTTTTAAATAGTTTCTTTTGTTTTTTTATAATTGCAATGCTCTGCAAACAAGAATATCCAGCACCTAGTAGCAGAGCCTTCACAAAGTTGGTTTTTGTGGCAAGACTGAAATCTGGCTCATTATCAAGCTTAAGCATGTTAGATAAGCCACTAAATCAGCAGCGACATCTTAGCGATGTTCAGATGTACATAATCCTTCCTCTGCGAGGTAAACAGCCAGAATCAGCATGGCAAACGAAAACTGTCAGAGCGAATGTCACTAAACTTTGGTTGTGAAGCACGTGTGTGACTAGTCGGTCATGCCAAATTTATTGCTGTAAACTACTGTAAATACTTAATTCAGTCTTATTAAAAATACAATACGTAGCTTTACCCTTCT
Organism: Tubiluchus corallicola; assembly: GCA_030141605.1. Lineage (NCBI taxonomy): Eukaryota > Metazoa > Priapulida > Priapulimorpha > Priapulimorphida > Tubiluchidae > Tubiluchus > Tubiluchus corallicola. The sequence goes on from JAQGDQ010000200.1 coordinate 169,481, forward strand.
TTCTTTTTTTGCCACCAGATCTGTTTTTAATTTTGTTTGCAGATACTTGCAGTTTACATGCACTGTATTGTTGCTGTATTAACCCCACAAAGTCTTTGGATTGTGCTGAATTTGCACAACTAGTGTTGGAGTTTCTATCGAGTACTTTGTTTAGTCATTGTACTGCACCAAACTTTCTGCTTCATAATGGTTGTCAATACTGTAGTCCTGAAGTAAGTACAGTTAATAAAACTCGATTACACCTGCTTGTTAGCAGCAGCTAGTATTACTGAATATCTTTCTAATACTGTTTAGTAATTTGGCTTGCTAACTTGCTATAATTGTTTACCCACTATTTTCAGATGTATTAGCCAAATAAGATGTTTTCTTGCAAAAATTGTTTAACGTTAAGCGACGTTTACAATACCACAAATAGTCTGAGTTGGCCCTAGGTTTCACAAAATCTGATAATATAGAACTTTTGTATAAGCATATTTTTGTCTCTTGTTTACATGTTCCACTAGAAAATAATAGTTTGGTATCACATTCATAACAATAGTTTTGACGTGCAACTATAAGATGAGGGTTTTAAATTGTGAGAATTCCACAGCAGCCATCATTGTATTAGTGACATTTGACAGCACAATGCCAAAGTTGCTCTGTTGTAAATTTGTGTCCTACAAAAAATGTCAGTAATACAATGATGTGTAGAGCTAGTGATTCAACAGTTACACTGTGAAATTGTAGCATAGTTGCTACCAGTTTAAATATATATTTTTAGCCTTGCTACGTCATGGTATTTAATATAAAGATAACAAAGACACTTTTTGCTTAGATTGGTCAAGCTGTAGTTTTGTTGTTACACCGAGAGCGATATCGGGAGTCTCCTAGTGTTTCTGTCTTACAGCTTGGTCTCACTGTTTTATCTATTCTTTGCAATCACGATGCTGATGTTCAGGTGTGTAATTTATGTATTAGTGCTCTGTTATAGATTCCATGGTTGAGTTTATTCAATCTTTGCAGTAGTTTACATAAATAACAATAAACACCCCTGCAATATTGCAGCACCTGAGTTAATGGCACGTTCATTGTTGTGCTTGTTCTTCCATCAGTGGTCATTTGTTTTGTATTTATTGGTCAATCTGTTCATCACAACAACATTATGCATGTCCCTATTAAATGAAGACCTGCCTCTGGTATTATTTACTCAGCATTATAGTGCTGTTATTTTGGTAGCTTACAGCCTTGATGAAAATTTATTTATTCACGTGATTGTTTATTTTATCTTATATTGTTATTTATAGTACTAGAGTTAATACCTACAAAAATTATTAATGGTCCAATACTAAGTTCGTGTGGCTTTTGGACCTGGTGCCGTTTTTTTGTGATTAATAAAGAATAAAACTGCCAGATGCAGGTTTTCTCTTAGTGTAAAACTTGTTTAACAACAGGAACGATTCAAATATGTTGGAGCGGAATACAGAACACTGATAACTGCATGCAGTCGTGATACAAACCTTGGCAGCCTCCCAGAAATCAATGGTAAATTTATAACTTGAAAATACTAGAAAAACAAATATATTTTTATTTTGCAACTAGTAAATAAGCCTTACTTAGAATTGAGTTTTTCCTATAAAACACAATCATGAGTTTCTTCACTTCTATAAAACATAACTTTTTTTCTGATAGATTTGTTAATCTGGATATGCAAGTATAGTATAATAGTTGGTTTAGCTATTATTTTGCATGCAAATTATTAATTGGTGCTGTTAACTGATCTGTTGCAGTTCTTCGGGAACTCTGGGAAGATGATGATGCAACAGATTCAGAACCGATGTCCATTCCTTGACAGATTTCACAAATCTGGGCAACGTAAGAATCTTTAGGTCCATTTATGTGCACAACTTGCTGCTCATGTAGAATGAATTTTTACTGTTGCATGTTAATTGTTTTTTTATACATCAAGATTTTTTCAGATAAAATCTTTTTAATGTACTGCGATTGTTAATTGCGTAACATTCTTATTGTATTTGTTGTTTCTTATATTTTTTGATATAATAAAATTTATTTTTATGTCTTTTGCTGATGTGAAAGTTTGCAAAATATACCTTTGAAGAGTATGGACATAGCTGAGTTTATTACTAGTTCTGGTCTTCAACAGAAAGAAAAAAGCAGTTCAAGAAATGAGCATCATCATAATTTTATTAATTTTTCACATTTTACATAAATGTAAAATTTTGTATACTTGATTCTAAAATTCACAATTTTACATAAAAAGCATACCTGATCGTATATTTGGAGACCGAACTTTTTATTGCAGGGTTGAAAAGAATCTCCACTTTTCTTATCTAAAGGTACACCCATGCACAATGTCATTACGAAATTATCATCATTGTCAAATTTTGATAATTTGCAGAAAGCACTTTGCCAATTTTTGCCTTTAAGATTATGCATTGCTGGAATAGCCTGCTGTATGACAAGACCGCTCTCTAACAAGATGACCAGTAAAATTAACAAATCAGTCAAGAAACCTGCCATACATATTTGCCATTTCTGTCTACAATTTTAGCCACCTGGCGGTAAAACAAATGAAGCATTCACAAAATTAAGGCTAAGAATTAGATTACTGCAATAACAACAAGAATGAATGCTGGATAAGAATTCTTAAGGTTTGCTAGCTTAATTGTATATAATATATATCTCTAAGGGGGAGACCTACACGATAAACTTTGTGTAAAAAGATTAAAACCTAAAAATCAAGATTCTCTTAAAAATAATACAAGGAAAACCTAACATTATTCTGTCGCGGCAAATAAAACTTATTTCTAATCACGTTGCCTTAATTTATGCAAGTTAAAAATTAATCTGCAGAGAAAAACAATGTCATAAAAATGATCTTGTGGAACTAGGCTTCGTCACGCCACTGAGGTTCCTCTTGTAGAGTTTTCATAGAGATAGTCGAGGTTGGGAACAGCTTACCTAAATTGTGAATACAAAACTACAGTTTCAGAGGCAATCGACACAAACCTTTTTACAATATTTTGAATTTTGTCAGTGCACTGCTTTTAGATTTTAATAGTTGGACATTTTCTTTTAAAACGTCTACAATCACAAAATTGACAATCTTTGTTTAGGGTCACTTGCTTAAGAAGTAATTCTCTCAACCTGTCGTTCAAGTAATATGGCAAAACCAATTTACTCGTCGCGAAGCAGCTGATATAAAGATTTGGATTTATGACAACCGTAAGCATCTTCGGATCTGTTTATAACTTTAGCCTACATAAAGTAGTGTATGTACTTTCTATGGACAGAGAAAAACATAGAACACAGGATAGAAAACAAGAAAAATGGTGTCCATGTGCACTAGAGATAAACAAACAATAGAAAACAGAAATATTGTTTTGCGAGCACTCCTTGATTCGCGAAAAAATAAACATACTTTGTCTGCTATGTGCGTTAATTGTTTCACAAAATGCTTAACAACTGGGAAAAGACACCCAAATTAGTAACTGAAAACAATGACATGAAACAGAATTTGCTTTTGTTTCTCGTTTGAGCGGGATGTTCATTCCATGTAAGTGTTCAGTAGGGAAACCATGAAATGATTGCAAAATAAGTCAAAACAAATTCTTCTAATCTCCGCGTGCACTATGTATTATGGTAAAAGCAAGTGATGTGCAAGAAAAGAGGTGAAATGGTAACTTGCTTATAGTAGACAGATAATCATTTACTAACACACAAAACGTCAAGTACTGGCGGCTTCACGGTAAAATGATATAAGTAAATAAATATCCTTGGGATGTTTTTGTACCCGATTTACCTGAGGGCTAAACAAACTTAAAATCAAGCAAACATTAAGAGCACTGGTAAACAGTTAAACTACACGTATACAAACTTAACAAACAATTTAAAAGCTGTAAACATGAGGTGTAAAGATGGTTCCAAATAATATTTTACAAAAACTACAAACCATCGGCAGTCAAACAAGTGTAGAACAAAGCCTTTTTCTAATGCTCAGTTTTTGTTTAAGGGATTTGTTATGGCAAAAGATCTTTGTTTTTTCATAGTTTAATTAATGAGATCTCTTTACATACCAAAAATAACTTGTTAACTTCTTTTTCTTGTCCGCTAGCTAATGATTTTAATTTATAGTATGCCATGAATTTTTCATAGGATGAATTACCATTAATGATTGATAGTGCAATGAAGCACTGGTTTTTTCCTATGCTATTGATGTCCTTTACAGTGAGCTTATTCAGTGCGGACCACCGGACAGGTGCACTCCGAAACAAATTTAGAGGTTCTTCGGCAGCAGAAAAAAATCTGTAAAGTGTCTTCCATAGTTAACAAGTCGCGAGCTTCGTTTTGATTCCATTTTTGAACCACCTGACAGGTACACTCCGAAACAAATTTAGAGGTTCTTCGGCAGCAGAAAAAAATCTGTAAACTGTCTTCCATTGTTAACAAGTCTCGAGTTTGTTTCAATTGCATTTCTGAACTATATTATACTATAAGCTTTACAAATGTTTTTGCTTGTTTAATCAGAACTATAGTAATAACCTACCAAGACTGATTTGCAATTCTGACAACCCAGTGAGAATTCTGTCTAGGCTACTCTTCAGGCTGTCCTCGATTCTAACACCCCGGTAACCGCCATTATCCACACAGTGCTGCAGTAACCTGTAAGTTTTCAAGCAGAGAAGATGCATTTGTGAAACTGACACACAAGACTAACAAGAGCTTGAAGCACAGCAGCATCGGGTGGCAGAAAACTTGACATTTCTCCGAAAAGCATCAATTTTAAACATATTCTCTCTCATATAAAAAACCAAATTTCTCACCTTTTTCTAAAACGAAAGTTGGAAAATTTTGTTCAGCATATCAAAAATCAAAACCCTTCAGATTTCGGCATAACTCCGATACTTTCGTACTCCCAGACCCTGGGGAGCAGTCAGACACTGATTTTTTTGATAAATAAGCCATTATCATAAACAAAAAAGATTTCTATATCTCAGATGAGATTAAAACCATTCAAAAGAGGAGGAAAAGTCTCTCCAATGCACTAAAAGATGACACTAATTTCCCAAGTTTGACAGATCTCAGTCATACACCTTGCAGTGCAGTGAAAAGCGGTTTAGGTGAAAAGTTTTTCGCAGCTGATTCAAGTCATTCACACACTCAATTTCAAGGTTATTTGGTGACTGTTGCTCTGTGCCAATCATAACAACTTTATCAGAGCAAATTAGCTAATTTGTTTTGTTTTTGCTGAGACGAACATGTAGAATATAAATTCAAGCTCCATGAAGCATCAATAATGCATTGGAAAAAATGTCTTCTGGAGATTAAATAGCTTGTCATTTTTCTAGACCAATATAGTGCTATTTAGATAACACCCTGTTTTGTGCTTTTTGGCAAGCTGAAGTGTTTTTTCCTTCTGCACATAAATCCATCCCTATCAAAGATTGCCAATTGAATATTAACTAATTACGTGTTTTTTTAACAATTGCATACATGTAATGTGTTGTAAAACTTCATAAAAACAAAAATGTGAATTATGCTGTTTGCTCACAAAGTCAGTAGTATTGCTGCTGTACAATATTCTGTACTGTACCAGAAATGAGTATAAACGTCATACACGGTATACTGGCCGGTAATTTAAAACACATACCGGATGATCCGGCCTATCACTACATTTCCAAATGCAGAATTTTATTCACTATAGCTGGCAGTTTATTAAACATATTGGAAACACGTGACATGCATAATAAAAGTGATATTTTCATTTCTGAAATAAAAAATCACCTAATCCTAATTCCTAAAGACAATCGAATCGAGACTACGGAATCCAGACAATTCAAAGTGGCTTCAGATGGAGTTATATTCAGCAGCAGACTGTAAAATTTGTTACTGAGATGGAGTTTCTATTGCAAGTTAAAAAGGCATTCAAAACTTACGCATTCCAGTAGGGATCACTGGACAACATGTTTGGATTTCCTACTACAATCAGTAGAGCTTTTGCACGGGTTACTGCAACATTGAACCTCTAAAAAACAAGATGTCTATTTTAAGCAGCCAATTTTTTTTGGTAGACTGTTTAAGAAATTGAAAGTTTAAAAATTATGATTACGGGTACTACCCTGATCATTAATATGCATTTAGACTAGGCACAAGCGTCATTTTTTGCTAATGCGAGAAAAGGAATGCAACTTATCGACTAGACACTGCAGTTTATTTACCATTAATAAGCTATAGTCAAACATCGTTATAATGCCAACCTCACTTAATGCCCACATTTTTAGGAAACCGCGTTGTAATCCAAATAATAATCGTTGCAGTCCAAAGTAGGCAGTACATTGAGCTTCGACTGTATTATATATTATATAAACGAAGTTACTACATTTCAAATAAGGGCAGAGAATCACTGGGCTTCTCTTCTTTCACAGCTGAACGATCATTGTTTGTTAAAACCACTTTTTCTATGTCTTTATTCTATTATTTGCAGAAATTTTCCTCTAAACTACTTAAACAGCAGACCACTAGTGCTTGTGATATGTTAATAAGTAAAGATGTGCAAACAGGAAGAATGGTTTATTCTTGCCATTCTTAAATTTAGACTACCTCTCAACTGCTGTATTGGTGTATTATTTTTGTAGCTTCACCGGTATTTCTGACTCTTGTGTTTAAATTCTAACTAGTTAATATATAAATATATGGTGCCATTCAGGCTGAAAGCACCATAATGTGCATCGAATTCCAACAGTCAAGATCTCAGGTGGAAAATAAACTTTGTTCACGTGGTCAAATGCAAAACAAAGAGCATATTTTGGAAAAATGTCATAGAACGAGTCATTTAAGAACTCAGTTTAGTCTTAATAATGTTGCTAATATACACAAATTAATGAACTTGGAAGACCATAAAAGGTGCATGCATCTGCTTACTGTGCATCAAATAAATACCAAAGGTTTATGAGATGCAAGCATGTTTGTGCCGCATGGTAACTATCTAATGGTTTGGCTCCACTAGTTTTCTTGTTAACCCTATTTTATTTTTGCTAGGAACATGAAACATGAGCTGTTACATGAAAGGAGGTGTTCAGTAGACTATTTGTTTCGCCTCAAACTAGCTGTAACTTTCATGCACTTGCAATTTATTTACAGTTGCAAATGTCAATAAATGTCTACCTATCCACTGCTTAAATAGTGAAATCAGATTAGAAGATGGATTCATCTTAAAAATTTCATTGTAATGCGACTTGAGTGGAAATAGCAAGTATTTCTATTTATGAACAAAAGAGAAAACTTTACCTTTGGACTGCGCAAGAATCCAAGCTTATAGGTTCTGTCCTCGTCCAAAAACTGAACAGAACTTCTTACAGTGGAAATGATCACGACTCGGCGTTCCTGACCCTGGAACTCTTCCACAGATGCGACGTCTATGTCACAGATTCGTTTCTTCTCAAGAAGTTTCCGGATTTTTTCCACCTGATGTGAAGTAATTTATTAAATGGCGCTAACATCACCATCATTAAACATACATAAACACTTGTTGGGTTTTACACACATCCTCAGTTTTATTGCTGGGTGCAAGTTCTATTCACAGTTGAAACTCATCACGTTGGGGCACAAAGGCAAAGAGTAACTGTACAGAACAATTTATTACACCAAAATAGTGCCGAATCGGTAAAGAACTACCACACTCAATATTTAGTGTAATCCTTGCATGTCTGATAAGCCTGCAAACTTCAGAGGTATGATTGGAGCAACTCGAAGAACTCAAGCTCTTCCAACACACGAACAAATGTTTTACAAGTTTATTTGACGAATATCAATCAACACGCATTCTTGGATCATCTTAGCCTGCTAAGCTGTCTTTCAGGACAGCTCTAATGTGTTCACTGGGGTGTCCACCGAGGTCTGGTGAATTTCGATGCCATTCCGTTTAACCGAAAAATTAATCCCAAAGTTAAAGGTTCCGATCACACCTCAAAACTGTAGGCTGCAAGGCTTTCTCTCTACATACGGCGGGCAAGACAGATTCTCCATTGTTTCAGCTACACACTTTAATGTAATAAATTTGTCTGAGTTGTTCCTTACTGTTTTTTGTAGCACTTAGTAATAGGTTAAGCACCCACCTATAGGATTATGAGAACCTTTCACATGTTGAATGCAAAATGAAAACATGTTTGAGACCTTTCAATGCCAATAAGTATGACTCACATATGAACATTGACCCACATATGACCTTAATGAGTTACGGCCATACTTCACCAAGTTATATATTTATAATAGTCCTACTTGGTTTACTTTTTGGCTTCTTCAACGATACATAATCTACAGCCTATTAAATAACGACAACACCATATTACACCCTTTTTATGCCACTTACATTGAATTACATTGATCTTCCAGTAACTTATAAACTGTGCAGGTAGGTGGAACATAACTTCTTGCTGGGGGGAACAGAAGCCATGAATAAAAGAACAGACAAATTTTTTATAGCAAAGCATTGCTGAAGCAATTGCAAATCTATTATGCCCTTACCACTTAACCTGTAAGCTATAGGTGTCTCACGGAGCGTCCATTCTTGAAGGTTATGACCACAGCTACGACTCGCTGAACTCGGAAGATCCTCAACAACTTACAGATGTGTTTCAAATTAGTCTAATGAATACAAGTCAATAACATGTTCTTGGCTTGAGTAATCTAAGCACCCACTTTGTTTTTCAGAATAGTTCCAATGTGTTTTAGGACTGATATCTGCCGAATTTCCATCCCATTTAGTTCTGCCCCCAAAAAATTATATGCAGTTTTCAAGTGACCGCTCCAATCATAGACTTGCAGACCACAGCTGTGAGAAGCACCAGAGGCTAACTCACTAAATTTTATGGGCATGATAGATTCGCTATTGTTTCAGGAATACTTTGATATAATAAACTGTTCTATACTATTATGCAGTATTTTTGCAACTCCTCTAGCAAAAGGTTGTGTACCACTCTGTATATCTGGGTGAAAAATTGCCACTCTGGTATTATCACTCACCTGCCGTCTGTATGGAGAAATAATAGCAATATCGGCTCCCTTCACTTTGGGTTGAACATCTCTAGCTTGTAGCAAATCCTCAACGTAATCGACTACAACCTTAGCCTCGCAAGCATTGAAGAATGAAGGACTGCAACCTTCTCGCTCATCTTGCCCAGAGACACCATGAAAAATCAGTGGAAACCCTAGACGATATGCCAAAATGGAGTAAAATATTTTCATAATTTATTTTTGACTTGCCATTCATCAATAAACTATAGAGTGGCAGTAATTCTAAAGTACAAAAAATTTAATGGTTTAGTTTGCAAAAGCCATAGGCCTATCCCAGAAGGAGATGAGAAAAGAGACGACAAAACAGTGACAAAAAAGCCTTGCATAACATGATATCACCGTACCTCGTCTTGGCAAGCTCGACCAACGGCAACATGATTCTCGTACACCGAGATCGGCGCAAGTTTGCAGTTCACTATCATAAAACAGCTCACTGGGAACTTTATGAATCTGAGAATGTGAACGATAATTCATCACCTAAATAGAAAAAAAACATGTATAACTTACGTACTAAGCACTATTATTAAACGGCTTGGGAGTTAAAAATAAAAAAAATTTTCCACAAAAAGTAAAATGCGGCTAGTGCAAACTTTTCAAAGTTACGAGAAAATTACTTCACTATTTCAAAAGTAGACGATGGATGTCTGCTTAATATACATGCACATAGTATTTAATAACATAACTAACAAACACAAAAAATATTTTTTTATTAAACAAATGTAACAAAAATGTAAAGAAATCAGTTATATTTGCATACTGCTCAACTTTCACACAATTAAACTCATTGATAAGAACTTGAATAAAACAGCAAGCTATTAAAATTACCAATTTAGTAATGAATCGTGAATCGTAACCACTTTCGGGTCTCTGATACATCTCGCTGTACTTCATCAATCGTTCCAGCAGCGACATCCCTGTATGAAGAACAGTCATAAAATCCTTCTTTATATGGATGTTACGACTAACAAATTACAAGGTCAAATCACAGCTTATTTACAAAAAAAGGTTTTAAACACATAGAGACTGACAAAAAATTAAATATTTAATTAGTTGAGAAGCTGAAAAGTTATAAGAAAATAATAAACTCCTGAATTATGTTAAAATATGTTAACTTGAAAAGGCAGTAAGGCGAACCTAGATCACAGTTGATTGCAAATGGAGAGCGCAACACAGGACCAAGCTGATGAGGATCTCCAGCCAGCACCAGCTGTCCTCCATCTTTGGTATGCCCACTAATGTCAAGAAGAGAAGCTACAGCGATGACTGCCTCTGGTTCCATGGCGTGGCCGGCTTCATCAATGAACACATGCGTGAAGTGACCTTGTGGAAAGTTTGCTGAAACCAGTCTATTAAAACTCCCAAAAATTAATATATATAATACTGAAACAACTACAACAAAGCTTATAAGAAACTGTAGCATGATTTGAAAAATTTGCCTACAATATTTAATAAAATTGTTTCGTAATTCATAATAGATTTTAATATTGTATCAGTCAGGTTGCAATTAGAGGCTCCATTTGGCCAAGAAACTTAAAATGACAAATTACGAAATATCAGTTTTTGTTATTATTTCTGTTTGCAGAACACATCTCTTTAGTGCTAAGCACCTTTAAACAGATACGACCTGTATTAACAAAATTATACAGCCATGTTCACGATCGAGAGTTTTCTGTCTGACTGCAAACTTGCTCGTGTGAACTGCTTTGTGAGTTACTGTCGATAAGAAATTGCACACTCTCAAACAACTGTTGTGAGCTAATTTTTTGTCTGGTGTTAATGTTTCTGCAAATATACAGTTAGCAGCTCTCATCAGTTTTCACAGCAGATAGAGGTAAGATCTACTTATTGTGAGAACTTGCGATGGTGCTTACCAGGAAACTTGTTGACAGTTAGCTCATGAGATATGCTCCATGAGTAGTCCACAGCAGTTTTTGCTTTCAAGTGTAAACCCACTTACAAGTTTCTTGGTGAGAATATGCTCCAGTCTAAATGAGTCATCAAATCCCCATTTTTTAGAAGAACCTTATTTTTTAATTCAAAGAACATTTTTCATAAATTTATTAAAATGATCTACAAAAATATCATTTACAAAATGCTGCATAGTAAATAGCTTACCGGCCTGCTGTGACCATAGTCGTGATCAAAATACGGTATTTCATCAGTTCAGATAGGCTCGGATAATAAAATTCTTCCCTCATTTTATCATAGTTGCTAACTTTCTGTTAGATGAAAAAAAACAAAAATGATAGATATAAAAATGATATTAAGTTTGCCTTCAAATATGGCTAACTTAAGTAACTTTGGCAACTTTACTTCAACAAATTAGTATTTCATTACGTCCATAAAGTTTTAGTCTAGTGTTACAGCTCTCCATCTAACTAATGCTTATAAGAAAATGTCGATGAAGAAGTAAATGTCGTTACACTAGCTAATGTAGTAAATTTCCAAGTCTATAAAGTCAAAGTGCCTCGGGGGTGTAGGGACTAGACCTATTGATGGAAAGAACAAGATCTGAGTTTGAGCCCCAGTTGAGGCACAAAACTTTTTCAGACTTTGTAATTTAGTATTCTTTGTGTGTTTAATGGATTACGCCCATGTTAAGTTAACGGCTTTGTGAATCAAACTCAACCTTCAGGAATGTTAGAGAAAATAAGTTAGATATTACACCAGTATCAGATGACAGAAGAGCCTCCTTGTTATGCCCCATTTTACAAACTGCACATTTCTTATCTGCATTTGATCGTAATTTATCATATGATGAGTAAAAAATCAATATTAAAATACTAGCACTACACAAAAGGAACTGTAGAACTTCTAGTACTTGTACATTATTTTATATATTTAGTATTGCCATATCAATACCTTATTATGATTTGTGTTGTTGTAGTGTATTACAACCATGGAACATATGGTAAGCTCTGGTAACAAGCTCTGCATTGCTTTGAATTTAGCGTGCTTTGACCTAATCAACCTACTAAAATTTTTACATTTTCAACCTAGGCATTAAGTAAGATCATTGCATATTTGCAAGTAATGCATGTAGTGCATTGGAAATGAAAACTGCAGGCATTTATAAAAACCCTGTTAGTAGCAATGGCAAACTTCCAAAACTTACTATATACTAGTGGTTCTCCGGATAGCCGATTCGTATCCGAAAATGGTGATATTCGCGAGATTTTGCAGGTATTCGTATCCAATATTATCCGGTAGTTATAAAAATTTGATATTCGCTATCCGGTTTTTGTGATGTGCAATTGCAAACGGTTTTCGAATAATCTAACAGCCGAAAATGAATAAATAAAATATTACCACAAAACTTAGAGATCGTTTTAATCTGTTTGTGTTTCAAATGAAAATTTTACAAACATTTTTTGTCGTTTGTGTGTGACAATACGGTGTATTTTTGGGCTAGGTCCTTTAAGATGATAGATTAAATGAAAACGCTAAGGTTTGCAAACATATACTAATTTTTCTATATCCGAACTGATCCGCATATTCGATCCGAAATTAACTGACATATCCGACTATAATCCGAATCCGGAAGTCAATTTTAGGAAACATTCGATGATATCTGGTATTCACTATCTGGGGTGTATCCGGAGCAACACTACTATATACTACAGCAATCACAAGGTTCCTTAAATTTTGGCATAAAAGCGAATTTATACTTGGGCATAACACATGAAAAATGCTTAACATAAGCAACTTAGGCTAAGAATACTCTTACCCGTACAACATCGGGGACGCGGTCCCAGGGTCGACTCTTAGAATACATACGGAACATCTTGCGAGGTTCAATATGGTTCAGTAATCGATGTACTAATAAATCAGCAGCACTATTAGAGGGGGCACACACCAGTATGTGACTCTTTGGTATGCACCGATCCACCTACAAAAGACGATTCAAATTAAGATTTCTACATCTCGGTCAAATTAAGAAGTTTATGCTTTTGTTTGTAAAACTACAATAAAGCAGTAAACAAAGAAAAATGTTGATACAAAAACAAAATGTTCGGACAGGCATTAACATTTCTCATTATATTGTCACTCAGACAGCGCATTTTTAACAATGCTGCCCTCTTTCAGCACCACATGTGCTAATGGGCCGCACAGTTGGGAATTCATGTTCGCCCATCAATACCCCTGCGCAAATCATCATTGCAACACATACGATTTGCAGCGCATTCATCATATATTGCAACAAAATAAGTAAAAAAACATAAAATTTTGTTTACTTTCGTTTATAAAAATGTACGACTTTTACCATTTTCTTCATAACACGAAATAAAAAAATATCAATTGACAAGAAAATTGAGTTTCTTTTGTATAATGAAAACATACAACAATGTAAAACATATTTGTACGCAAATGAAGAGTACTTTCTAATCGTTCAAGGTCTCATTCCATCTATTGTAGGCACTGAGGCATTAACATTTATTCCCCTAAAGCTAGATTTTATAGAAGTTGTTGAACCCTTTACTTATTTTAGCTATCCAAGTTGTTTTTGGCTTGCCAGGTGGTTTTTTTGATGGTTTAAGGCATACTTTTAAGGCGATTCTTACTGATGTTTCTCGTGGTAATCTTATTCCTAATCTTCGAAACTAGACTTTTGAGCTCCAAGGATTTCCTTTCATTCTAGTGCATAAATCTTCATTTTTGATTATGTGTGGCCATCTTATCTTTAAATCTTTCCTTAGAAGACTTCTAAGAAACTTGTCAATCTGCTTTTCTTGAGTAATTATTAAACTCCATATTTCTTAAAAAAGCAAAAAACCTACTACTAAATTATTTTATTTCACTGATCACCTACTAAATACAGCATACCTGTTTGACAGCTTCGACTACAGTCACACTTTTTCCAGTGCCTGGAGGGCCAAAGATTATGTAAGGTGCAGGGCGCGAAGTGCCAGCCACAATGTGCCTGACCGCTCGATACTGTTCTGCATTTTTCTCAAGTTTACTGTCAAAAAGCCTAAAACAAATGGTAACTAAACAAAAAGGGTGTAAAACATCATTAAGTACAGAGATTTTGATTTATTTTTATTCAACCTCAACAAATTCTTTTTAGTTGGGTGCTGGTGCTAATAATTTTAAAACAAGGCTTCGCAGAATAGCCATTCCTTTGAGGGAGGCAGGAAACAATCTCAAACATAGTTCAAAACAATCTAACCTGTATAATACCAAAAGGGAACACAGATGTTTTTTAAAGAATGACTCATGTGACAGAAAATCTAATTTTGCATTCACGTGGCTAGTTCTTTGTCATCACATGCTTTTCGTCATATGCTAGTTAGTTCATATATAGCACTAGTGTCTGCATCTTGGGAACGTGTTGCACAAAGAGAGGTGCTGTACCTCTCTGTTCAGATGTGGTTTAGTTGTGATGTTGAGCACAAGTTCGTAAGCTCATATGTGAGCACAGTGGTAAATTTGAAGTTTAAATTTTTAAACTTAAAATTGACAAGTTTTTGTGTATCACCCTAAATGCTCTACTGTATCAGCACACGTCAATTTCTGCGTCCACAAACATGTGCAACGAACTCATGCAGTGTTTGTGATGCTGAAAATTATATCCAGTTAAGACGTCATCATTAGCTGGACTCGCTTGCCATTAATTAGGTTTTTAACTCATTATTTAATTATCGGAAACTCTTGGGCATTACTGTAGGTGTTAAAATTTACAATTTTTATCGTACTTCAAAGTGGGAGAGGATACGAAAAACCATACTGTCTTCCTTTAAAGTTAATATCTTTTTTCATCTTACTGCTCTTAAAATATGAGAAACGACAAGCTTGTAAACCATTAGATAAACAACAGCATTGAATAGGGTGTTAAACAACTCAACGATGTTGAAAAACCCATTAAGATGCTACACAAACACCTACGATAACTTATGAGTACCAGTAACAGAATGAAAGGCACAAAAAAATCATCACGACTTACACCAACTTCTGTTCAGGATTACATATACAGGGCAGGTCTCCTGCAGTTTCTTTGTCAGGAAAAAGCAGGTCGTCTAGTGACTCTTCCTCAGCAAGTTGTACGGCACGATGCATGAGGCGAAGCGGAAATCGATTGAACTCAAACCTGACATTAAACTTCATCCCTGCCACAAATTTCTTCATCAAACTAGGATCAAAATAAAATGAGGGTAACATACGATACGGAAAGCATCATTTGCTTAGTTACAAAGTAGCTAAAAGTGAGTGGAAGCCATCTACAAAATGCCAGTATCAAAAAACTGAATTTCATAAAACCAGCACTTACGTATCACTAAAGCCCAGCCATACTTCATCCATACGTACATTATGAACAAACGACTCATACTCATGCTGGTTGTCATTCGCTATAGTCACAAAGATTCGATCACCTTTTAGTATTGATGGCCTATTTTCTGCCAGTCCGGGGACCTGTAAAGGGTATGTTGTCATTACATGTACCAATTTTACTTTTACCAACCGTGTACAATATTATCACTAATCCACAAAACATTGCCAGCTTATGCATCCATGCAGCAATAGAATTACCTTAAAGGATGCCAGCTGTTAAAGAAAAAGCCATGTTTCTTGGGAAGTTTACTTATTTTAATATCTGAGAAAACGTTAGGCAGTTTCAGCAATAAATTTATGATAAACGCCTGTTATAATTAGCAAAATCAATTTAAATTCACAATCACTTCACTTTTTTTACTTTTGCTTTTTGATGAATCCCATAGCCCACTATGTAATAAAAACCAGTTATTGACAATAATGTAAAAACTTCCAACTCGGCTAGTTAACGCCAGCAAAGAGATTATTTTAACAAGCTAAAACTGAACTCTGTAAGCTTAGTAACCCACCCAGCATCCACTGTATCCTCAGGGAATTCCATGCATAATTAGTTCTCTGTAATTATTATGTATAGTATTTACATATTTTAAGTATTTACTTTTTGAAAAAATAACCTTCGGCAGAACAACTAAATTTCTTTTGCATGTTTAAGCAAGGCATTTATTACGCGTATAATACATGGTAATTTCAATATTTCTAAGTGTATATTAAAAGACATCAAATGTTGCTCAAGGGTTGGTTTTTTTCTTTAGTGAACTCAAAATGAAGCAGATGAAGTACACTTTGTATATTGATTATTCATTGTTAATTTATAAACCTTTAATGAATGTTACAATACCTTCAATGCTAAGAGCCTGGGGTTTTGGGCTTTCTTCATGGTAACATTGTGCATGTCATAATTGCGTATATCATAATTCATCTGAATCTCTTCAATGTGGAGGAGCAAACCAAATCGTTTATTGTAAACATCCATATGCAGCTGATTGAGAAACAGATCCCTGTTATAACAAATTATTACAATATACAAAAATTCAGAATGCGCTTTGATAAGCACGATTTTGCACTTGTACAATTATACTACAAATTAAAGACAAAAACATCGCCTGAAACTTGTGTACTTAACAAGCACTAATTCAGCAAACTATGAACCCGCCCTTTGCTTGCTCTCATTCTCGAATAATGGGGTCTTAGCCTTAAGCAGAATCATGTTTTCATTGTTATCCAACTTTTTCGCATTTACTGTTTTTCATGTTTGATTTCAAAGTTCAATTAATTATGGGTGTGAACCATAAACAGTTTGATATTGTTTCTGAGAATAACACAGTGCTTCATCAATACCTGTAGTTGAATAATGCATCTGATTCCTGGTCTGTAATACCTTGAAATTCTGTAAAGCCGTGATTGGAAAGTTTCTTCAACACTGGTGGGATGAAATACAGGTCTAGTCCTATCTTCTGTTTAAGATTATCCTTGTCAGTAGATCTACAAAAATTACATTGCTTGGACTAGAAAACAATTATAAACATATTTTATACATTTCAGACATTTGGGTTCTTTATTTCTTTACAAAGTGCAAGCAGTTGAATTCTCTAGCTTTCGGATATGCAACAACTTATTTAAGTAAATATCGAACTTGATAAATAAAAGATGTGTCTGAAAAATGTTTTGCTTCAAAAATAGGCTAAATTTCCACAAAATGACATCCAATCAATTATTGATGAAAAGCACACGGAATAATTTTTCTAAAGAAATATAAAAAGCAGAATTCTTTTTTATTTAAAACAGCAAATTTCAGAAAAATTCTGTCTGTTATGAAAATACAAATACAGTTACGAAAAACCGCAAAAATAAAAAAAATTTTTGTGTAGAAAACATGTATTCATTGTTATTCTGTTAAATTTGTATGCCTTTTGACATGTAGTCCAAATGTGATTATTACTTAGGAGGAGGCATTCCTTGGACTAGTTTGACACCTGGTTGTTTTATGGCCACTTTATTTGGACTTTTGTAGGGTTCGCTCGCTTTTAGCAGATTCGTATCCTCATCTTTGCAGTCTAATAATATCTGCCTCAAAATCCAAAACTCAGCTTTCTCGCGTTCAAAGTAAAAGCCAATTGTAGTTTTGAAAATGCCAACAGTTTTTGGAAAGCACTTGACACCCACTGTGCACTTTGTACCTGTAACGAAAATAGCACTAGATGACAGAGATAAACTTCAGTGAAAGCGGAACTAGATTAATACTGTATTCAATAAAAACACACAAAAACAGACTAAAAATAGGCATTACCCCAAATGCCAGAGCAGCTGCAGAAGACAGTCTACAAACTGAACTTATGATATCATTTAGACCGCCTACAAACTGAACTTATTATGTCACTTAGACTGTCTACAAACTGAATTTATTATATCACTATTATATAGTCCGAATGAGAGTATTCATAAAAATAAACATAGAAATTATCAGTCAGTAATGTAAATGGATTTTATAGCGAAATCTTGGACGATTGGTCTCGATTACAGATAAACTTCCTGATGCACAAACAAACTTCACTTCCAAAAAAATCATAGATAGCATAAATTAATTAAAATTATGAAGCAATTAGCAAATAAAATGGCAAATCTTTTCGAATAACTAAGTTGCTGTTTGTTAACTTGATCTAGTAGGATTAGCAGTATTTTTTATAAAATTTCATGTTCTCTTTATGTAAAATTATGCAAGGCCAAACTAGGCTAAGCTTGATGCTTCAGAAGCATTTTTTTTCTGGACCTCAAAGCAGGCGAGGAGCTAAAAAACACGGGCATGGTTTTTTCACATAAATATATTTGATGAAATGACTCTTGAAACTAACTAAACAAATTTCAACACTACATCTGTGAAGCTCAGAATCATTAGCAGACAGTCGCAAAACTGAAATGAAGACAAGAACCATGTTGGCATTCAGCATTTACATTAAGGTATTTAGCAAATTTTATAAACCAGTAATGTAAACTTACGTGGTGCAATAACTGCCGTTTGTTCTGCAATTGAAATTTCGTCACATTTTTCTAACAATCCACAACCCAACAAAATCACCTGAAACAGAGAAAAGAAATAAGAACGCTTTCGTAACTCATCAAAGCAATCATAAATGAAAAACTTTAACAAGCCTCTACAAACTGCATTATTGCTAAATTTATAAGTGCCAGCAATCGGTTTATTTTTTCGGTATCAAAATTTGTCCAGTGCACAACACAATAGTTAGAAAATTCAGATTAAAATAATCATATAAACTTCACTCTCCTATAAATTTATGTGCTTTTACGTTCCAGCAGATGGTTGACTACAGCTGGTTAAATGGTACAGCTGTAAATTCAGTTTTGGTACTTAGCAAGGTAACAGGATGTACAGTGACATTTTAAGACTCTTAGCTTTAAAAGCCTTCTACCTTTTGATTAGCATCAGTATTAATAATATCTAGGGCTATGGTAAGTGTACTGCCTGTCTCCACAACGATCTTCATACTGCCTTTCTGATCAGGAAGATCATACTTGGATGTTATAGACACACCACTCTTGTCCAAAAACCATTCCGGTCTACAATACAGATAAAGAATATCTCTTAATTCATCATGCCATTTGCAAATGAGAACTGTGGTCCTGCAGTAAGTATGGTATATCAAATTCTGGGATCGCTTCTTAAGTCAATAGATGCAGGAAGATAAAACAGAATCTACAATTTGTAAACACTATTGTAGAATTATGTATATATGGTCAGACACTAACAATTTATAATAATTTAAGTCTTAGTCATCACAGTGGAACTAGAACATAAGTGCTTTAGTGAAATAATTTTAATATTCTTGTCTTTTGTTATGTTCTGGATTAGTGTTTTTTCACCCACAGTTTCCAAATCAATAATTTTGCATTAGATTTTATCATACCTTCTATAACTTCTATCTATAGATATTTTATAAGCACCAGTTTGTCCCTATAATGTTGGCAAATAAGAATAAAGTGCAAAGTTCACATTTACTTAGAAAGTCTGCAATCAATATCCTAATATGAACATTAGATAACATGTCACAAAAGTTTACCTAGTGTGAAGAAATGCACAAATATAAAACACTAAGAGAGAATAATTTACACCAGTCTAGGCAAATGCAAGCTTAAAAATTACCGATCAGTTTTAATGGTAGCTAAAATTTCTCCTTTCTTGTGTTCAGTAGACTGGCAGTGTTCTATGAGATCTTCAAGGGGAATTTCACACTTGCAGACCTTACAAGGGTACATCCCTTCTGATGATAAAGGAATCTCCTGCTTCATACTGTCATCTACTAATTCTGATGTATCCTGAAACAAGAGTTCTTTCATTAAATCAACTTCAAAATTTTAACAAATTTGTGGAAAAGCCCCATTACATTACGGAATAGCAACAAAAAATAACCAGATCTCTTTAAGTGAACAAAACAAACTCAAATTTTATTGGCCGGTGTTACAACCAAACTTAACATTTATTCAGGACAGGGAAAAGATAGTTAACCCTGAGCAACAGCATAGAGTAAATACAAGAGAAACCACCAGGCTGGTGAAAATGACTAAACTTTAAACACTACATTAAGGTGACACCACAGTAGATGCTCTACCTTGGAGTTGTAAATAAAATTATAAAACACAATTTACAAAACTTTGTAAGGTCATGAAATTAAACTTGTGACTTAGTTCACGACAAAAATTAATAAAATTAGACGTATTTGTAAATTTTATTTACCTTGTTACACTTAACAAACACAAACTTTATTAATAAAATAGTGGTTAGTTTCTTTGCAATTTAAAAACTTAAAATAAGCATATCAATTACACAGTTTAGACGTGTCAAGAATAATACACTTATTCCCCGTTTTGCTATAGTCTAGTTGGCAACACCACATGAAAACGAAATTTATGCATCAAAACTTGGAAGACCTCATTGTAAGGAATATAGAGAAAACCCGGTCGCTTTTGCTGAATATACACCCTTGCTGCCATCTGTAAAGTGACCTTTCTCTATATTCTTTGTAAGGAGATTTTACAAGTTGTGACACAAATTTTGTTTTCAACCAATAATGCCAACTAGAAAATCCAGGGATAGGCGTATTGTTCTTCATATGCTTAAATTTTCAAAGTTTTTCAATTGAAAATGAAAGAAAATTTACACTGTTTTATTAATAACCTCTGTGTTAAGCTTCTTACTGAAGCATAAAAGAAATGCAAACAAAATTGAAAAATATGTATAACTTATTATTATTTCATAGCTTCAAGAAATCAATTTTGCAAAACTACTTGCAAGCTATACATCAGTACAGGCTGTAATATATTGTGTGGGGCAGAGAAATATCCCAAAGCACAGACTGCAATAATATTAAAAGCAAGTACCCCTACAAAGCTGAAATTTAGCTGTGAAAGTTACAAGTTTATAGCTCTAGTGGTTTCAAGTTGTGGTTAGAAAAGCTTTTGCATGTTTAAAAAATTAAATACCGGAAAAATGTCAGCCACAATCATCATCTGAAAAACAGCCATGGTGACGTACAAAGCACTCAATACATGGCAGCAAAACAATAAAGAAATCAACCAGGTTTATATCACGGTTTTTACCACAGAAATTAAAGCACAGGTAAAGATTTATTGACAAAATTAAAACCTAATTATGGCATCCGGAAAATGTACAGTGGGAGCTGCACAAAACGTTTGATGCAAAAGAACTTAAAGGCAAAAATTGTTGAGTGCTGGGACCAAATGCCCTATAAGAAATGAAAAACTGCCAGCTATTGGAAGCAATGCCTAAATCTGGTTTTGCAGTCAAAATGGTGGACACATAGAGCACTTGTGTATATTTTAACATAGTGACACAAATTTTTTTCTGGCATTGTTTTTGACTTGTTAATTTAAACTTTTATATCTTTGGACAAGTCTAAGGGAATGACTTAAATCATTTGGTGTTTATAGGCCTACATAAATGTCTGTAATATCTATGTGATAATTTTCAAGTGATTCCTTTATTTTTTACTAGTAACATTGTGATCAAAACTTCTGCACATTTTTTCCACTGAAGCATATGGATATGAGCAAAAGAAAGAAAAGTATGACTCAAATTTGCAGCAGTTGACAAGTTTGCAAACACAACCAAAAAATAGACGCCACTACTGTAAATTGGAATTCTAAAAGCAAGCAACCAGTGTATTGAATCAGTTAGAATATTTAAATTTTGACTACACCTAACAATTAACTTGTGTTTAATGTATCCCGACATACCGTGGATAAACATTTGCCAATAACATATGAAAAAGTCTCCAAAATTCACTTAGTAAACACGAACAACTGTAAGCTTTCTTTCCTTAAATACAGTGCTTTCTGTAATTCCAAAATGATATTCCAATTTTTTGTCACAAACACAATGAAAGAATGCACACTGACAAAGACAAACTAAAATTTTACATTCTTTACTATTCTTTTTTGGAATGCAAGTACTCAGTTCTTCAATGTTTCTTATAGGGCATTCAGAATAAAGCGTATTTTCGGAGCGGAGGGCATTCACTCCGAGAGTTTTCGCTGAGTGAGTTTTGTCACCAGTTTTGTTGAATGTCAGCTGGCGCTTAGTCGGAGAGAATTCTCAGCAACTCTCGTAGTTCGCAAAAACTTCAGAAAGAAAAATCTCGAGAAAAACCTCTATAGACTGAACGTGCCGCTACAAATACACAACTTATAAAACTTCTAGAACAAGACCAAGGATTTCTTTTGCTGAGATTTATAGTCCAAGCAGATGAGTAACAGAAATGCTCACTAATAAGAAGCAATTAAAAACCGTTTTAAGGTTATCCCTTTCCTGGGTAAATAACTCGGTAAAACAGAGATTTTGAACGGTTGCTTCTGCAACAATTATTTTCAGAAAATACTTCAGAAAAATTTAGCAAATGTATATAATTATACTGCTGGTAAATGTTGATTGATAAGTAAATATATTAAACCAAAGAGATTTTGTTTGATGTTGCAAAAATGTCTGCCTTTGTACTATTAATTAGATGCTCTTCGAACTTTCACACGACAGGAAGATGGTAAGTAGTTCTAATCTTCAAAAAATGAGTCATACAAACATAGTGCTTCCATTTGTTTGATTAGTTTAACTTCAGCTGTAAACAAAATTCTTGAAGAACATGTACATCATAAATGAAGTTGCTAGTCACACGTTATTAGGCGCCAATGCGACAAGCATTCAGCAGTGGTGCACGATTCAAATGAGAAAGCAGACTGGAATGCAAAGGCGGTACTGTGGAGTCATAATATTTGAGCAACACTAGGCAAAATAAATTAAACTCTCAAGCACATACGTGCTTTAGCAGACGTGTACTTACCCTTTCTTTCTCAAAATCCAGCTTCTTCTTACGATTTGAGTGTCTCAGAACAAAGTGCTGATCAACTGTTACTTTCCTTGGTGTAGGCGTCTTCTTCGATTTGGGGCTTTTAGTCGGCTGACTGCCCGTAAAATTTGCAGCCATTTTGGTTGCTTTTTTCTTTGGACTTTTCTTCGAAGAAGAATCGGACTTTACTGGTGACATTGGCTCTTGCTTAACAGTAACATCTGTAAACGGCAATGACTGTTTTCCGAGTTTTACTTTTACGGTGCCCTTCTGAACATTGATATCAGAAATAATGTCGTCCACTGTAAGAAACTTTATGGTCTGAGAAAATGACACCCACGGGTGACTCTTTGAAAAAGTGCTTTTGAAGTCATTCTTGTAAAGGTCTTCTAGTTGTTTGGTATGCACAATGATACTGTCAAAACCTTAAAATACGAAACATCATAAAACTTAATATAAAGGGTTAAAGGCCAGTAAAAAATAAGGTTTGCAATCTTGAATTTTATCAGTTAACAGTTGCCAAAATACTGATTACTATATACTGCATAATTACATGTCTGTACGTGTAATAGGTTAATTTTTCAAACATTAATAATAAATTTGGCATCTATAACAACGCACATAAATATAATTGATGTATTCACGGCTATGGCATTTCAGCTTCACTTTATGGTAAACCGTGTGAAGTAATTCTGGACTAATTAGTATTTGGATACTAAAATAATTTTTTTGTTAATTTGCAACACAAATATCTGAATGGTTTTTCTTTTGAATAAAATTTATACTGAAGTCAATCAAACTCACTAAACTGTATATTCTTTGCAGCCGCAGTTAGAGCAGTAAAATCCTGTGCACAATTTTATAATCGCAGAGATTACCTAATTTTAAGCACTGAAAGTTTTTATTACCATTGTAAAAATCAAAGCACTTTGAAAGTTTCAAACACTGCTGCATGCCACGGTTTCGAATTTCACTGTGTAGCAAAATGTTGCGGCACATTTGAAAATTAATTATGTTCTAATCAAGATTAATCACTGACTGGAGGTCACTAGCTATGGTACCACAAACGTTTGCTAGTTACATTTCTAGTCAATGAAAAGATGCTCCGATTAATAATTCCCACATAAAAAATCTAAAACTAGTAAACTTGGTGGCATTATAACCAGTAGCCACCGGTGTAAAGTTATGCAACTTTCTGTATTAATATGCTGCTGATTTCCAAATGTTGCCCCTCTTCAAAAATTTGAATTTCGTCATCCTTTCAATTTTTATTTAAGAAGCCCAGGGCTCCTGCTCCAACCTTTTGCTTTTGCTCTCTTTTTTACCACTTTTACACATGGATTTTTTGTATTCAATACTGCTGCTCTGTTTCATAGTAAACGTTATACTTAGTTATTATAATTTCAGCCGTAATCTCATTTTTTCTGCTCCACTAAGATTTTCCTCCCCACTTTTTTATCATCCGAATTAATTAGGAAGTATGAAAATCATCATTAAAAGTCTGTGTTTGTCCCTATCCTTGAGCATTTTCCCGTCTCTCATCACCACATCCAAATACGAAGCTGTTTTTTTCATTCTAAAATTGTCATTAAGGCTTTTCCTAAAAGTTTTCTGTTTTTATTAAATTCGTCCAAATTTATTAAATACAGCCGGAATTACTATTGACTTATCAATGTATGGGTCAATCGAAATCAGATTGTTAATATATATATATAATAGTAATATATAGTAATAGTAATATATAATATATATATATATATATATTGTTAATATATATATATTAACAATCTGATTTCGATTGACCCATACAGATGCACTGAAATTCTGAAACTAGATTTCGGACTCGGAACAAAAACGACTTTGCGACTCGTTTTGTTGTAAAAAAATCAGACTAATTTTGTTTCCACACTTTTTTCTTGAGACATCTGGTTTCGGTTGAGCATAAAAAACTTAATGCAAAACTTCGGTTGTCATTTTCGTCCGATGCCCACCGCCAGTAATCCAATACAACAAGCCTAGCAAAACCGACTGACAATTTTTCACGCATTGTCTGCATGTGTATTCTGGTAACTTCATAAAGTTACCATTTGGGGTGGTGTGCCCAGATGCCTTGAAGTCGTTCATTTGTCATTCTCTGTTACACGCAAGGTAAACGATTTACATAAAAAAAATTCGAAATGGCTAAAGTAACCTTTTTGTGACTTGATTTTTCCAGTAGTTTGGTAAAAAATAAAAATATCAAAAAAATTCAGCAAATGTTCAGTACAAGTTAATAAAACTTTTTGAAATTTGTTTTAACTTTGGTCTGGAAAAAAATTTGTGCATAAATTCGATTTGGTAAAAAGTTAGTACCTTTCTGATTCGGTAAAATTGGGTTTCAGTACATCTACAATGACCTATATACCATATTTTTTCTTTTCCTACATTTGAATTATCAAAAGGAAAATACGAGACTAATGTATTGATGTAAAGCAAGTCTCCACCCCAAAACAGATTCAGCATCAGACCTTCACATGAAAGCATGCTTCAAAGTACACTCATGCGCAAACAAACTTAAATATTGTAGTCATAAAGACAAATCGTTAAAATTCGTTTTAAACTGTTTCATTCGATAATCACATTCATTGCTTGCCATGAGTTGGCTGACTCTCATCATTTGCGACACAGCTGTTTCCCGCGAGAAGGCAAAAGATGGGAAGTAGTTCTGCTAGGACTCAGGTTACCAGGGTGAATCTAGAAATCTTTTCTGTAGGAAAGGGGACAGGCAGCTGGAGAAATATGCCTGGTCCCCATAAAAATTTGCCTGCTTAGAGAATCTTATACAAAGCATTTTGATAACACTTCACAAATTAGCTGGCAACTAACAGCATCATTAATTAATTGGATTACGACTGTGATTGTCAGAAAGTTTATAAACCATAGAGGTTAGTTTTCAAGAAAAGTTCAGGCTTGCTTTGTCATGTTAAACTAGTAGCTCAGGTGGAGCTTTTAACAAACAAAAATCAATCTCCTTGCTGAATTTCGCATTAAAAAATATAAAAATACTAAATGCATACATTTTAAATAAATATATTTGTATTCTCTCTGTTTTCTTGAAACTGTATTTTTGACTTTTAAAATAGTTCGTATGGTATGCAAGTGAAGCAGTTCTAATCCAGTAAGTGCACAGCGAGAATGACATTAACATGGCGGTGCTTTGGTAGTAACATGCAAGTGATAACTTTTTTGATTTTGCAAATGTGTAGCTGGTTCTCTGACAACCAGATTAATTTAAAAAAACTAAACTACGCTGTAAACATACAATTTTGGGTACCACTAACTACCGACATCAACTTGGAAAAGATACAAGGTTTCATTAATACGGAAACGTAGTAAACATGGCAAGCTAAGCGTACAGGCAGATTTACTGGAATTTCTGAGAAGATCGGGGTTACCATACTGGCAGTTGACTCAGTGGCGTAGAGAGGGTTTGACCTCCTCGTGTGGTAGCCAAATTGACCGCCCTCTTCCTTAAACGTAACACATCTTGAACAGCAACAAACACACAAATAACAGGAACTTACAGCATTTTCCCAGACCTCCTAGTTGTTTCTTGCCATCTATTTGCCATAAAACCCCTTACAAATACACTTCGAGCACTGCCAGTATCCCGCCCGCCCATTACGCCATGGGACAGCTGTATTGTGTGTTAATATATAAACACATCCACATTGTTTCTACTTGCAAACACTGGAATTTTCTACAAATCTTAGACATCCAGATATGTGGCAGATGTATTTAAGTTTCATCGTTCTTAGATGGAGTTCAACAGGCAAGATAGTAGATGCAAGGTGATGCATGTAGGTAATCAGACCAATCCAGCCCAACACAGTTTTGGCGATGTTGATTTGCCTGACGTGACTGAGGTGGATCTTGGACTGCTAGTAAACAATAAATTAAATTTTCGCAGTCACAATTCTAAAAGGATTATAAAGAGTAACAGGGTTCTTGGATTAATTAGTAGAACTATAACTTCAGAAAAGCTGAGATAATTCTCCCACTATACAAAACACTTGGTTCATCCTCATCTTGAATATGTTAGTAATAGTATAGGACAGTAATATAATAGTCAGGTATAGGACACTATTTCAAGGACATCCGTGCTCTCAAACAAGTAAAAACAAGCAGCGGTCTTAAAGGACCCTCTGTGTGGACTTTCTGCTAGAAGACGTGGGGTGGGAGACTTATTGAAATGTTAAAGATTCTACAAGGATTTACTGATGTTAATGCAAACCAGTTTTTTACACTCGATTTACACTACTGTCACTACACTCATTAGAAGCATCACACGTGGGCATAGTTATAAACTGTTCAAACATAAGTAAACAAGTGAATTTATTAGTTTATTACCATTTTTATAATAGTAAAATACATAACTACGTTATTTATAATTCTGTACAACATAAAATAATATAACAAAGTGTAAAAGTTGATAATTGTGTTGAAGTGTTACTGCTTAATGTGGTGAAAAAGAACTATGAGTTAACGAGGTCAGGCACCTCTCAGAATTCTTAATAACATAATTAATTAATGCAGTCAATCCCGAAAGGTTACCAGAATCATTAGTGAGAGCAAATTATGCAAATAGTTTCAAACATAAACATGATGTAGACTGAACTCCATGCAAAGAACCTCCTATTTTAATATCTGTAGGTTTATTAGGAGAAAATAAACCAACAACGAACCCTAACTGGACAATGCTTTTGACAAGCTACTCAATGGATGAGTGACTGATGCAAGAGACGGAAATTAGGGTTTACTCACCACGAAGGTGAGATATTTCATTAACAACATACCTCTATATTGACTTTCTAAAAAGCTCACAAATTCATTACTACAGAAAGGTATATCTGCCATTATTCAAAAATGTTCAGTTAGCATATACTTATTAAACTATGAACAAGTAAAAAACATTAAACAACAAATAAAAACGAAAAAAATAAAATCTTTGTAAAGGAAGGTGGCGATTCCCGCCACTAAGTACATAGGTCTTGCATGAGCAATAACGTCTATCATTAAAAAACAATGACCAAACTTCGAAACCGTTCATGTCTTACAACGACAACGCCATAAATGGCTGTGAAGCGGTGTGACAACTCAATGGGTGCGAGCAATTGTCGTTTTGATCATACAGATATGCAATATTATTAATAATAGTGATGTACAAACTTTTATGGGTGTGATCAAAGTATGTATACCAAGCACACTAAACGCAAAAGCAATGATTATTACACTGAGTTATACTAATAGTGTAATCATAATTTTGTTTGTAATAGTTATTTCACCATCGTTTCCTTTGGGTACGATATACCAATTAATATAAAGCTTTTTGATTTTCACAAGCATGATGCTATAATACAATAACATCGAAGCATGAGTGTTGACAAAAATGTACCGAGCTAAAACTTTAATCCAGGTGATTTAACTATACAGGGCATGGGCAACATAAACACGAGTTTACCTACCAAAGGCAAGGCAATTAGAGTGCAGTTGTTAAGTTTTTGTTTCATAGTCTTTCTGTCAATTTTATTTCGGGAAGTCAATATGAATAATCGATTTCTTACTACAAGACCTGAAAGCAATTAATAATCATTATGATAATAAAAAATGAACTTTTCACTACACTTTATTTAATAAATAGACCGTCATTTTATTATTTGGTTGTTACATTCAGCGACTCCAATAGTGAATACAACTTACTAATCAGAATGAATAATGTTAAATAACTACAATAGTGTTACAAGAGTTAGATGTTTCAAGACATTCAAATAAATTATAAGAAAACAAATTTTATTAAAGCTTTAAGTGCAAAAGGTTAAAAAAACAATGTTAAAAAACTTTTTCAACATTTTGTAACATAAATTTTTAATAAAAAGTTGGTTTCTTTTTATAATGCTGTGAGTGCCTGTGTAAACTGACTTACAATAAATTAATATAATTCCACACATTCCTAAACAAAGAAGAACAAAAAGATAACAAACACACCGAGATTCCACACTGAGGTTCCAAACAAAGAAACCATACATCCAGAACTAGCCCAAGAAGTTTAGAAATAACTTACTTAATACATGATAATACATACAGCAATAATTAACAGTGATCCATCAACCTTATTTAAATGCATTTTCAAATATGTTCGATTACAGCCCAATGACTGTGGTCTAGCTTTACTAATGGAAATTAACAAGTGATTAATGGAAAATCGACAATTTAAACAACTACAAAAACTTAGTTTGCTCCAATAACACCTGATACTGCAGGCAAAAAGGATTAGAAGAACAGTTTACAACTAATCCACTACTTATTATTAATTTATATGCTTTTGTTGCAGGTTGTCGTATATCCATTTTCTTTTTTATGTATATCAAGTTTTAGCTTAATTTTGTGTTCTACAACTGTGGTGAGGGGGGGGGGGGGCAGGCTTCAGTGACTTTTGCCCATGTAATGCCCGCCAAAAGCAAAACCTGCACTCTTGAAACCATTTAGTGACTATTATGTGCAAAAACCCAAGTTCTATGGAATGTATTTGGCAGGTGAACTATAGTTACAGATATGTTTGTCAACATATCTAAACACAATTCAGTACTGCACAAAAATAAACCATATAGCAAATTTAGAAAAGTCATTCTGGCAGTTTACAAACTGAAAATTAAAGAATTATTAAAGAAATAACACTTAATATACAGTTTAAGACAATCAAAAATTGCTAATAACTTCTTGATCCCAAGGGACACAACAAATATTACACTATAATGACAATACATCTAGAGTAACAATCTGGAAATAACACTTAAAAGAAAAACTGTCCGAATCTTGAACTACAGCTTAATACAATCTAGCCTATAAAATAATGAAAAGGAACAAATTATTTTTTAAAGAATGGCTTACGTGGAAGAATTATTATTACAGAAACCTGATCTTACATTCAGCTATAACGTCATCACCAGCTGGGCTCTAGCGCCATTAATAAAGCTTTTAGCCTATTATTAAATTATCAGAAACACTGGGCATTATTATAGGTTTTAAAATGTATACTATTTACTGTACTTCGAAATGAGGTAGAATACGAAATCATGCTGTTTTTCTTTAAACTTTGCTTCTCATGATTCATACATTTTTTGTCAATCTCAGAAAATTGTTTAAAAATTTCCGATTTAGCTAAACGAGTAGAAACAGAAATAGATCAAACACTATAAAAAGCAATATTAAAATTACACAACCTCTTACGTTGTAAACATACTTTTCAACTTGGTAACGCTTTTGTATGATGTAACATTAATTGTAAAATGCAGATATCTTCACAAAAAATACTGTCATGAAAATATAATAAAAACACAGCTTGGATGCTAACTGTGGAAATACTAATAGGATTTAGTAATTGTACAAAAAATAAGTTAAGCTTATTTTTAAGTTTACAAAAGCTAAAATAAAAGCTCTTCTTTACCTTTCATTTTCAAGGAAAAGAATTACCAAAATTCCATAGAATGTATATGAAAAATTATTATATGATGTACAGAGGGAAGGCGTGTCCTACTAACAAACTCACAGTAAGCAGACAAGTGAAGTGACATGCACTTTGCATACAGATTATTTAGATAAGCGAAATTAGTAAGACTAAAACTTGACCACACTGATATTTAATCCACAAAAGTTGCTAAAAGGTGTGTGTTCTAAATGAATGTGTTACTGCTTTGAGCTGTTCTTGCTTGTGTGAAATTCAGGAGAAGTTTTTGCAGATGATTTCAGAAGTATTCAAAGAAACTTGCACTAAAGCTTATGATGAGACAAGTCCAGGAAAGCCTGTCTAGCAATTATGTACCAGAACGTAAAACAACAAAAAAATAGAAAGAAAAAATATCCGCCGAGAAATGAGAAAAGTCAGCCATGGTTAGTAGAAGATTTGAAATGACCACATTTCCGATATCATCTTTAAAGTATTTAACAATACATTTTAAGAACCTGTAGGAAAAAAATCATAAAAAGGATGCGTTTTTTACATTGTCACAGAACTAATAATGTAGTGTGTTAAACTAAGATGTGCAGTAGATTCTACTGTATGTGCATTTTTTTTCAAAACAGCCTGTTCCTTCACCGAGTATAAGGACATATGAGTATGGTGTTAAGTTCTGTTTAAAAAATAATGTAAATAATTTAGATACAACTGTGTAGTGTATGAATTTAGTAAAATATGTCACTATACAATATATGTGATGTATATACATAGACCACCGGTTAAAAGTACTGATTACCACAGCATCATCTCAAATGGCAGCATGTACATATGCTTTCTAAATCAGTCTGCGTCTCCATCTCCTTTATAATGCTGCAAAGTACGAGCAGATGGATCCGTTGCTTCAATCCACTTGGGCATCCAATAATAGGGAATCCATTCACATCTCTCTGGATAAAACCCGTCAAACACTTTCCGATAAAAATACGCCTCTTTTGAAGGAGGTGGATTAAACGGAAATGTTTCCTTTACATTTTGCATTTCAACGTCGGACACCTGAAATATAAAATCTATTGTTAAAAGCAGACTAGGAACAAAATGTTCCGATAAAAATACGCCTCTTTTGAAGGAGGTGGATTAAACGGAAATGTTTCCTTTACATTTTGCATTTCAATGTGGACACCTGAAATATAAAATCTATTGTTAAAAGCAGACTAGGAACAAAATGTTCACTAATTGCAAAAAACAAGAAGATGACCCAAAAACTGTTTGTTTTGTTAGCCATGTATGAAAAGCAAATAAACATACAAAGAACACTGAGGTCTTGAATTAACAGAAACAAAGTTCAGATAACTGATCACCATTATAAGTAACTCTACAAACAGTTTTGCTTTTTTGTGGTGAATATGAGATGAATTGAATACGATGCTTTTCACTTTTTAATGGAAATTATGGCAGAAGAAACTAGAATGAGGATACTCAATAGAGGTTAAAGCAAAATTTAGTTTAACATTTCTTTATTTTGTGATGTTAACCTTCCACATTGTGAAACCAAGGGGTTCCCAAGTCTTGCCCAGTTCTACTCATGCACAAAGTTCACCACTTTTGTTTATATAAGCATTTTTTTATTTTGTAACCACGACCATAGACGTTTCAAACCCAAAATCGTTGGTTTCCAGCTCTTGTCCAGGCCTATCCTTGCACCCAGTTCGATGATTCGACTTCATCCATTTTGATTTTATTGTACGGATAGATACACGTACGTTCCAACTAATGTCCATGCACGTAGTAAGTTTTGGGAAATCGACTATTGAACAAAAGCTTTCTAGTTAAGGTCAAATGCCAGCCAAAAGAAATAAGTCAATGCATTTCACAACATAGTCGGTCGATTAGGGAATTATTACAACAAAAAGCAAAGCAACAACTGCATTTAACAGACCTTAGTTTCAATATAATCCTGTAGAACCTGGAACCATGATTGTTTCTGGGATGATACACCATCACTAAATGCTTCCTTCGGTCGCCACAATACGTCTTCAGGTATCAAACCTTGTCCACTAAATGCTAAACGTATTAGATACTTTTCACAATTAGATTTGGGCTGACGCTCCTCAGGTGGTATAGAAAGATAGTATGCGGTAAATTGGTGATCCAAGAAAGGTACACGTAACTCCAATCTACAAAAATATTTTATCTAATCAGTCACTTTCGTAATGTTGTAGTTCACAGCTCATAGAATTTTAATTTATGCCAGGTTTTATTTGCTAAAACTTATCTAAAAATAATGGCAAAAAACAAATGTATAGTATAGTATTTAAAATTTTACTGAAATCATTTAATGTCCAAAGAAAATGTTCTGAAAAACAGGAAATATAGAACAAGAGTTTTGTATGGTTGCACAATTTAACACTTTCATGACTTGTGCTTACTTGGCATACCTGCATTTCAATTATTTTTACACCTTTTGTGGCAAGATTTCTGCACAAAAATGGACAATTGTTTGCTTATCTAAGCTTCATAATTTATTATTTGTTATGTCCACATCTAGGTTACCTGTTACCATACTTCATGTATAACCTATTATAGAGCAAATATAAAAAAGGCAATGCATCTTTTATATGAATTTCACTTTAATAGTAGTAGTATAACTTAAACACACTTTTGCTGTGTGGAAATTGTAAAGCGGAACAGCAGAATGAACGATAATATGAAAAGTATGCTGGAATTTATTATTCCACACGACAACATATATGTCATAAGTTTCGAATTCTATTAGAGCTCAATGTCAACAATCAATTAAAAATCTGTAGGTTTCTGTTTGGTGTTTCACTTAAAGATCTAAACTTTGATTCACTAATACTGGATTCTAGCAAAATTGGATAAAATTCTAGTTTTTCTTTTTACAAGACAAAAATATTGCAAAGTGGTCTTAAACTTTTACTAAAGACTGTGAACATTGCCTGTCAGGTGATTAAAGCTGGTTAAAAAATAGGAATAATTTCTGTTTTCCAGTGTATGGCATCCAGAGTTCAAATCTTTGGTTTTATCACTCAATGACAATAAGCACATTCTATTTCTAACTTCTAGATGCTACATGCTGGATGCAGATGCCGATGTTGGATGCTTTGGGGTACCATAAGCTTTAAATAAGATATGTTTACTGTTTCAATTAACTAAGACAGTAGTGATTACAATAACAAGCAAAAAAGAATATCGCAGTTCACATTTAAAGAAATGTGACATAGTAGCAATGTAATCTTAAATTTGATCGACTATGTTTTCCTTTTAAATCTCAATAATGTACATTTGTGTTTTGTTAAGTAATGTTCGACTAACACAGTTTGGAAACAAATCAGATCCAGCAACTAAAAGTTTATCTTCATCAAGCTTCAGAAAGTCATTGAAATTAACATACAAATAATGTGCATCATTCTCCATATGTAATATGCAGCATGTTTTTTATATTATTGTTGCCTTTCCTTTTATTAAATTCAACCCACTACTACATTTATTTGAAACATGACTACGCATTTAGAAAACACAAGTTTAAGAAACTGATGGATAATATACACTGTACACCACAATGTACAAACATAGAACGCTGTAGAAGCATAGCAGGGGATATAAAGAATGCTAAAATATATCTAAAGAAATACCACAGAGAAATTTTCATTTACAGTAATTCCTTGAGTTGAGTGACCGCAGAACAAGATTATACACCTGGAGGACATAGACTAAATTATTAAGCATGAAAACAGCTAGACTGTACAAGTATACGGTAATACATCCTTATTACCCATGGGCAGCCGTTGTTCTGTCTGCACGTAATACATCGTACATGTAGAGATCTTTTAGCAAGCGTCTACTTTCCCTGTCTGCTTCATCAGCATTCGGTGCCTAAAATAAAAAGAAAACTAAATAAAAAATAAATAAATGTGAATGTAAAGAGAGCTAAACATAAATCAAATTATAATTTTTACATGACAGAAGAGCAGTTACTGAAATTTATTAATTAAAATTTAAAGAAAGACCATAAATTTATGGGGAAAAAATTACCTCAGCTAAGGAGATTATGTTTTCATAGCCGTATGTTTGTTTGTTTGTTTGCAAACAGGATTACACAAAAACTGTTCGATTAATTTTCATGAACTTTTGGGGTCATGGGACAAGGAAGAAAGCTTTCAATGTGGGCATAATTGATTAAGAACTGTGAAGGAAAATCAATTTTTATGTATGGAAAAATATTATGTGATGTCGCAATAAAGAATTGCCCAGAAACAGCAAAAAGCAAGTATACACATCATTAATCAGATAATGTCAGGACAACTGATGATGTGTTAACCTAAAGTGACTATGAGATTTAACAAACTATATTCACAAGTTTTGGCGGGATCTATGCTCTACTGAGTACCATTGCAGTTAGTAATGCATTATGACTTTTCTTGGTAGAGTTTAGGTACTGAGTTCATGGTAACTACCTAACTTAATCCAAAAACATACAGCTAACATACCCTTTTTTTAAATACCAAGTGAATAATAGTAAAAAACCTCTACGTTTTATTGTCCAATAACATTAAATCACCACTCTCCTTAAGCTTGGCATCCTGCATACCTGACTCTAGCAGTCAACAGCAGGGTCTATACTGCTGTAGAATGGTTGTAAAACGTCAGAAATTAGCTCACAGAAAAAGATAATCTTCTAGTTTAGGGCGATATGCTAAACCCTTCAAGTGTCTTGGCCACACCTGAATCTTACCTCAGTAAGAATAGTTGAAAGCAGCATGGCAAATGAAATCTGCTCAGAAGCAGGATTAGCATGCTTAACTTCATAAAGAATTGCACCCCATTCCACTTAACTAGTATACCTCACTTCCAACTACTATATAACAGCAAAAATTCAGCAACTGCTGACTAGTTTCTTATAGCGTCATCAGTACATTATTAATTAAACTCAAACACACATCAAAGTCAGTTTTCATTCTTAGTCGCAGTCAATAGATCCATCCTCAGTTACACCCTAAACTAAGCAGCATTTAACTTAAGAGTAATCATTAATGATATTCCAAGGGGATTTGTTTAGGACAATTTCTGATCAAACCACGATAATCCCTAATTTTCAAACCAAAACAGCAGCAGCTAAATAAAACTTTACTTGACCGTATCAAAAAGAAGTGATATTCTATTACAACCTACCTTATGGAAGTAAATGTATCCTTGGGCAACTTCATCAGCTCCCTCGCCAGAAAACAGTACCACGGTGTCTGTATTTTTTGTAATGTACTCACTCACTAAATACATGCCTACAAAAATATGTTTAATTACCAGAGCTCTTAAAGCAAAGCTTAACGCAACAAGAATGTAAACAGAAATGAGAAATGCTCATAGTCTACCTACAGCCTTGCATCTGGTGTTTGACATTTATTTTGGAACTCACAGTTAAGATGACAAAGCTCTTCAAGTTATGTTTTTTCATACTGTTAAATCATCACTGCAGATATCGTTATTGCTTTCCTGCTATAATGTCAGTCTACAGATTAAACTGGATGAATTATAAATTTAACTTTTAGGTATCTTATGCAGCTAACTACCTAAGCAGCAACTCATACCGCATAAGAATCTAATTGCAGAGCTGTAACTTTTTTCTTAAAAGGACAAGATGGAACCAATGTATTCTAGATTGGACAGGTACTACACTATCAGAATGTTTTTAAATCTACGAGACTAACTATGATGTCAATCAGAAAATCAATAATTTTTTCTAGTGAGAGTGTCAGGGAACATTAAGATTGTTTCTCTACTATCAGCAGTTTAAACTTAACATGGCATGTCATTGTGTTAATAAGCATTAAGTTAAAAGCTTAACAAAAATTGTGCATTCCAAAGAAACAGAAAAATTAAACTGCTGTTTCAGTGAGTCAAGTAACCAACTGGACTGAAGTTTACAAATCCCCACACAATAAGGCTGCTAAGCTTTTGCTATCATTTAATATATTTACATTATCAACAAGCCCACACTATTTGGACACATAAACACACCTGAGGTTCCAAAGTACAGAAGAGTGAAGTATAATTAGTCGTCATCGGCTTTGATTGCAGCGTAAATTAATGGCTATTTGACAGGTTTAGCAGTGTAGCCTTGTAATCTTTCTAGTATGCCAACGTAACGCTATAAGAAGTTCTTTAATGCAGGGGCACAAGAGCATTGTAAATAAATAACAAGTAGGACATTATTTTAAAATGCTACTACACACGTGTTAAAAATGCAGTTTTATATTTATGTGAATAATTATGCAAAATGAATGCAAGATGTTATTAATAATCAGAAACTGCGAT
Source organism: Tubiluchus corallicola (assembly GCA_030141605.1). NCBI lineage: Eukaryota > Metazoa > Priapulida > Priapulimorpha > Priapulimorphida > Tubiluchidae > Tubiluchus > Tubiluchus corallicola. Next base: position 206,072 of record JAQGDQ010000200.1, read on the forward strand.
AGTGTGTAATAACAAGTGAACAAAATGTACTGTGAATAAACCTAATAAAGAAGTTACACAATATGCTCAAGCTTCTTTTGTGAAAATGCAGTCAGTAAAATCACTATTCTACTTACTATTATATGTAACGGCTGTGCTAATCGCATGTTCATTGATTAAGACGGTGAGAAAAAGATCAAATTTTTATAGAAAGCTGCACAATAATATATATGACGGAAACAGGCTTCTAGCAAAAACTTCAAACTCGATACCAAAAAGTGTGGAAGTGTATGAAGTTAGTTACGGCCGGACGTACAAAGACGCTCGGTTTAACAGGCCAGTGGACAGAGCACTACGAACAGCAGAAAAATACATGAAGCCATTTAATGTCGATTCAGTGAGAATTAGACATCGTCCAGTGTTCCTGACTGGCTTTGACACAACACATTTTACCGAAGGTGAAGGTCTACTACAGAATCTGAATGAAGAAATGGGAATTGAAAATTACACGCTTGTGTTTTATGACTTGGGGCTTAATAAAAGTCAAACTAAGATGGTAAGCATCTCTTTATAACTGCAAAATATTAAAATGTTTGAATAATATAAGCAGTTGAATATGGAGATAGATTGACTGCTCTCACACAAAAACACTCAGGTAGCAATAGCATATAAACGTTTTTCTAAACTGCAAACTACCATAAAATGATAAATGTATAATTTAACTGTGTATAATATAATGTATAATATATTTATCTGTATCTGCTGTATCTATAATATACAATTGGGTGGTCAGATTAAAATCGAATAATGTGGCAAAACTGACTAGTAATTACTTGTAAAAGTGATAAAAAATTCCTGGTGGGTCACATCATAATATATTACTATTAAACTCAAATGTATTTCGTATTTGATTTACATTTTCAGATAAAGCAGTACTTGAGTCTCAACCATGGTGTCTACAAATTATTTGAATATAATAAGTATCCAAAGCATCTTAAAAATCTTTTCAATTATGCATTCAAGCCTGTTATCATACAAGTAAGCACTTTATATATCTAGTCTATTGCACAACTCTAGTAATTTGTCTTTAGACTTTTCCTCACATTTGGCTTCATAATGTGATTCATAATTGTAAATATTTAGATTTTAAAGTATCTCTCTGCAAACTCTGCCAGACCAGGTAATTTTCAGATGCATAAAATGAGCAGCTTTGTTTGACTCACGATTAAAAAAAATTATAATCTTTAAACTATTTCTGACGTGCATTTAGTGCAATAATTAGTTAACCTGTGTGGAAACTAACCAACTTAGTCCTTCATATGCACACAATTAAATAATGAAAATGATTTCAGAAAATATGAAATTTATTAATGTGAATGTCAATTGTAGTTTATGTAAACATAAATTTAAGAAGAATATTTTGTCAAAATGTTACAAAATTTGTTGTTTCCCTTACAGGAAGCACTACAAGAATTTGGTTTTGTTTTCTGGGTGGATACATCTTTTAGATTAAGGCACAATAAAATCTCTCAGTTACAAACATTATGTGATCAAGCTAGAACTGAAAGAGGCTTTACAATCTGGCAGCAAAAGAGAACACTGTACTGTTTCGTACATGCTGGCATGTACGAGTACTTTAACGCTGGCGTTGCACTGTACAAAGAAAAAGAATACCATGGAGTTCATGGAGGTGCTATAATGGTGTATAATACTCAGTTTACTCACAACTACATTATCATTCCATGGACGACCTGTGCCCTGACAGAGGATTGCATAGCACCTAAAGGTTCTCACCGTAAGCCGTGCCACTGGCACGCACCTGGAGATTACTGCTGTCATCGCTACGACCAAGCAGCTTTGGCTATTATAATGTTACAACTATTTCAGTATGACTCGTCAAAGTTTGATGCGAATTTTTTACCACATCACTTTCAGAAAAATGACGTGTCCAGTAGCAACTACCTAAGAAACTTTGTAAATAAGTGATAATGACTGGGAAGTCTCCAAGAAAATATGGTTGAACAAATTGTGGAAAGAGTAAAATCTAAATCTCCTGTCCACATATACAATTTATCTTGTTACTCGTGAACTAGATGAAGTTTGGTTAGAAAATAAATTTGACAAAAAATAAGTGAGATAAATGATATTTGTGTGATTAAAAATAATGTCCGTGTGACATATATTTCTCTTTTATGCTTTTAACTTGTTTAATGTGTACAGAGAAATGATGTTAACAAAAAAATGTTTACTACAAAAGTTGTGATGATAGCCAAAACAGCCGGTTATAAGAAAACAAAGTTTAGCTACACTAAATGTATGCCCGCAAAGTAAAGCGTTGACACCAAGGCATATTTAATGTATTGTTAAAGGAAGGTGCGAAAAATGTGGCAGCAGTCACAATACTTAATATACACTGAAAAAGAGAACTGTATTGAAATAAACTTGTTTTCATAATGTCTTTATCGCTCTGTTTTTTCTCTTTTAACCCTGGACTACAAGTCACCACTCTCATTGAAGGACCATAATACTAAAGTGATATTTTTATACTGGCTTGCCCAAATGTGTAATTTTAATTAATGCTGGCAACAGTCAACCATTGCATTTGGAGAGAAGAGACAACTTCTTAAACATCAAAGCAGTATTCAGTGAGCTGCTAACATAATAAATATTGCACGTAGAAATTATCGGTGCCAAATCTGACAAAGTTAAATTTGTGCAATCGCTTGCCTTGCCAGAAGCAAGTTTCTAACAGCCCTTAGCGACGTCTGCTTGCAGTGACTGTTCCAAGAACAGCTTCACATTGTGCTCTGCAGTGGAAAATGTGCTTTTGTCATCTTCAGAAACCATTAGCATTAATTAAATTATTACACTGTTCGACAGTTTTTTTATTAAAAAAGAAAAATAAGAGAAAAAACGTTTTTATCCCTTTCCTACTATACAATTTTATATGAGACCAGGTTGATAAGTTAACCATACACTGCAAACGTAACATATTTAAAAAAAAACTCACCTACAGAAGCTCGTATGGTCGTGATGTCATAAGTTTCCAAATGATAAATAACATTTTCTAATGCATTAATACCTTGCTCTGGTGTAAATATAACCTCATGGTGTTCTGTGCCAAGGTGTTTTGCAACCTGTAATAAGAAAAGCTTGAAAGCATAATTTTCGCTAAACAATCACCAAACCTACAAATGGGTTGCAGTTACAATCATTTCCTAGTAAAAAAGTTAGGTATTTATCAATATTTATTTTTAAGTAAACATTTTTTCTATAATTATAACAGTTAAAATGGATTTATGCGCTTAACTCATCTTTGGTGCAAATTAATTTAATAAATAAAAAAAGTTAAAATTTTTCAAACACGAAGCAGAATTACAAAGCCCTTCAATAAAGTCAACACAGAGCTACTTATGTGAATTATGAGTGATGTTAGAATTAATGCTTGATAAATGTCAAGGAAATCCTAATTTGCTGACCTTTCTGGCTGCCAGTACATCTGTGCTTCCTTCCATTCCTATTGAAAATGTCTGAATCGGATATTTAAGAAATTCATCCATGCTAGCATTAACAACCAGTGCTGCTACAACACTTGAATCTAAACCACCTGAAAATACATTAATAATATATACCATTTTGAATGGTACACGCATCCAGTTTTTACTTTTCTTTTAGTTCTATTGTAACATGTAATGTTGTAAAAATTTACATAAAAACACTTTGACAAACTCTAGACAATTAATAAACAAGAGACCATATAGTTTCTGATAAATATTGACTGGCAAACTAACTAATGTACAGACAGACAAAAATGGCAAAGAAACATGCAACATGCAATGCTTATTATCACTGCCATGTTTATTAAATATAAACTACGTAATTTAGCAAACAGTAACCAAAAAAACTGCGATTATCACAAAACCAATAAGATTAATATTATACACGCATAAATGCAAAGTGAATTCCTAATTTCATAGGTTTTATTCTCAGATACTCAGTCTTGCATAAACCTATCCAACAATGCAACTAATTCACAAAAAAACAGTACATCATGCATAGTTGCATACATAAAAGTAATTACAAGCCAGTTTATGTACAAACCTGATAAAAGGCAGCCTATGCGTCGATCTGACATCATCCTCTTTTTTACAGCGCCTACTAATAGCGTTCGAATGTTTGCTGAAACGTCGTCTACAAAAAGAAAAGACAACAGAAATGTTTTCAATGTCAGTTCTGTAAATAAGATAACAGGCAGTAGCATATTAACAAATGTACTTAACAGAGTTTGTTTTAAAGCTAAACTATATAAAAAACAAGTATTTCTAGCACAGAATGGAAAATCGTCAATGATATGAAATGAACCTCTATGTACATCACTTTATAATAGATGATTATAATAATATAATATAATAATAACAATAATCATAATAATAATAATTCACTATTTACAAGCAATACATTGCATTTCATTACTTTTATCAGGCTAATCAGGTTTAAATCGTTTTGCATTTTGATACCATTGTTTAATTGTTAATTTAAAAAAAATGGAATTTAACTTTACAACAATTGTAACTCCAAAATCACTACTGTGTATATACTGATTTGGAGGGCAAAAACGTTGCATTAATCCTGAGACAGACTGCATTGACAAAGTGCACATACCAGCTAACATGCGAGACGGGGCTATCATCAAGTCATACCGTGGCATGTCTCCAATGTGGTGAAAACACTTTTTCTCCAATAATGTTACTTTGCCATCTTTATCTAGTTGATATGATTCAATGTGACCTGGTGAAAATGGGGTCAGCTCTGAAAGATGACCATTTACCATACTTTCAGGCAAAGTGACTAGCCCTGTAATAAAAAATGAGATCAACAGACATATCCACATATATGTGTTTTTATTCTTTTAAATCCTACTAATCATCAAAATGGAATTACCTTTTATGTCCTGGAATGAGCTAATGCAGATAGATGTCTAAATATAATGAGAGAGAGCTGTTCACTAACTTATTGGCAAATTGTCAAAAATATTCCAAATACTTTGTTTGCAAAGTTACAGCCGGAATCAGCTTTTCAGTACTGTCAAATAGGACAGGAGCGGTTTACACAACTCAAAAGCTCTTAATTTTTGATTTCAGTATTAATGTATTTTAATACACCTCATCATTAGCACCGATTTTTCGCTTGATAAAAAGAGATAAAATTATGAAAATTATTCATACATGTGTACATCAGCCAACTAAATCTGTCATTTTCCAATGATTCGGGTTAGTGGTATGATACTCTGCAGTAAATAAAGTAATGTTTAGACTGTGACTTAGTACAAACCTTTAGCTTCTGAGCATACAGCTAATACACCATCTTCAGACAAGAGTTTAAAACTTGGCCGCACACCATATGTATCTCGTCCCAAATGCACCTGCTTCTTTTGCGTATCAAGAATGCAGAAAGCGAAAACACCATCTAGGTGAGCAGCTGCAAATTCAGCGCCACCTTTTGCATAAAGATGAAGGATCACTTCTCCATCGCACTGCGTTTGATACATGAATCCAAACTCTTTGCACAACTAAAAATGACATTAAAGTTCTTCTTTGAATTAATGAAATTAATAAACTAAGAAAATACTGCAAACCAGAAAGAAAGGGCAAGTTAAAGTTTTGCAAATTGAGCCTCAAAACCTTGTTTTCATTTCCTGACAACTAACACAATGTGCTGGTGTCGTAAACTACAAGTATTATGGGTCCAACGTGCTGTTGCCAGTTAACTAGTTTATTACCAGTGTGTACCTAGAAATTATTGAGTCTGGCTAATTCCGCATAATTCCACAGTACATCGGCAAAAAATTTTAATTTGGACAAGATATAAAATTAGTAAACAATATGTAAACTGAAGAAGTCGTGGCAAAAAAAATTAATTTGGACAAGAAATAAAATTAGTAAACAATATGTAAACTGCAGAAGTCGGCAAAAAAGTTACTACAAAGGTAACGAAATACTCTACCCGTTTATGATTGTAGATTTCACCATTGTATATCATCCATAAATAAGGCAGTGAATTGACTCTCATTGGCTGCATTCCATACAGATCATCAACAATGGCAAGACGATGAAACGCCAAGCAGCAGTGAGGAAAAAAATGCATGTTTGTCTCAACTCGAAATGCATCTGGTCCTCGATGCGCGACCTTGAGCACATTCGCAATCTGCTTATTGATGACTTCGTAACTTCCAAATAATGCCCAAATTCCACACATGATGAATTCACATTAATGAAGCCAATATTTGTCACCGCAATCTGTAATTATAAAGATTATGAGTTGGAACAGGAACAGGAAAAAAAAACGTGTGGCATTCTTAGCCAATTGCCTTGTTACTCACATACTCAACATACAAAACTGTTTCAGTACTGTGCTTGGTTACTGAACTGCACTCCAGAATTTTCCAGTAGCTAAAAAAGCATGCATGTGTACCTACAGGCTACACGTACTTACAGTCATGCACAGGGCCATTCTAATAATTTCTCATTGTTGGACTATAGTGAAAATTACTGTATTTGCATTTTTACTGGGCAAACACTATCAGTGATTCAGCAAGGATTGGTAAACTAATATACTAAATATTATTCCAGTAAATGAATGGAAATTATTTAGAAATTTCATTTTGCCCTCTTCATGGCTTAGTCAACAATTTTCAACTTTGAATATTAAAAGGTTTTCTTGCTTTATTGGAATCACCTAGACAGAATATTTTAATATGGAGCGTATTACTTTTTGGTCTAGAATATATTGCCTGTACTGTATATACTATAGAATATAGAGTCAATGTATGCAATGTTAATAAAATTCATCATTCCAGTAATTCAGTTATTAAATCTACAAGAATAACAGAGAAAAATTTTAAAAGTGTGCCAATGACTCCCCTCAAAAATTTCAGGGGCACTTTTTATAACACCCTGGCGTGTTTCAAAAGACAGACACTGTATAACTAATTACATGTTAAAATGCAAAAAGAAGTGTCAAGAAGATCATATAGAACATTTTCATTATTGTTTTTCAGTAATGTTCCTATACAAATGTTTCTAATTAGTATTTTTGTCTTTAAAAAATATTGATAAAATCTGTGCTGATTCTGCTTTTATTGTGAGCTTTTCGTGATACAATAAATTAAATTAAATTATAATATCATAAATATCAATTCTACAGAACATGAGATAATTTCAAATATATAAATTTATCAGAAACATAAAGTAACTGTAGAAATTCTTTTTATTATCCTTATATATTAATGTGGGCATATTGACTTAGTGTATCAGTGTTTAACATCATTTTCTTGGCCTTCTAGTCCCATTTTGGCTTTGGGAGATCTCGGTTTCAAGCAGGGGTGTTTGGGATCAGGGCCATTATGATCCTAACCTCCAAACCTTCTTCAAATCCTGAACCCCATTCCTGAATGTTCGGTCCTATCCCAAACCCTGTTTCCGACTTGTCATCCTGTTTCAACCCTGATCTCAACAAAAAACTGTAAAAGTTTACAATATTTGAAAAACAATGTTGACTTTACATTTTTAAGGCATATGAAAAAATTATCCATTTATCGAGTTATTCAACAGATAAATTTTGTGACAACGTACTTTCATTGAAATTTTATTAACCATAACTACATCGCGTGACTGTTGCAACTATTTTTTTAAAATGTCTTGTAAGCAGTTTAAAGTAAACTCATTATTAGCTTTTATAAAAGGAGCCATAAATACAGAGAGAGTGCATCTGGCCATCTATGAGTGTGACACTTCTACTGGGTGTACTTGACCAATAATATTGGAACAATATATGAAAAATATTTTGTCTTATCTAAATATCGTCCAAGAAAGTAATGCTTCTTAGTCAGAATGCACTATGCATAATTATTCCTTCTAACTATTATTTTAACTTCATAACTAGTAGATTACTGTTACTTGTGTTTTTTATCATAGTGAAATGTAAGAATTAGTTATGTAGACACCACACTAGCATGTATAATAAAGCTACTACATGATAGGCAGTAAATAAATATTTTATCATTGACAGAATCAAATACACAATGCATTAGTAATAATTAATGCATTTGTAGCTGGTAACCTGTCGGACAGCAGGTGTGTAGGTGGACCTGCTCACAGTCTAGATAACATTTTTTATCCAGGATTCTAGGCACCTATAAACAATAAGTCAGAGCTAAAGTTGTGGAATTTCGCTGTAATTTTCTTATCTCCATTTATTGACGATTATGTATTTATGCTTTGTGGTCAGCAATTCTGGCTGAACATTTCGTCTAAACCCAAAAAATCCTGACCTCCAACTCAGTTAGTGTTCCGAACCCCGATCCTGACAGCTGATCCTGACCAGAACTTCAATCCTGTCCTAAGCTTTACTTTTATTAAAAGGAGTATTTGGGGGAAAAACTGAAAACACGTTTTGAATAATTTTTAAAAAGTCAATTATTAGCCCAGTTATTTAAAATTATGTGTCGGTGTCTTAAAGAACTTTGTAATGGAGATAAAATTTCTTTGAGTAAATGAAATGAATGAATAAATGTCACTAAGTTAAAGACACAAAAAACACAATTGTCTGATAAAATGTTTGTAATTCGCGAACGCAACATTTGAAATGTGAACAAAAACAATTCATCTCTGGTATTAGTAACTTAATAATGCAAACGGGGCAATAAATAACGTAATAATCGAATCTTTTGACGATTCTAATACCTCAAAGTTACTTAGTGGGCTCTGACGCAAAATTTTCAGGTTATTATCAATTTCCTTTCACTAATCTGTCTATCCTAATGTTAATTTTTAAAGAAACTGCTACAATCTGGACAACTTTTCTGACATCCACGCCTTCGGACAGGCACGGTTTCACAATTTCCACGTGGAAGCGCTTTAAACAAGAGCGGACATCATCTACCAGCGCACCGCATGAAACAAGTTTGAATGTAAAGTAGCCTTTGGTCTGAGTCATCCACGTCAGAGATTGAAACAGCGCTTTCAAAGATTTGGATCATAATTATTAAAACGATTACAGCAGTATCCACATAGGAGATGAAAATTTGTCACTTATCTTGTTTTGCCGAACAGTTAACAGTTTTTCTGAAAAGTGCATACTAACACTTGTGGTCATGTTGCAGGTCAGACAACTAGCAATGTGTTAACAGTTTTTGAGAAAAAACTTATACTTTTTGTGTTGAAATGAGCTAAATATTAATCTCAAGTTCTCAACAAATAAGTTAAAATGTGTAAATTGCAAGGCTGGATAAACAGTGTTGTTTTATCTTTATTAGCTCAATACTGATTTTGTGCTTGTCAGACATGTTATTGCCAAATAAGGATGCCATTCGTGAAAATGTCAAGAAAAATAAAAAATCCGTGCTATAAAGTGTGAGAAAAGAACTTGAAATTGCACTGTCCCGAGGTCAATTAAAACACTACCTGCAATGAATAATGAAAAACAAACATTTGTAAGGCTAAATAAAAATCAAAAGCAAGAGTTTGTGTTACTTCTCGTTGCTTTTTATGATTAGCAACAGTTCTCCTTACACAAAGTTATCAGCCTTTCATTTTATTTTTCGGTTTAAGGCAACTTGGTCTGCCTCTGTCCTAGAGAAATCCTCTCCACACACATGGCACCTATCCCCCGTGTTGTCTATGCGTCTTGTGCTACATCCAAGATCTGCAACATGTCACTCAGCGTGTCCTTCCCAAAGACACGTCTGCACGTGTTCTCCTTCGTCCAAGGCCCGTCAAATCACCCAACCAGTCCTCGTACTAGTTGTTCTGAAGACGTCTGTTCTGCAGCGTCATGTCTTAAAAGTCTGCCAGAGCCAATTCTCCCTTCTTTCGTCACACCACCCACAGTTTCACACAAGAGACAGACGAAGATTTGTAGAGCAGCAGTTATTTTTACACGAAATTAAAGTTTCAGGTAGCTAAAAAATGCTACGTAATTTAGGCAGAACGTAGCGACTTCAAAGAACTATAAAATGTATAGACATGAGTGCCAAATGGGGTTGTAATTATAAAAAAAGCTTAGCCAATAAAATTAGCTTTAAGTCAAATCGGTTACACAAATGTTTACTAATCTTGTCTTGCCTTTGAACATGCAGTTCATGTACCGAAACAATGACGACGCGTAGCTTTTAAAGTTTTGTAGGAAATTAAGCATGCTTATTGAGAAGTCAGCATAGCTTAAGTTAGTATGATCGACGTTCTATTTGATGGCACTTGTGGTGTGTTAACAGTTTTTGTGAAAATTGCATACTTGCACTTGTGGTGTGTTAGCAGTTTTTGTGAAAAATGCATACCTGCACTTGTGGCGTGTTAGTTGTTTTTGTGAAAATTGCATACTTGCTCTTGTAGTGTGTTAGCAGTCTTTGTGAAAATTGCATACTAGCACTTGTGGTGTATTAATAGTTTTTCGGAAAAAAAACTACATGCATACTTTCTGTATCAGTGGGTTAAAACGTGAGGCTCAATTACTCAACAAATAGAATGAGAAACTACATAGGCTCAAGACCAAGATAAAAATTATTGTCTTTGCCTTTCGTAATTGGTTACTTGGAGACGTTTTGTGCTTATCGAACATTTTTTCACTTTACAAAAGGAATTCCCGGTGTGGATATTATTATACCCTACACAGCTTGTAACTTTTTTGCTTTCAAATTCTCCTAATGTTTGTTGTATCTATTAAAGACAGCTGCAAAGTTTGACATTACTGTGTTACTGATATTACTGAAGCAACTGTGTTACAAAGATTCTGTAAATTAAATGAGTTTTGAACGTTTCGTTCACAAAAGTTTGATTCTAAATTAATAATTATTATTATAATAGATATTGTGGGACACAATTTTTATTATTTTCGAATTAAGAATGTGAGTTTGACTTATTACATAAACAGCTGCAATGAAAAATTATTTTTGCCTGCCCTCGGGGAACTCTTTTTCCGTACCCCACACGCTAAACTAGCTTAGTTAACGTCAGTGGTTAACGGCAATAAGGATGCAGCAGCGTAGCAGCGTGCAAATGTATCTCATTTAGAACGAAGATAATTAAACAGAAGGTAATAATTGATTTCTCCGCATGTGAAATAGTGAGTCAGCATCAATATTTACGCACAGATTCTTGGAGCCTGGACAACCCAGTTATTCACTTCAGCCTCGTGGTGTCGTGGTCTGGTTTACATCGTGAAGCCTATTAAGATGCCGGAGGTAAGTCATTTATTTCCATTTTCATTTCTATGTGGAATAATTACGCCTAGTATGTAGATTATAAATCACCGTATTCTCTGTCTTGGCGCTGTAGGCTGTTGTCCGGCACGAATGGAATGGAAAAAGAATGTCTGTTTGTAAAATTAGACCAGTAAAACGTATCCTTCTACCGTGAGTATCGTAGGGTAGTTAGTTGTTCTAATCTAACTAATCTAGATAGAGCATAGGCTAACTAACATAAACTAATTAATAATACTGTGGTAATTTACATACACATATGCAAAAGTAAAAGTCAAACAATATCAAACACTTAAATTACTATTAGTTGATTGCACAGTAATTATAATCAAAAATGCCTACATCTAATTAAAAGTTATGAAAAGATCTGTGCAGCAAAATAAGAAATAGATTCACAACAATAAGTGTGGAATCTTGTACAGGAGACAGCTATATCAACTCAAGGCTCACCTAATTCACATTTTTCTCATTAAATTTTCATTTTTTGGTCATATTTGGATTCCAAAATTTAAAAATTGCTGGCCATTGCATCAAAGCTCCTGAACTTTCACATTTTTAAACAGTTAAGAAGTTGCTGAAATGCGTGTAATTGATTAGTCTGATATCTCTAATTATATAGTTACAATTATAGACTTTCACTACATAGAATAGAAATCATTAGTCAAACAATGTAAAAATCAAGCGATGTCAAACTTTTAAATTGCTGTTAGTTGATTGCACACTAACAGGAAACGCTATTATGGTTTTGTTTTTTGGAGGGAATTTTTGAAGTTTTGAGTAAACTAAATGCCTATACGCCATATGAAATTGGATATAATTTTTCAGAAGCGTCACATAGTGCTCAAGTTAAGCACAGAATATAGGGTTAGTATAGAATACACAATCACAAGAGAAATTTTAGTGAGCTTTCTTCATTTTTTATTTTCGTCAGTAGAATATCGTCAGCAGTGGATTGCAACGTTGGATTTTTTTCATTTATAAATGTTCTATTTATAGCTTGAGCTGCTTATTTCCAGAGTGTAAATTTATTATCATTCATTGTTAATAAAGCCCCTAAAGAGGGTTTAACTGGTTAAAACTGGAGCTACACAAGCTTTATGTTAAAACTTTTGTTAAATATAGGAGCGTCAGGGGCATATACAATGTTCCTTCTGTTTTTATACGTTGTTCGAGCGGTCTTGAAATACATATTCTGATATAACTATAATAATATGTGTAATTATTGTATCGATTATCTTCACAAGTGCTTACAAACGCGACAGAACTACATGAAAACAAAACGTGTTAAAATACTTAAATTTTCTAATCTGTGCATTGTCAAATTGTTGCTAGTATAGTTTAACGAAACGCGTTAGTTAGTATAGTTTAGTTATTTTGCAGCTAATATTGTACACTAAGAAAAATGTATAACCATGGGATTTTCATGCACAAGTTAGGATATAATTGTATCGACAAAAGTCTCCAGGCTCTTTCTTCACATGGTAAATAGAGTAACCGCCTACTATATTATGTTGCTACTGTGCACTATAGATCAATCGTTCGTTGCTATATGCTGCTACGCAACTCTCAATTGGGCAAATTTACAATTGCGGATACATATAATTGCCATTATGATGAACCATGCTTTGTAACACCTTGATTCTGTCAGAACTGCATGTCACGTCATGTATGTGTTTGCATACGTGCGTGCGAGCGAGCGCACGTGTATAATGTTACACGCGTGCGTGTGCGTGTATGTGTGTAATCTAACAGCATTTCAAAAGAAGTTCAAAACATGACCTTTTGACAAGGACGAGTATTTCTTGTTGTCAATTCCCGTGTTTTATGTGGACGATCTGAAGGCCGAATTAATTGTTTTTTTTCTAGAATTAATTCTAAAACCTGCCAAAAATGACAGCTTTAAATGTTGCAGTTTTTATTGAGTTGTTTTTTGATTTTAAAATTCAGATATACAACGGTTAGGCCTAATATATGCAGAAGTCCCAGAAGTCAGTATCTGTTTTATATTTTTTGTAGTTTATAACAAACAAGACAGAATGTTTGAAAATTGGTGAAAATTGAAAATTGAACGAATGAACAGAAACGTTTGGCTATTCTTTTAGTGAAATTAGATGAAAATGTGAAAAAGTACAGTACTGGTAGGCTTCTCCATTTTCGCTATACTTTCTTCAAAGCATTTCTGCTAATGATTAACATATGCATTTCCAACATCAGCAAGCACTTCCAGTTAAATGTTTGTTATTTCGATTGCTGTTTTGAGTTCTGGAAGGATGATTGAAGGTGCCTTGATATTTTTGTCTAAGTTTTAGTTTGCTTGTAAAAAAGTTGCAGGACTTCAAATCTGTCAAGTCCCTAACTTTCAGTGGAAAGACCCCAGGGACTAATCTAGTGGCAACCCGGATATTTTGCTTTGAGAAAGTCTCTCACAGCGTTTACGAGTAGTGAGGATGTGCTTTACCTTGTTGCAAAATTTTATTGCTAATAATGAGAGCTTGGTATCGTCCATATGCTGTTCTGAATTTTCGTCTAGTTTATGACCGAGGGACTTCTGGTTGGACTAACGGGTTGAGATTTTGCACCTCATTTCTAGCTTTAATGCCCGTCATCGTAGTAATGAGGTTTTGGTAAAAATTGAAATAAAACAATAGCCGAATACCGCTTTTAATTGATTCAAATTGTTAAGACTGGATGAAAAGAAAATCAGAAATCAAAATGTATTGAACTCTATTATAATTTTAGATATACAAATATGTTACATATGCCAAGAATAAGTACTAAAAGTGTGGTGAATTTTAGTTTTCTTTCGAAGTTCACTGTGAAAATTTGAAATAAATTACCTGATCATGTGAGATTTGCCTCATATGACCATTTTATTAATTCTAAGAAACTTTTTTGCTGTGGAATGATGAGACTGCATGTGCTCTTTTGGTTATTATGCATATAATATTTGTCTTTTTCTATAATCTGGTTAGTTTACTGCTTTTGTAATTTTAATTAAACCCTATTTTAAATGGGAAATTAAAATTAACTTCTGATTTTTTTCTGTCTTACAGGGAAAATGTTTTTGTAAATGTAGTTTTTACTTTGTCTTTCTTATATATTCCTTATGTTTGTTACTTGTATTATCCGACTTAAATTTTACTCTGTACTTCCTTGCTGATTGAGCATGCGCATTAAGACTTAAAGCCTCGATTGATACTCGCTTTACAGAATATACCTCATCACTAACTATGTGCACTGCAAAATTGTAATAACAGTTCCCTATAAAAATTACTAAGCTGCTCTGTTTAAGTTTACCTGGTATATTTTCTGACTGCTTCTCTTTTCGCTTGCAGGGTACCATTAGACCGAAGGAAGGGTTTGATGCTGAAGCTGCTGCAAAGCGGCTCAAGAAGGCCATGAAAGGCCTGGGTAAGAACACAGCTGCTGTACCAAAGGAAAAATAATGTAAAGGTTGTTTACTTGCGAAAATAGTAGAGCCTAATGCCCTTCTCCACCCACTTGGCGCCACATTCGACTTTAAATACACTTCTTCACCCTAGGCCGAAATCCAGCACTCAAGAGCAGGGCGCACTCAATAGGATGTTGGTGGCGTGACCGTAGCTTGGCTCGTTATCAAGGGTATATCTTTCTAAGATGAGCCATTGAATCGGCAGAGGTGTCATGGCCACATTCGAATTATACAGTGTCCCTCTACGAGGTAAATAGCCAGAATCAGTACGACGAATGAAACCCGATAGTATTAATTGCTCAGTAAGCGACAATTAGATATACCATTAGACATAAAATGAATTCAAAATGTTATTGCTTTCATTTTTTGCCAGAATTTATACATTAAACTTGACAGTTTATGTACAATTTGGAGCAATGGGGTTAATCTATTTTGATTTTTTACAGGTACAGACGAGCAAGTAATTATAGATGTGCTGACTTCCCACAACAATGAACAACGGCAGGAGTTACAAACTCAGTACAAAACAATGTACGGCAAGGTATGAAATATTTTCTGTTCCTACCATGTGTAGAATGAAAATACAAAGTAAAGGTGCAGACCCACACCCTGAGGTGAAGTCACTGTGGCCTTGGCCTTTATAGGTTTTCCCAACTTTTGCTCACACTTATCAATATCACGTTAATTATATATGGCTTTATCTAATTTGAGTTTATGCTTTTTTAAAATCTTATGACCTACATCTTTGATCTGTTAAGACTAAAGCAAATTAATATTCTGTAAAACCTTATTTCACTTTAGGATTTAAAGGAAGACCTGAGTGACGAGCTTGGTGGCCATTTTGAAGACGTTTGCCTCTCACTTCTTACTCCTCCGTATTTGTTTGACGTCAAACATTTGAAACGAGCAATGGAGGTATACCAACAGTGTAAATACAGTTTTGAACACATAAAATAGTACAGAATTTGGTATAAAATTTGATTTTACGAGAGGCTTACCATAAATTACTAATAGCGACAATTTGCGTTATCAATCTTAATAATGGGTGAGACAGTTTGCTTCTTTCTGAAATAATCCGGATCTTCATACATTACCATTAGTTATCTGGTACCACGTCTAATACCAAGTAATAAGGTTACTGGTAATACTGGTAATAAGGTAATATCAGTTGTAAGGTTCTGGATTCAAAACCTAGGTAGCCTCATAGTTTTTCTGTCAGTTTAATTACATTTCTCCCGGTAGTTTTGAAAATAAAATACAATTGAACAATATCTTTTAAAGAATGCAATAAACGTACATTGAAACATTATATTAAATTTAAGCATTTAAATTTTCTAAATATTACGTGACTTTTATTAACTTCTTAGTTCTTAGTGCTTAGACAATATGAAACGCACGGACAGTATAATTTACATAAAGCCTGTTGTATTTAGAAGATACATTCTAAGCCTTTTAAACTGTGTGTGATTTAACTAGTTTTCACATGTCTCCTAGTTTAATGTTGAATACTAATAACAGCATTTGTACATATATATATCCATACTTATCTGCTTATTGTTTATATTTATGCTAATTAGTTAAACAGTTTTGTTTTGTACTAACTTACTTGGACCATACTAAAAAAAGGTTTTAGAACGATTTTAGAACGAAATTTATATTTTATTTTGTTTCATTCTATTTTGTTCGATTCTATTCTCGTTTAACTTTTATTCTTACAGGGAACTGGAACAATAGAAAAAGTGCTGATTGAAATTCTCTGCACCAGAAGCCCACAGGTATATGTGAATGTATATTCTCCTACTTCGTGTCAGGCCTTTGTTTTGGGTCCTATATTGTATAGTCAGTTATTAACCAATTGCAGTTAATAATTAAAATGGTCATCATTTCCCTAATCAGAAATAGACATTATTAATGATATAGCTATTACCTGCTTGTTAATTACGCACACTTCTTAGAGTTAATTAAGATAATAGTTTGTGTCGGCAGAAACTGCATCACTTCGATACACTATATTTAACCGCGCAGAGCAGGGTTGTTGGAAAAAGGGCGAGTTTTTCAACAGCGTGAGAGGTTTTGGGAGTGATACATTTTGGTGCAGTCAGTGATATTTTGGCAAGACAATTTTGTAAATGTACATGCTAAAAACTCGGCTTCCTGTACCATATCCCAAATATCTGACTCTGAAGTCATAATTTGTCAAAATTAGTTTCTGAAAACCGACAGCTTCCCTTCTTTGCTGCTGCTTCTCAAATGTTTGTTCTAGTCCTTCCTGGATGCAGAACAACTGTTTATAGGAAGTTCTGTAACCAGAAAATCATTTCCCTGTTACAACCTTATAAAAACATTAATAGGTATTTGTTATCACAAGTTAGTTACGAAATTGTGTTTTTCTAGACCTGTCCCTTTTATATTTTCCGTTTTTTACTGTAGCCTCCAACTAGAATTGACAAAAACTACAAATATAACCAAAATATATTGTATCCACTGGAATTTCCGGCGCTACCTTTAAAAAAAGAAAGCAAATTCATTAAAAAGAGGAATATGTGTAGTAAAATCTTATATTTGTTATTGTTTTCAGTAGACAGTAATCATTAATCCACAGTTGTTTAGCAAACTCCTGTAATTTTATTTTCATGGCATTCTGAATTATAATTTCGTAAATCGCAGGATATGGAATTGATTAAAACTACTTACAAGGAAACATACAAGACAGAGCTGGAAGCTGATGTGAAATCAGAGACATCTGGTAACTTGAGAAACCTCCTAGTATCTATGATTGCTGGAGGACGCGACACAAGCGACGAGATTGACCAGGAAAAAGCGCAACAAGACGCCGAAGAGTTGTATCAGGTTCGAAATTAAATGTTTACGATGAGGTGAAGCGGTGTCAATCTATGTAGAAGAGGAACGGTAGTAGTCTTAATTAATTTTAAGACTAGGTCAGTAACGAAATTACCTGTGAGCACGATGATAACCGTTGCAGTGCCAGGATTTCAATATTCACATCATTAGCCAAATAAACAACTGCATAGTATTAACAACTACAATGCTCAAAGAAAACAATAATAAGTATGTTAATTGTCTTATCAATCTTAATAATGGGCGGGATAGGGTGTTGCTGAGGAATCAGGTTGTTCAAGCAATACATCTAGTGATCAGGTACCACGTCAGACAGCAATCGTAAGGTTCTGGGTTCAAAACCATGTTTTTCTGTCAATTTAATTATATTTCTCCCCGTAGAAATAACATTAAAATATTGAACAACTTCTTTTATAGATGCAATTAAATTTACATTAAAACTTTTACATTAAATTTAAGTGTTTAAAAATTTTTAAATATTGCATGACTTTTATTAGCATCTACCTCTTAGTTCTTAGCATTTGTACATTTGATCTGAAATGTATTACAGTTGTATATAGATGATGACTTTAAACTGCATGCTAGTGATTTAAAAGCGGAAGGTTGTTGAATAAAGTTTAATAATAATTTACTCCGACCTTAGTATAATGTTGGAGGATACCCGAGGGTTTCGAGTAGCTCGATTAAAATCTGGCAGCTGACGTCCTTTTGAATTTTGCTAGAGTTTCAATTTGAAGTTACTGCTGTTATTTATAAACTAACTTAAGGGCGTCTCTTCAAAGTGAGTACGTTCTAATAGAATAACACTGAGTAGGTATAGAAGTGAGGGATGGCTGCGTTTGTAGTGAGAACGCAATCAATTTACTCAATTTAGTAGTTTTATCAGATTAGGTCTTTCTTAACGTGTGTTTTGAATACCCTATGGAAAAGTTCACAGACTTATAAATGAATTCTCACTGCTGAGTGTATTTAAAATGTAGTGACATTTTACCTCACCAGCCGAAGTGGTAGATCATGTGCCATGAAAGCATAGGTTCCGTGTTCCAATTGACTCACAATTTTTCTCTTTCTTCAATTAATTATCCGTTAGGCTATTTTTGTAAGCGTGATACAAGCAGCTTTGTCAATTTAAACATTGAATTATGAATATTCAAAAATGATTTCTGAATATTCACATTGCTCTATTAATATCTAAAAATAAGCAATAAATTCCAGGTTGGTGTTCCATAGTTTTTCAGCTGATGATTAGCTGATGACATTGTTCCACAATTCAAATTTTTAACACTCAAAAAGCTCTTCAGCCGCGACTTGAAAACTACTACAGCTGTAAACTTGAAACTTTCGCAGTCAAAATTTAATGTATTGTAATACCACACTGCGAAATTTCAACTTTGTAGGCACTTGCTTCTAACATTATTGCAGTCTAACCTCGGCGAATTTTTCTCTTCCAGCGATATGTTTAAACAGCGTTATGAAAATTACTGCGTGGCGTACACACCACCATATGTAGCGACCACTAAATTGGTTGTGCAGTGTGCAGGATCAAACAAAAAAGCTAATGTGGACTTGAATCCTCTTTTTCGCAGCAGTTTTAGCTACTCAGCAAACTTCAAAGCACTGAGTGGCTTAACAATTTCTGATAAATTAACCAGTCAATGTAACTGCTTTTGCAGTACAAACCCTGTTTATTAAATTATGGAGGTCAAAGTAACTATAGCTAGTTTTTCATTTTTCAAATTAATGACAAAATAATAAATTTCAGGCAGGAGAGGGAAAACTCGGCACGGACGAGTCGACTTTCAATCAAATTCTAGCTTCACGCAACTATAATCAATTACATGAGACCTTCGACGCTTATACCAACCTTTCTGGAAAAGACATTATTGATGCTCTAAAAGAAGAGCTCAGCGGAGATTTATTAGACGGGTACATGGCTATAGGTAAGCATAAGGACATCTTGAGAGGTGGGTACTCAAAACGGGGTCTTTCCATGTCTTTAGGCTTTGTTGCGTCATGCGGTTTGTCGTCGCTGTCGCTATTGCCATTGTCGTCATAACCATTCAATATAGATGCTTGTGTAATTTTAGTGATAACTGTGTGGCGACGATAGCTGTCACTATTTTGTTATTTGATTCAGTAGCTGGAAAATAACAGAGAATGTATAGTTAAAGTACGGTACTATCAGTAGGCATAGTGCTAAACGTTTAATCTGCTTTCTCATTTGTGATAAAAAATACCAATTTTTGTGTTTTAGTGAAATGTAGTCGCAATCCACCAGCTTACTTTGCCGAGTGCCTGAAAAAGACCATTGCTGGAGCAGGCACTGATGACGACAGCCTTATAAGAATTCTAATCTCCAGGTCTGAAGTAAGGGTATATAGTTACTTGGTTAACACTGTAACGTTCAATAAAAAAACTGACCGTTGATAATTTGTTTTGCTTGCATTGGTCCTTGCTTCTTCAATACATGTTTTATAAAGTGTTTTAGATGCTTCTTTACAGGCTGCTCACTTTTCCAGTTGATCCTGTTTCATTGATCACCAATCACACCATCCCAGACAAAATATTTGTATTAATGAGACTAAGGTATGAAAGGCTAAAAGACCAAAAGTATCAAACGCCTGGCAGTTAGCAGCTCCAGCAGACTAAACACCATTAGGCCTTGAGAGACTAGTAACACTCGTAGTAGACCAAGGGTTAGTGGGTCGATTTAATCTAAGAATGAAGACAAAAAATAGAATGTGGACGCCCATTGAAAACAGACAAAATTGACAAATATGAAAAGTAATTTTGTTCATTGTGGCAGAATTTATGGTTGAGCGGACTTGCACATTTTATATGAGTGGCGTCAGGCCGCCTGGGTTCGATGCTCGCTTGAGAACACAGAATACATCATAACATGGCTGAATCATTTCTGTTGTTTGCAGGGGCTTTTCTTAGAGAGATCATTGACAATGAGCCAATCTCCAATCACGTCACAAATGCATAATTGCTCTTCTTTGATTGTATGTCGTTTTGCCAGTTATCTTTTCGCCAGTCTACTTTTTCGCCAGCCTTCTTTTTCGCCAGATCTATTCCACCAAAATTGGTGTGCTTGTAGCTAGGGCAGAGGCCCATCTTAACTTACAACTTCGGGTCGTGACCCTTTGACCAGCCTGAGTTATGACCCGGAAATCGTCAAAATACGTCTATTTTTGAAAAGCAGTTACTCCTACAAGAAGCGCCATCTAATCACACGGAAAAAAACTTGTAAAGTATTATACCTTGGCTATCCGTAACCGGCTCAGTTTTGGCGCAGTGCATCAGATTCTTCATTTCATTGAGAATCCAACAATATATGGCACTTCTCTGTAGGGCTTACATCTTCCGTTAACAAAGCGTTTAAATGAAACCATGTCGATACCTAATATAACAATGGTTACCTGTACATACAGATAAATTAAATCTTCATTGTTAATGAGTATTACACTGTCGAAGTTGGGAATTACCCTCTTTTTTTGTGTGCCGAAGTGTATGAAAAAAATTATTGTCTACTTTTGCTGTAACGCTTTTTGATTACTAGTTTCATAACAACACGAGATTGAATGAATATTGTATTAATTTCCGTCTTTAATTTAATTCAGGTGGACCTGCAAAATGTGAAAAACATGTACCAGACGATGTTTTCAGAGACGTTGAACAGTGCCGTCAGTGGCGACACTAGCGGAGATTATAAGAAGATCTTATTAGCCATTTTGGGACCAGAGTAGAAAATGGCAACTGATTATGAACTAAATTCCGTCATCATATGAGAGTAATACACCGAGCTGGTTTCTTCTGACTTCTGCATTTAACGAGCCCGTTGTGAATAGCTATTAAATTATGTTCTCTATTATTTCCTGTTCAGTTATTTCCAAAAAACTGAAAAGTCAGGTTGCTTAGGTTTTTTGCTGTAATCTCTGTTGACACTGAGATTCAATAAGCAACAAAGATATTGCTTGTACAATAATCGTGAACTCCAATGTTCACCCCCATTTTAAACAAAAAAAGATCGATTTCTTGTAGGAACTGAACTACGTAAAAACACCATTGTTATATTAACCGACAAAACAATATTCTTCTTGAATTGGAAATACATCAATAAAATATAGTCCGCGATGATTTCAACTGGTTTCTCGTTTTCGTTTTTGTATATTATAATTTGTTTTCTAAAGAAAGGCTAGAGCAGAAGTTTTTCAGTACAACGACAATTAAGAATTGTTTCGAAACTTGCTTTTTACAAGTTTGTTGCGAAGAGGAAAAGGTTTTCGATAACAAGCGCGACCAGACATGCTGCTTGTCAAAAAGATGTGTGGCATCTATTTGTTCACTGGTAAGCAAGAGAGTTTTAGTTTTAAATCTGGCCAAATAACGAGTTTGTCACTGTTACTGCTTTCTTTCTATGCCAACCGTAGAAGGTAAAATCTTTTCAGGATGGAAGATAGGTATCATTACTATAATTCGTAACCCATCTGCACCAGTTAGTCAGCTAATTAATCAGCGGTTCGGGGTTTGGGATTCAAGTTGGCATGATCGAGGTTCGGGTCAGGACGAAATTTTTGGCATTGGAACTCGAACTGTAAATATAATTATCGTTAAATGGAGATAAAATTAGTGCAGTGAAATTCCTCATTTTTAGTTACACCCGGCTATTATTGATAACTGCTACATGATTTACCCCATTCGCGCATTTAAACTTTAAACCATCATTGGTTCTCACCTTTTCATAGTTCATTTCAGACAGTATTGTATTTTCAGATTTATTGTAGGTTCAATAAATTCAGTAATTGTAGGTTTATTTCTCTAATTAGTATATTCAACAAGTAGTCTTGAAATTGTGTTTGTACAATGCAGAATTTAGTTTAGCAGCTATAATTATAGGTGGCTATAATCCTGGATGAAAAAGTATCTAGACTATGTGTCAGCTCCAAATGCATTAATTACTCCGTGAATGTGATTCTGTCAATGATAACACGTTTTTTGCTGATGGTCAATAGTAGTAATAAGTGAATTTCTCATTTCCCTATGATTTTCCCAGCACCGAGCCTGCACCCTTCACTACATAAGTAAACGTAAAGTAAAAGTAACAGGAAATTAATTGCTAGAAAGAATAATTACGCATAGCCGCATAGGGCCTAATGACTAAGCAGCATTATCTGCTTGGGCGATATTTAGATAAGACTCTAGTAGCAGTACTGTGAGACAATAATAACACAAAATAATGTTCCAGTGTTAATACACCTCGCCAGAAGCGTCATATTCACAGAAGGCTGATTGCACTCTGTATGTGTAAGCGAAAAAGCTAGTCATGCGCTTAACTCAAAACTGTTTACAAGACACTTTAGAAAATAGTGCGATGCAGTTTTGGTTAAGAAGATCTTAATAAACAGCATGTTATCAGGAAATTTAAGCGATGAATAACTTAATAAATGGCTCATTTTTCTTCAAAAACCTAAAGAAATGTTGTTTTTCCTATATCATAAACTTTTAAAGTTCGGGGTCGGAATCCGGGTTGGGATGGTATGAGGAGTTCGGAAACGGGGTTCAGGATTTGAAAAAAGCTCGGGATCAGGACAACCCATACCGAACACCCCAACCTTTTAGTTATTAATTGTGATTACATGATGTGGTTATGTGGTAACATTACACGTACAACAAAGACTGAGACACAGTAATGGTGAACAGTAACCGTAACAGCAATGGAAACGGCATTTTCTTGTTGATGTTACCATTTTTGGGTAACATTACGCACAATTTAACAAGATGTTAATGTTTAATAGACAAGAACCATATTCAGAAGAACTCATTATGTCGAACTGGTGCAGTTCATTGAGAACTTTGTAACAAAAGCTTTGATACAGCTGAGTCAGCTCACTACGGTTGTGAGATCATAAGAAACCATGAAGCAGCAAGATCCGACTGAGCTTTCTCTTGATTAGTACAATGCTGAATGCTGTAAAGCTGCCGAGGCCAGTGGGCCACGGGTGTTTAGCATGGGCTGTACGGATATAACCCTGAAACGTACATGAGCATACTCTGAAATGGAATGCTTTTGAAAGCAGAATATCAGATGGCCTATCCTCCTTTCCTTTGAGAAAGTTTACTATAGCAAATTTTAATACAGCAGTAAATAGGGGTTGTTTTGTTTGATATCAATGGTCTAGCATATCTGTTGTGTTTAGTTCTGGTGCAATTGCAGGCATTAGATCGTCAATCAAACACCATCGATTTATTAAAGTGGTGCAATTTTTGTTTGTTTAAATTAATTTATTCTGAACTACAAACTGTAAAATCAAATTATAGGCCTACATTATACAGGGGCCCTGGGCCGCTGCAGAATTCTTGCGTCACATTTGGAATATTATTCTAACTAGGCTTAATCACTAAGCTCAAGTGCATTGAATAAGTCCTGATCAACAGAACCTTGTTGTTTTCTAGGCGAATTGTCGCACAGCTCCTAAATTTGTTACAGCTATTTAAATGGTACAGTTTAGGTCAAAACCGCAAGGTCCAAAAACTGATCTGAGTCTCGGGGTGTCACTCCCGTGGACAGAAGGTGAAACTGCTCTTTCAACAATGTCTAATTGTCGTCGTTCGAATACTGGAAAGACAATCACCTCTTTTCTGTCACTGTCAATTCTGACATGTTGAGCAGGTGTTTGTGACCTTAAATTAGCTGGTAAGTTCGACTGTGGCCCTGAATGAATAGACGTCCGGCTAATCTCTACGGGTTTAAATGCAAAATTCGGTTGACGCTGAAATTCATATGCACTCCCCTGTTTAGTTCTTCCTTCTCCGGATGAAGTCTGGGAAAATTGCTGATTTGCGTCTTGTGATGCTCTTCTGGTAGCACTGAGCTTTATGCCTGAGTGGCCAGAACCTGATCCCTTTCTTTCCACAGAACTTGATTCTCTCTGTCTCGCAAAGCCAGATCTGTACCTCTGACCAATGACAGTTTGATCATTTTGAGCTCGAGAGAGGGCGCCAGATGGCACCAAACTTCTTGCGTCTGCTCGCCAATCGTTAAAGCCTCTTTGTTCTATATCAACATAATGTTTACCAAAGTTCCTTAAATCGAATGCGCCAGTCTGAATATTACCAAAGTTTTCTAAGCTAAGTGGCCGTTGTCCATTGTTTCTGCTAGCTCTACCCAAGAACGGCGATACTCCTGATAATCCTGTGTTGAGAAATTGCGATTGTGTAACAGCACCTGTTGTGCGACCTCTTCCAAAAGCAGAACCCGTATTTTGACTGGAAATTGTTACAGGATGTTTTTGAAAAGTGCCACGGACGTCCCTTTGAGTTGTATATCGTTGTGACACCGGTTGGTGTATTACAGTTTGTGGCTGATATTTAATTATTGATGGCTGACTTCTCCGTGCTAGGAAAGATTGTTGCCTAGTGTACGCATTAGAAGGTTGCAATAAGCTTGCCTGATTAATTGCTGTATTAGTAAATAACCCGACAGTTGGTTGTGCTTGGTATACAGTTTGCTGGTGAGTACGCAATGGCGTCAGAAAACCTAAGTTTAGTTGTCTTTTAGTAGGTTGTTGTTGTTGCTGTTGCTGCTGCTGCTGCTGTAATTGAAAATAGTAACTATTGTGCTCCATTGGTTGTCTGACACGTGCAATAGGCCGAACTGTTGAGCTTTCATGCACACCTGTTTCTCCCAGATCTAGAGCAAGTTGAACTTGATTATTAATTTGGCTTGCACTTGATGACGATGTACCTATGTGACCGTATGGCTCCAGCCGATCACTTGTCCTTAAAGACTCAGTTTGTACATTGACTTGTCCTTCAAGTTCTTGTCCAGTGTAGGGTTTCGCATAACCTATGACGTACATTCTTCCTAAGTCATCTATACCTACTCTTGAGTATCTATGGGTCTCAACAATTCTTCCATGTGGACGTCTCGAAGGAAATCCGGGCCGCAGCTCCCGCGGTTTCAAGCCTCTGATTTCATCTTCTGATTCAGGAGTCTCCTCTTCTAACTCATCCTCGAAACTGTCGTCTCCATCAAATTCAAATGCGGCTACTCTCTGAGACGAGGCACCAATGTCAGCGACGTTGAAACCTGCACCACCAAACCCGAATCCACCAACATCATCTCCAGATGTATCTTCCGAATCTGTTTTGCCTTCAATGAATGTGCCAAAGTCTTCTGGTTCTCCTTCATTCATTTCCTCTTCATCTAGAGCAAGAACAACCGTTGCACAACACAAGAAAACTGTTGCCAGAAAGGCACAAGCCAACTTCATCGTGTTCCGTCAACCTGAAATTACAAAGACGTTCATTAGAAACTGAAGTTCATTAATGCCAAATGCCATGAGCCAAATGCCATTTACTTTCGACCCTCCACTACATTTTGATATAACCCCGTCCATTATGAAGCCATTTGCATAAGAACGGTATCGAATGGCCTCGTCGATTCAGTTAGATAGACGGGCAGTTGCGTATTCCGTCTCAGCACCTGCTCCGTAATGACGATCGATGTGAGGTACCATAGACAAGTTTCTTTTTAATTTTTTGTTCATTTTTGGATTCTTCTATACACAGAAGTTTTCAATATGTTTTGTGGATCAATCTAGACTTGAATTAAAGCAGTGGATATCAATCAACGAATGGAGTTACGAACCGGACACCTGGGGAGGAACACTGCTCCGTTACAATAATATATGTATATACGTAAAACAACAAATCAGTAAATTTGACATAGAAATTTTAATAATATTTGGATTTTAATAATCAATTCTTAATAATTTTATTTGTAGCGTGATTCAATCACAAGACTTACAGTATAAAGGTGCAAAAACAAGAAAAATCAGAATATTTGATTTAGAAATTTTAACATTTCGAACTTTGGTGCGTTTCGAATATTGCGCTTTATTATAAAACAATTCGATTATAAATAACAGAATTTAGTATTTACTTATTGACATATGCATCCTACTATGACGTACGTTATACAATAACAGTAAACAACAATAGACACGATCACACGACATTTACAACATAAGGTTATTACATCATAGCTGTCATAGCAATAATATGCAAGTTCTTATTACGAAACGTTGAACCGAATTGTGTTCCCTTGCTCTGCAAATGATGTTCTACGACAAGACACATAGATGGTTTTTACGTCTATAAAAGTTATATTTAAACTATAACTAATAACTATAAATATATTTAAGCCGTTTCAGGAAAAAACCTTTGCTCTCTCATTGGCAGAAATGTATATATGCCGACTATGAATGGCTATAGCCGCTATGGTTACAAGCATGGTTAAAAGCAGCGGTCTACATGTGGTTAAAAGCAGCGGTCTACTTCTAAAGCGGTCTGCAGGATATTATACATTATGGTGTGATTTCTGGTATTGTTTAAAGGAGAAGGAAAGGCAATTTTAAAGTATGTCCCATAAAAGTTTTCCATATGTCCCAAAAAACTTTGCACACAAGGTTATAATACTTAGCATTTTACGCTTGAAAAACGTACGTGAGTAAAACAAAAAATTCTAAGTAATTTAAAATGTTTGTGCCAACCAACTCACCATCCCAATATGCACCACTGACTTAACAAAAACACATTTTTAATCTTACTGACAACGCTAATACCCTA
This sequence comes from Tubiluchus corallicola, assembly GCA_030141605.1. NCBI lineage: Eukaryota > Metazoa > Priapulida > Priapulimorpha > Priapulimorphida > Tubiluchidae > Tubiluchus > Tubiluchus corallicola. The sequence continues at coordinate 233,248 of JAQGDQ010000200.1, forward strand.
ACAACGTAAGTGATATAAAAATTTTTAAGCTTTATCTAAGTAAAGGGTTTTCTTGTGCTTTAACATTTTTATAAGCCAGAAGTTCGGAACCAAGTTATTCCATTAAGTTTACCAAGTTATTTACCTTTAGGTCATTTCTGCCCAATGTGAATGCGGCTATGAAAGGTCAAGGTTAATATCAAATGCCCCCCTTCACAATCACTGCCACTAGGCTTTTTTGAACGTGTATGGGTGTTTCAGAAGAAACAGTGCTGAGTGCAGTAATCTAACCTGAGTGTAGATGAAAATTTCGTCATCTCTAACTATAGGCTACAATAACACAATTAGAGTTTCTTTTAACTTTAGCTAAACTTCCTTAATTATACTTTTAGATCATTATTATTATGTCACGATGCAAAAGTTGAAGTTCAATTTTTGGACAAAATAAGAAGTGCCATTCAAAGCTTTTTAACCTGATGAAACATGTAACGTCGGTCACTTTTATGCGGGCAAGTTATTAATGGCAAACACTTCCAGCAGTATCATAAATATCCCACAATGAGTAAAGAATTCTTTACCATTTTTTTTTATTAAAAAATAACAACGTTTCTACTATTGTATCTTATCGTGGGGCACAGCAAAAAAATCTGTTTTGAAACCACTTACAGCAGCACATAACAAAATTATCAAAACAATGACTTTTGCTGGGTTCCGAGATCATGCTACCCCCTCCTATTATGCTTTGCAATTATTAAAAATTAATGAAATTTATAAGCTTGAGTTAGCGAAATTCATGTTCAACTATAAAAAGGGCATTCTACCTAAATTATACGGCAATTATTTCAAAAAGATTAGTGACGTTCACCAGTATTCTACGAGAGCAGCTACCAAACAAAACTATTTTCAGGAAAGATTTAACACAACAAAAGGTTTACAAACTTTAAAACATAATGGTACAGTTCTATGGAATACTCTTTCAGATGATCTTAAGCAATCAACTAGTATCTGTCACTTAAGTAAATTATATAAATGTCAACTCTTGCAAACTTATTACTGAACAACTTTTATTCCTTTTGCAAGAGCAGTTACTGTTATAGCAGGATCAATTAACTTCCATATTTAATTGTTTATTGTCTAACTTCTGTAGATCATTTTCAAAGTCTGGACTCCAATTGTCAATCTCCTCATGCAGTCATACAGGTAATTTTTTGTGCTCTAACTATCTGCCAATTTATTTTACATCAGATCATCAAAAATCGCTCTGTATTTTTTTTTTACATTATGCTTGCGTTATAAAGTAAATTTCAGTTGCCATTGTTATTATGTTCCTGATGTCAGATTTTTATTTCAGTTCTTGTTTCAGTCCTTATTTCAGTTATCTTCAGTTTGATTTTTTTATTATTATTATTATGCACTTATTATTACTGTGTATGAATTGTACTAACACATTATAAGCATATCATTATCAATTTTATGTCATTCCTAACAATTTAGTTTTTATTATAAGCAGTACTAACACTAATACACTGTAGCATAGCGCCTTTAAAAAATGTTCATCACTAACCAAAGGGCAGCTGACTAGATGACCAATTGGTCTTTCGCTGCCCTTTCTTCACATTTTTGTTGCTAAATTAATTGTATTGTAACTGTGTGTGTTAAAAGATAAATAAAAGATTATTATTATTATTATTATTATTATTATTACACACTAACAGTTATCATTAGGTACTTCCAGCAGTTACTGCAGTATTATTTCAAGCATGTTTCCTCTGTACTGTTTTTTCTGGAACACCCTGTTTTCCTGAAGCTCACGCCGCGTCAAAATTGTCAGCACGCCTTATAAAGTAATTCAGTTATTCAAGCAATATCTGCCTACACTATCATCAGGGCTTCATCAGACACTATCTTCAGGATCTGCAGAAGTGAAAAGTCAAAAAATCCTAATTAAATGGAATTCTGGTAGCTGTATGGATACCAATGAATAAGTTTCTATGATAGTCCTGGCGGGAGAATAGCTTTTGCATTTCTTTCGTGTTTCTAACATATTTATTTACTCATTCATTCATTAGCTGCTATTCCTTGCACATTTGTTTAATTACTGAGCTATTGGAACCCTATGTTTTGAACAAAAAATGGGTGTCGTCGTGGTCGTCGTATTTCTCGAAGTCCTATGAAGTGATGTGACCCTTGAGGCTTTGTCCCTCGCGTCTATTTCCAGTCAAGTGTACCTGGGTGTCTCAGTATCTGAGTTGAGTAACAGTATGAATTATACGGAAAAAGTAAAAGAAAAAGAAGTATTTTGATTTCAAGCACTTAAAAACATTTAAAAACATTCATAGTTAAAAACAACACGACTTTATTAAAACTTTTACATTAAAAAGTTAAAATCGTGCCAAACGTTTCGACAGGCTGTTGCTGTCATTGGTGGTAGATTTACAAACATACAACCAGTTTATATAGGAAGAGCCTATTATGCACTAATTAAGTAGTTAACAGAAGCCAAGAAGGTAATGAATAAGGAGGCCAGTAAAGAAATTGATACAGTAACTTAATCACTAATTATGTATTTACAAAAGCCAAATAGGTAATAATTAAGGTCTGCTTAATCATTACCTATATGGCTTTTGCAAATACAAAATAAATAGATAACTTTGTCAATAAAATTTAAATAAGTAATAACAGCAGCAGTTGAAGAAGAATAAGAGGAAAAAAGAAAAAAGAAGAAAAATAACAATAGTAGTAATGATAACGGCACCAAAAGTAAGAGCTGTACGGTATAAAGGATACAGCAACAGCGACAGCAACTGTGAGCAGCTCCACAATAACAAAAACTCCTACTTGCAGTTGTAAGAGTAAAACGTAAATATTTGGAACCTAATTAATTCGAAAGTCGAAACGCGAACAACCAGCACCAAGCTAGATTCAGAGTGTTTTTAATCACTCGTTGATACGTCGTCTATGTGCAGTCAGCATGGGCATCTTTGACGGGATGTCTGTAGCAATTCGCTTCTTGTTTTTACATCAAAAACTTATTTTTGTTTTATATTGAAAACAATTCCCTAAAGTAATGAAAATACAAGTAAATGTAACGAAAACATAATGTAATGTCTTTTACATCAGCAGTAAAATGCACAATGATGAGAAATTTATAAGTTAATCTAAGTCTGTATGACATGTTATAAAAAAATGATAAGCTAGACCCTGTATTTCCGAGATTTTTAGTATGAAATACCGACAAAACTCGTTGAAATATACGAAACCAACACTCAATCAACAATCGAATTACTTCTTGGAAATTTTTAATCTTAAAGTAAACTTAAAAACTAATATGAGTATAAAAATATGGTTTATTTTAAATTCTGATCAACATCCTTCAAGAAATTCTGCATTACTCAAACTGTATCTAGAAATAGAAATATAACATACATTTTATACTTTTTACTTTTACTGCTATTATTAAAGGTACCATAAATTCGTCTCAGTACGAGCAAAGTATTAAAAAAAACTTTCGATTTTCGGAAATTAGTGTAGGCGGTAGAAAAGCCAAAAAGCATTAAGAAAAGTTAAAAGTAACTATGACATAAGATGTTCTGTTCTGAATATATTTTTGGCACTGATATGTAGGTTCGTGCCTGAGTTAAATGTACCCTTTGTTAACACTGTTCTTTCAGTTTGAGTCGCTGGGGGTTTTTAGTTTAGTAATGTTTACCACAGTGTAAGCACAACCTATGCCATAAAAATATAAACCCACTTTAAAAATCACCCAGAAATGGAAAATGTTTTTACTCAACAGGTGCGCAATATAACTTTATAAAAATATGTCAAGGTATAATAATTACTGCGTCGATACAATAGTAGCAGCGGATATACGTATAAAAGGAACTAAGTGACCACAGTGCATAGATAAATTTCCAACCGTGTCCGCTTGCCGATAACCTAGTAATCTTGTGATTAAATCATCATCATAGCTTATCGGCTGCTGTTTACACCTTTAAAAGCGTCAATGATACAGGCAATCAGATGCTGTATACCTTCTTAAGCCTTGACCTTATAAGTTTACTTGCTCAAAATTACATTTCTATACTCTATAGTCGTATTAATAGTTTTAATAACAACAAGGAAGACGGCAGTAATTACAACAGTATCATCATCATCATCATCATCATCATCATCAATATCATCATCATCATCATCATCATCATCGTCGTCGTCGTCGTCATCATCATCATCATCATCATCATCATCATCATCATCATCGTCATCATCATCATCATCATCATCATCACCTTTATCACCATAATCAGAAAGAGCAGCAGCAACAGCAGCAGCAGTGGCAGCGGCAACATTTGTAGTAGCAGCAGCAACAGCAGCAGAAACAATATTAGCAGCAGCGTCGCAGTACCACCGTTGCTGCCGCCATCACTAGTACTACCACCGTCGCTTGAAGGTTGAGGACAGAAACATCTGAGAGGCTTGTGAAAAAAGCAACATTTCACCTGATTATCTTGCCACGTGTAATTTTGACTAGTTGGGTAAATTGCCCCTACAGGCATGAATATGGAATAGACCCCTGTGCTATACATGTTTCGTCTAGATCAACATTATACAGAAAGCGTTATAGTGGTAAATTAATGATAATTTATAACCCATAATTTTGGGAAAATATAAAAAAACACTAACCAATAATATACAGTGTAACTGCGTATATACTGTACATGTACTATCTGTTTATCGCGAAAAATGCAGTGAAGCTGTCACGCGAATGACCGACCAAATGGACGCTGAGTCGACAGCCTGCCAGGCCGAATTTTATCGGTACAAAAAGGAGTTGCAGCTCCAAATGCATAATAACTTGAGCCTTGAGCTTTGCTAAACTAACTGCGAACAATCGAGTGTCTAACGTATCTATTATTTCTGCCGTTTCAGCACATTAAACGACAACAACATTTCTTCAAATGTCAAGATGCCTTGTTCAGATTGTCACAGTTAAAAGGCCTACAATTAAAAATAATAACCGTACTTTTTATCAATAACAGTTATAACGTCTATAGAAAATGATTGCTGCAGGGAGTGTAATACAAGTAGTGCAAGAAAGAAAATAACCAGCCGAGGAAACTGAAACAGGACATCTGAAAAAGAGACGAGTGGAGCATTTACAGTGAAATCGATGATAAAGAATTTCAAAAGTCCAAATTTGTACTGCCCGTGGGGCAAGAAAAATAGTGCGGTTGTTGTGAATTCTTCGTTGTTATTTTGAAGCTTTGAAACAGCAGTGAGCTTTCTTGCTCAGTCTATTTGCATAATGTGTATTGCAGTTTTGACCCTAACCTACGATAACTGCTTTCGCTAGTTGCTAATTTCGAAAGGAAACCTCAGAGATCAAAATTCCACGGGAAAACCAAGATGTATCAGTACCCTCATTGTTTTACGCATGCGCACCATTCTTAACGAGAAACAGGTTAACAATAAATATATTTATAGATAATTTTTCTAACTAAATTTTCAAAGCGCAAGCTGTGACCGGTGGACTAAATTTCACTTAAATAGTCTTAGTACGTAGCCATTTCAGAGTACTCAATTCATGACCTTGATGACGAACCTCAAGAAAAATTACTGTATTTACTATATTCATTAAAAGTTTCAATTTAGTTCCTTAGTATATGGAAAATGTAAATACCAGCTCATTTTAAAAAGTGTTTACAGCTTGTATATTTTTAATGGCTAGGATAGAAAGCTGATCATATTTCAGTTGCTTGGCTATATTGTATCCTTTCACTTCAAAAAATCGATTTCATCTAAACCATGAAGCAAATATTTTCAAATTCAAATAAGTTTTTATAACCGGTTATATCTGTTTGAAAAAAAATTATTTTAACATAGTTTAAATAAACGTTTGAAATATTTTAACAATTACACGTACGCCAAACCGTCAAATTGTTACTACTCAATTGAATATTATTAATGTTCGATTTTGAATACACAAGCTATGTTTTGTTGTAAGGGAGTAACGATTAAATGTTATGTCACAAACTTCATGTTATAGATTCCTGCATCCAAAACAAACGTTTCTATTGCTCACGCCAAAAAGAGAAACATGTTTTCTTGAATGTGATTATGAACTATCCATCCGAGAAATAAAAAAATTGCATTTATTTACTTGATTACGTAAAAATCTATTTGTACTATTTAGTATAACGGTTGCTGGTTGCACGCGCTATCAATTGCCGCAAAGTTTTCTGTAAGTAAATTTTGAAAGTGGTATTTAATCACCTTACCTTGTTTACCCAATGCACACACATACACACAGCTCAAGCAGGCAACACAGTTCTCGCTTCTGGCGACAGAGATTATACATCGCTGTAAAATCATGCTTGAATGTTTCTCTTTTTCTGGTCAGCCCACTTTTACTATCATTACCTCTCCGCATGCTTTCGTGTATGTGTAGGTGATTCTGTAATACGCGTTGTGCATCACTATCTTGCTGCCCAATTAAATGTCTAGTGATTCGAGTACACAATTATGATGTACTGCGGAAGCAAAATTAATTGTATCACGCATATAAATTTCACACATCGCTACATGCAGTGTTCCCCAAGTCCATAGAAGAGTTTGAAACGTCCATAATTTAATGTATTCAGTTAAATCTGATTAACAGCCGCATTTTAGACTATATAAAAAACTGTTAGATATTTTATTGCTGTACAAGTCGCGTGAATATTCATAATTTCATGAACTGAACTCATAATATTATAATTTCGTGAATTCTGTAATTTCATTTCACAATTTCATATTTACAGATTTGAGCAGCACACCACAAACACTTACGAGAAAAAAACTTGTTTTGCTGCCGAAAATAAGGACTTTGACGAAGGTGTACCTCCACACAATTAGGTGTGACTCTTAACAGTTTCAAATCAACTAACCAATAACTTTAAAAATTCAAGGATTTGACTGTACCCACTACAGAGCTAAATGGAAAAAGTTATAATAACCCCAAATGAGTAACGAAGGATAACAAATCATCAATTTCAGACATAGACATATGTACTCATTCAAGAGGGCTGCTATCACATACCCCTGTCATAAAAGACTTCGGAAGAATCAAAACAACACGATTATAAGCGGTCCCGTTAAAATTGACTTCGGAAGAACTCAACTTTCTAGAGATTTACTTTAAACTGTGATCACGCTGGTTTTCAGCTAAAGAATATTTACAGTTTTTTTATTTTCTGCGTGTCATAAGGGTTTTAAATTAATGAGCAAGGCCGCGAAAACTAAATTAGGAGCACGAGTTAGTGTAGATGAAATCAATACATCTATAGTAATGATTTTGGAAAATAAAATTGCTTGTTCACAATTTACGATTTTTTGATGGTCGCAGGGTCTTAATCAACAGTGCCCAAATGTTGATTTGAGCAAACACCATCAAGGTGTTGTTTTGTAACTGTAATATGATTTTCCATTAATAATGTGTCACAAAGAAGTAAAACAGCTAGTTTTTACAAAGAGACTCACACACAACAATAAAAGCCGAAACAATTAAAACACTGTAACATTTGAGACGGACGGAAAACATTGGTCCGCCTAGTAATTTCAAGTAATATTAATTCCTGATCTAGTAATATGGTGCCTGGTTTTTCAGATTGAATATATTTCCATACATGTTCTTATTTGGTTCTTTAAATCTAATTTGCATATTTTGAAACTACGTTTACTCTTGACATTCGCGCACGCAAGGCCACATTATTGGCCACAATACAAACACAAAAAGTCTTAAGAACTTTCAAAGAAATTGGAGACATGTATGCAGTCTGTCCCAGTCAATGGTCAGTATAATGATTGATGATAAGCGTATTCATCTATGTTCAGCTGTCAAATGGTGAAAATGCTGTCAACAGTTTTACTGAAATTCGTGTCCAATTCAGGTGACTCAAGGCCTTGAAAACTGTACGTTGCACATTTGATGACCCACTATAACTCCTAAACAAATGGCATTTACATGTGCAAAATGAGAATGTAAACCATGATTGTTTTCAATCAGTAAACATAAAAAACAATTACATTTGTATTGTATTTGTAAAAGACAAGGCTTTTAATTGCTAAATTTGTTTCTAAAACGTGAAACGTGTAAAGTTTAAAGTTTTAAACGTACGCAAACCTTTAAAAACTTTTAGAACTTTGAGGCCTTAGTAAAATGTTTCATAAACTTAATCCAACAGTTTTTCTGTTCTTTTAATGGCACTATACATTCAGGTCTCAATGTAAATAATAGACAGAAACATTTATGGATTTTATGTTACTAATTTTTATCACAGACTTAAAAAAGATGATTTTTATATTGTCCAGCGCTATCTGTTCAGAAGAAATGCATATATAAGAGACAAGCGAAACTTTGACACGTAGTATTTTTGGCAGTTTCTCTATAAACATATTTTGTTTAATTACTAAATCATGCTATTGTTGCTGTTTAATTTTCGTGGAAAATTAGAATGAAAATCTTTTACAGTGAAAGTTTTTTATAATTCCATTGAATATTTGACGTATCCAAAAACAGTTTTTTTGATAACATTTTTGCCGATAAAGGACTGCCTCGCAAAGATCAATCCAGAAACTGTTTCGACGGATTATACTATTTTAGCAAACGGTACCTTTTAATAGGATCTCCTTTGCAGAGGAACACATCCTGTTAGTGTGAAGATGAATTGAAAAGAAAAACTGCCCGAGGTCAAAATACAGAGAATCGCCCAAACAACCTGTATTTACGACTATTTCTGGTTTAGCTGTAATTGTAAATCAACCCACACACAAAAGCAGTACATGCTGTATTAAATTTAGCAATTATTAATTATCTTAACAGTGACTAAACGAAGGTGCAAGGGTTGTCAGCTGTAGAAGGCCAGAAAAATCACCACTGAACCTGAAAAATGAAGCAACTAAAAATTTTACAGCTAAAACAGAATTACTGTCATTGACATTTGTAACCCAAATGCTTGCACGATTATTAACGGATTGAAAAAATGAAAAAGGTTAAGGATTAAATAGAAACGAAATGCGTTACCGTAACGGCATAAATAACCGTAAAAAAAGACAAACAAATATATCATGTTTACAAGTGATAAAACTGAAGTGCACAACATTTTGAAGAACAAACTTTGATAGACTGGTTGAAACAAGTTTGACTTGAATCTTTGGTTGAAGGACCCATTGAACTCGAGACTGTGGATAAAAAAATATTACTCGGACAGTAGATGCGAAATTTGTTCTATATATATTTGTTCCCAGGCATAGGTTTAGATTTAGTAATTTAAATTTCTTAGAAAATGACAGGAATGACAGGAATCTTGAATTTAAGATAGCAGATGAAAAATCCGATTTCGTCAGTCGATGTAGAATCAGTTTTAATATAATCTTATAAAGTTTCATGATAATTCATTGTTGATTAACGTAGCTTTAGGCTTTTTTCGTAAATGATGTTATTGCCGCTATCTTGAACAAGATGGCAAATAAAAACCTGTCTCCCTAAGACAATCGATGCGCAATTTGTTTTAGCACATTTTATAAAGTTTCGTAAAGATCCATTGCAAATTCATGGAGCCTTGGCTTTTTTGAATAGGTCATCCCCCAACAACAACATCCAGACGAGGAACGAGTACCTTGACCAAACATTAAAAAAGATTAACGATTAGACAATAATGAAAAACACAAGATGGTAAACAAACGTTAAAGAAATGGCAATAAATATATCATGTGCACAAGTGACAAAACTGAAGTTATTGTACTGAATAACCTTTGAAAAACACACACATAAACAAGCTGCCGTTACAGAGTTATGGCTTTACAAGTGTGACAGGATAAATAACCACAGATTAAAAAATGCACTATCGGTCACAAAAACATTCCCTAAACGAACTCGTAGCCTTCCAACCGGGAAAGCATTTTTAAAAGAGACCAGCATCATCGCGTATCCTTATTTTCTCTCTTTCTAAAAGCTATAAATTTTCCTACCGTATAGGAAAACGTCCTAGTGGCGTTTAGTGGGGATCTTGGAGGGAAAAAGTTCTAGCGGCGTTTAGTGGGGATCTTGGAGGGAAATTTATAGCTCTTTGGAAAGACGAGAGTGTGTTTTTTTTACAAACGCCTCTACCAGGATGAAAGGTACGAGAATTTTTGTAGAAATGTTTTTTGAACGAGCCACAGTATAATGTACACAGTATCATGAAATAGTTGGCCCAATGCACTGTGAATTAATTGTTATGACATGAAATCTGGCTATGGATTCAGTTTGGGTCATTGTGTTCGACCTGTTGGTTATACCCAAGGTTACGTCTGCAGATAGGCCTACCGACTTTTATCTAGTGTATTTGTACTGGGCGGCCTTGGTGAGCTTAACATAATCTGTACGGCACAATCGTCTTGTTATTGTTGTCTGTGGTGGATCCAGAATGACCGAAAACACCTGCAGAATTGGTTACAATCGGCTCCAATATTTCTTTAGAACAAACGTATTTTTGTAGCTTTACTTCGGTTTGATTAATCACCAATTCTTATTATATTTATTTATCGCAGTTTGACATTCTAGCAATTAACTAAGTAAATATTTGGGAGGTAAGCAAGCAACAATACTGGCATGTATGCATGCAGGCAGGCAGACAGGCTAACAAATCATGATGCCAAAACATTAAGTAAATTTCAAGTGTGAAGTAGAATGACGACAGCAGTAGAATGAAGGCAGATGAAGACAGCAGTCAGGAAATTAATGTAAACACAAATGAGTGAACGGGTATGTAATCACTGAATTAACCAACGAATAAACAAAGGAACGAACGAACGGACGAACAAACGAACGACCGAACGAGCGAAAGAGTGAGCGAATAAACGAACGAACGAACGAACAAACAAATAAATGAATGAATGAGTGGGTGAATGACTTCACCAATGAACAAACGAGCAGTCGTAAAGGTAGTGACTCTTTTCAAACAGTGATAGCATCACTTTCACAAATTCGTATTGACGATTGCAAATGTAATCTGCAATTGTATAAAGTAATTTGTTCTCTCTGCCCTGAGGTTCTTGACACGTAACTTGCCCCTGTAAATTACGAAGCTAACAAATCATGATTATAAAGGTGGCATGGTCTAGGCTATATTGCGATTTTTCTCCGCATGCAATAATTGACCAGTAACATTAAAAACCATTGCGCCGGTCGAACGATTAGAGGTTGATGCGTGGGAAATGAATTCATTACACATCAGTGTGAACGTATAGCACGAGCATCAACTTAACCAAGTGGATGTAAATGTCAGGGCGCATGTGTTTCCCCCGAGAAACAAAGTATAGCCACATGTTTAAATAATACAAGAAGAAAATGCGGATGAAAGCTAATTATTAATCAGTTTCCACTCGTATCTTCATGTCATATCATTTATCAAACAGTTATAAAAGTCCATCAATATGAGCAGAAAACCAGTGTTTAGTCTAGTCTTCAAAGGGTACGCTCTAATCTTCAAAACCTCGTATAGACGACTCAAGAGTAACTTTCATATACATTAAGCAATTCGCAAGTTTCCTAGGTAAGTGTGATTCTGCGTAGGCAGCAGCGTCACTAGAAAATTAGTGTAATTGTATTTTGCGCATTCGTGCTAGCTGATTTTCTAGTAATTATCGCATGAGGGAGCCACGATGTAATCAGTCCACAGCTGCTTCACTGAGTGGTGCTGTTTCGAACTGGAATACAAAGTCATTTTGATTCTGGGGTATCAGGAGCCCATAAGAACTTGTTTACAGCCGAGCGGCCCTGCAAAAGAGTGGCCCAAATCATGAAACCTGCTTATTATGTTACCATATTTGATGTCAAAGAGTGTAAAGGGGCTTATAAAATAACTTAAACACTTTCTCACATATCGGTTTTCTGATCTGTAGTGCTCTTTACAACTCGTACTTCTCGATCACCTGGCATCCGGATTGCGACAGCGGATGCGGAATAGATAAAATCGGTTTATATTATTTTCAATGCGCCCGTTTACGTTTAGCCTACGCATGCGTTTTTCTTTTTCTGCAGCCATTTCCTATTAATTTTTTTCCGCAGGCTGTTCCGCATTAGAAAATGCATCCACATCCGTATGCTATATAAACGCCACAAAATACGTTATTTTTCTGTCGCTATTTCCTATTGATTTTTCATACGCAGCTATTCTTAGATGGAGGCATAACGCATTTCGCATGCCAGGTAAACGCCATTTTGTCTGTTGTTCCTAGGCCACTGTAGCTCTTTAACAACTGGAAAAGGGGTCCTTAATTTTACACCATAAAACATTTATATGGTTACTATCGGTTGATTAGTTTTTATTGGCTGAAAAAACTCATTTATCCTTTCACGGAAGTTATAACCACAAAGTAAATAATTCTTCTTACAAATAGTTAAAATACATGACATTTGTGCCAAAACAATAGAACTGCTCATTTATTTTGTGAATAAACAAATAGGTGCCTATTTATTCTATCTACTTCTTCTAGCATAATGAATACTGGAGAAGATTTTCTGCAGAAACTAGACGTCAGTAAAATAAGTAAGTTATTAATTTATTTAAACAGACATAGGGCTTTGCCACTGAAATTTCTATCTACAATATTTCACTAAAAAGTTAGTATTAATACGTTAGTGCCAATAACACTTTAAACATGTAAGTAATACTAATAACTGTAACTATAAATAAATTAGTTAATGCTAATAACTTATCTAGACTAGACTTCAGAACATGCTGATAAACACGGAACTATATTATCACAGAAAACAGTTGCGACTATTTCTTTGCTTCTTCTCTCGCCTCCAGGGCCTCTGCGTCTCCAAGATGAAAGCCCAATTCCCCTGGTAGAGCCCGCGATTTTTCCAACTGATCTGCTGAATTATTCAAAGTTACTACTATCTTGTCACTTTCTGACGGCAGCTTTTCATCTGACTTGTCTTCGCTGCCTGATGTGTTCACTCCTGACGCGTCAGACTCGTCCAGATTACTCCCTGAATTGTTAGATATTGACAAGAAAATGTTGATTATGATAACTTTCCGACACGCTCTGTTCCACGCGTCGTGTTGCAGCCGTGGCGGTAACGACACTGCTGGCTGTTGTTGACGATGCAGCTGCTGCCCTGCTGGGAAACACAAATGTGCGTTGATTGCAAGTAAAAAGCTGATAAATCTCATGTAGTTGTTCCTGAAATAACACAAAATGCGATAATTTATTTAATGGCGTATTATAACGTTGACCAAAAGGTTATTTTGGTAAAAAAAAGAGTGAACGACTTTTTGATGAGTCACTAGGAAAGGTGAAAGACAAATAATCCTTTAAAATTGGAGTATTTCGCAACACGTTATGTACATGTAACATCAGAGTTCGACAAACAAATTAGACCGAGCACCTAAAAGTGTTTCATTTTACTACCCGAAGATGGCGTCAGCCATCATGTTTAAACAAATTACGAATTGCTACTTCCAAGAGGGTAAAATAGCTCTCTGGTTAAAGTGTAACGCACATAAAAATCGTTTTAAACCAAACAGTTCCATTCAGAGAACCAAAATGAGAAGAAGAAACGAGGGCAGTGTAGCAATTGAAAGGAGGAGGTAGAAGAAGATAGAGAAAAGAAGGCAAGAGAGGAGAGAAAAAGTAAAAAAAATTAGTCAAGTAAAAAATCCTGGAATCCTGTCAGAAATCGTGTTTCATACGTCAGTCGATCAATGAAATGTTAATATTCATGATGGCTGCAAAGATCAGCCCACTATGTGGCCACAAAGATGGCTACATGGTAAATCAGAATTTTCGTAGTAAGCTGCAGCTTCAGCGAGAAATACAGATACTTAGATAGCATATTCACAGTTGTCACACGAATGTCATATTCAAATAAGAAAAAATAATGAAATAATTTGTTTACTCTTACTATCCGTTATTGTAATTGATTAACTATCGCAATCGATCAACGATAATTTACTATTTGTTTGTTTTTCTCAAATCTGACTCAGTGTTGCTGCAGGCTTCTCTGTTTATCAAAATGTGTGGTAAAAAGAACGCAGACAAAACTGCACATATCATCAAACATAAATAATGTACAGAACTATTACAGCTGCAAAAACTTTAGCAACTTTACAAAACTGTATTTTAAAAAGTTCACTTACCACTTTTTAGTCATCTTTAACAGCGCAAAGTCAATATCCCTTTTTCTCAAACAAACGAACAAAAATTTAAGAAATCAATTTAATCCTGTACACAAAGTACTAGCTAAATGAAATGAAATGACATGTATTCTTAATATTAGTAGCCCGTAGACAACTGCATTATCTGACTGACGTCAGTACGTTAAATTATTATTGAAATAATTTCTTATCTTGACTGTTATTTTGACCTTGCAAAACAAGTTTGCATTAAACTTTGTACATCACGAGCAAAACTTAAATAAATTTACACTAGTACGCCTGACTCTGTCATGAATTTGAAAAATCACAATTTGTTTGCAGTAACAATAACATTCTCATCTTCATCCTACGCTTTCTTCTAATGGCATTTTATCTCCACTTTTCTTCTACTATGCAAACTGCGGTAGTGAGATTAAAAAGAGGAACAATATTACAATAAATAAAGCCACTATTAGTTTTCTAAAAGGCAAAGTGATAATTGTAACTTCATCCGAAATCAATTCGAGTATGATCAGGCACAAATTTCGTTTTTATCTGTGTTGGTGTCGCAATTGTTTCCGATTTATCAGACATTATTTTATTAACAAATCTAATATGCAACATGACATGTACATTTGAAGAGAAAACAAATTTGAATGTTAATAGGATTGGTTAACCGGTTCAGAAGAACCTATATTAAAACCTCTCCAACAAAAGGTTTCACTGTTCAATATAGATTTGACAAACGTATGGTATTAAGTTTGTTTTGCCTTGATCAATATCAATAAAAGAGGAAAAAATATTGAATATGGTTGAATATCGAAGATGAGTAATGAAAGTAATATGAGATGATGAAAATTAGTGAGGTGCCTAGAGTACTTAATAATTTATAAAATACCACGATTATGGATGAACAAGATTGTCTGAATGATCTTGATTCATTAGATATGTCTCACAGATAATTTTTATATTTATATTTGCTGACGTCATTATGTGATTACAACTTATCTCTTTAAAGTCAAAATCTATTGCTGTTTGCCAAACGTAGTTCCTCGCCAAATCTATTACTCATAATTAACTTAGTTGATAACTTTAATTATGCTAATTTAATTTGGTTTAAACGCTTGGTTTGTGTAGTTTGACTGGTTTGAATTTTACTGTTAAATTTTCTGCATATGATTTATATATATTTTGCAGGTTCTACTTACACTGCCAATTCCGTTTGGTCATGGTATTTTAGTTCAATCAATGTAAATTTTTATATTCAGTACAACTAATTAATGAATTAGGCATTTGACATCAATATTAGACGGATTTTTGGAACCATATGCTCTGCTAACTCTGAATTTATTTCCAACCCACTGCAGCAATTACTATTATTGTTATGTGTGTATATATGCATTTACACACACAAATATGTATGTATAATGTAGATGCACATGCACATATGTGTACATGCAATTATGCATACATTTATACATACATATGTATGTAAATATGCATATATTGAGAATGTAATTATGACAGTATGAATAATATATAGATTTCTTGCTTACTGCTGCATGAAAATCGAGTGCTGATTGTTATAGCTTTCACAAACCCAATTATTTTGTGGATTTTCTTAAATTACTTTATAGTGCTTATCAACTTTACTTTTATTGTTGCCTCTTTTACATCTTACTTATATGTTCTGTTATTTTTTTGTTTATTTTTGATGAGACCAAATCTACAGGAGTTCAAATTAATTTCCTTTAACATCAATTTTAATTATTACACATCCTATCACAAAAATAAGCTGCTTAAATACAACCTGCTTATATACTTTTGTTTTAATATTATGAGTGAGGGGTGTACGCTTGGTGACCCATACGCTCTTTCTCCACCCCTCTCTCTCTCTCTTTCTCTCTCTCTCTCTCTCTCTCTCTCTCTCTCTCTCTCTCTCTCTCTCTCTCTCTCTCTCTCTCTCTCTCTCTCTTTTCACTTAATTATCAAACAAATAAAATAAAATTTGAAAAATGTTAAAAATATGGGGCTGGCCACTAAAAACTTTTTTAAACGCATACCAATATAAACTAAACATAAAGCGACGATTCGAGTTTTGTTGTTTAATTTGTTTTTAATTGTTCTATAATTGTCTATTTTTGCCATGCTTTTCAGGCGTCTACGCGTGACAACATTCCGCTTAAGTAGAATGCCACTAACTAGCTCTCTCGCACACAGTTTAGGACAAAATTGGATTTGCGAAGGCATATTCGCATATAACGCCAACAATGGAATGTCAACCATATGAATATAAGAAATAACAATTAATTGAAAGTATGAACATTTAAAGTATTTTATTGTAGACTAGCATTAACTTCTCACTGTTTATAAAATTATCGTAATTTACGCAATAATTTAATTACATAAAATATTAAAATCAGCTGCACGAGAAACAGTATTGGCCATAGTACAGTATGAAGTCCCCAAAACATTGCATTGCAATACATACAATGTAAAAAAACCAAGTTTCAATGCATGAGTTTGGATCAACTGTGTTTGGATCAATTTTATCTTTAATTTTTTTCTCTCCGACCAAAAATAGCAAATTTTCCTGCTTTGATTCATACGTATAATAAAATGACCAATACAATCTTTCTGCCTTGTTTCAAGCGCAGAAGAGTAAGTTCGGCTCGTTATCTTTGATTCATTCAAATGCCTCAGGCTTAGTCTAACTTCCCTGACTTAATTTAAATGCTTTGGGATCAATTGTAGCCCTTGTATTCCTGCTTTAAGTTCAGGAATCAGAATCTACTGTTTCAGAGTCAGCGCTATTGCATTGCTTTGATTCAAAGTGCATTAGAATCTGTTTAATTAGAACTACTGCTTTGACTGATGTGCACCAGAATCAGACCAATTTTGTATATTGATTTAAATTCGCTAAGATAATTCTACTGTTTTGATTTAAGTGCGTTTGAATCAGCTCATTCATTCAACTTTGATTTACGTGACTTAGCTGCCAAGTCCAAACTTCTGCTTTGATTCAAGAGAATGATAGACTAGAACCAGCCAACCCTTTTGCGTTGATTCATTTGCATTGGAAATAGTCCAGTAAGTCCAGTACAACCTCCTTGAGTAAAATGAATTACAATCATCAATACACTCTTTTTTATTCAAGCGCGTTAGAAATCAGCCCATTTCATTTGCTTTGATTCAAGTGCATTAGAATGAGTTCATTCATCCTGCCTTAATTCAAAAGAATCCATCAGAATCAGTGCAATCGGCCCATCCCCCGGGCTGGATTCAACAGTACTGGAACCAGTCCAATGTTTTTGCTTTCATTCAAGGGCATCAGAGCTGTAAATCCTCTTGCTTTGATACAGTTGCACTAGAAATAGTCCAATACTGCCTGGTGCAGCGGAATTAGTCCCATCCTTCTACTTCTACTCTTGCCTCTAGTGCAGTAGTATCACCGAGATGCAAGCCCAATTCTCCTGCCGATGAATCTGCAGCAGAATATGGTATATCCGAAGTACCTTCCATTAAACCGGTCTGTCCCTCGTTTCCTGTAACGCGTTGATAATTGTGTATGCTTGGTAGCTCCGAAGCTTCTTTCATCCCTCCTACAATCATAGCGCTATCTGAAAGGCTCAAGTGCTGTGCTAGTACGAGCTGGTCAGTATTAATGTAATAATAATTATTAATGACTGGAGTTTGACAACAAGGCATCTGTGATATGTGCGGTTGTCGTTGGAGATGTTGTTGTCTAAAGTATTGATGACGCTGCACCGGAAAAGATAGAGACAAATCTATGAAGAGTAGAAGGTTAAGAACGGAAATGTGTCCCAAGAAAAGGAATCTGCAAAATAAGATAACAACAAAACTAATAAAATTGCAGATCAACCAAAGACCGAAATTTATTCCTTTCTTTGGCTCGTTCTGTATTTCGTTGCAATATTCTACAATGTTTTTCTCATAGTATTTTACGATCTCGATGCGACCAGTTGATACTTGATAAAAATACAAATTTAAAAAGAAATGATTATGTCTTTTTGTAAAAAAATATAAAATACATATTACATGTTCAGATGAATACAAATAAATACGTGTGTTTGAGGTTAACAAAATAGTTACCATCACATTCAGTAATTGTTGTAGCCTGCAAAATGGCACAAAGTTGAAGCCTTCAAAGTGTCCTTCCATATATGTAATATTGTTGCCTCAACATCGAATGTCAGCCCTTGACATTAAATTTTTAAATGAATAGTGTTTCTTGACGCCATATTACATGGCGTGGCCATGACTTCCGGTCGCAAGGGAATGGGATTTGAGTTCTGAGGAAGGGCATCAGTTTGTGAATGATTGTTTCCACAACTGATACTCTTCTCTGAACATTTAAGAGCATCAGTTGTTGAAGGATTTCTTTCCAGAATTGATGCTTCTCCTTGTGACAGAATCTCCTTGTGACCGACAGCGAACAACATCTAATGTCGGAGAAATGGCAAATGGATCTTTTCCGCATGTTACTTTATGTAATGATCGTGACATGTGTATATCCAAATTACGTTTCACCTTTAAAATCTTAGTAGCTTACCTTGGTTTACGCATCGTTTTATTGATTGCTATCAGTTTGTTATTTCCCAAAAATATATTGCAACAAAAGCACCTTGTAACCGCACCTGATTACACCTGATCGCACCTTAACGCAAATTTAGTCTTTATTCATATCAAACTCAATGACTGTACCACGTAGACCACCAGTTGGTTGGATTTTAAAGTTTCTAAGACAAATGTCGTATATAAAAAGCATTGCCGTATTATTTTATCCTTGAAAACTGGTTTCGTTCTGTTAACATGACATTAAGACGATAAAAAGTCTAAAATAAACTAATGACATATGCCGGTCGTGTATAAGCCGCATTAAGAACCATGTTTTTTTTTCTTTTTACATTTTGAAAACGTTCGATAAATCTCATTTTTACTCGTCTTTATCTTTTATATACAATTCGGAACATTGCAAGCCGGAGTCTAGCAGGAGCAAGTTGTGCTAAATTGGATGGTCGTAGCGATACCGGCATCTGATTCATTTTTCTGAAACAGTGAGCACACGATGTAATTTATCGTCTACAGCAACTTGCCTAATAGATTTTTACTCGTCTGCAGATTCGATAAACGCTGCTTTACCCACTTTGTCGCACACAAACCTTTATTAAACATGCTTAATTTGAGTAATATATGGCATTATTTTGTAAAAAGTATGATATGAAACGTAAATGTTTAGATCATAGATCAATGTTCAAAAACATAGATATGAGCAATGATGAAAAATTTAAATTTATCTTCGGCAATGATGATACGAAAGCGTTAGTATTAATTTGAAACTTTGTCAGAGATTATTTTAAAAGCAGTCAAAATAATTAAACGTCCGTCCATTGTTACGTTTGTTACGGTATTTTATCATTTAATTGTCGTGTGTCAAATGAGTATATTATGAATCAAATTGTAATGTTGTGATTTATGAATCTGCCTTATTGTCATTAATATTTTGTAAATATGTGTTGTATAATTATTGTAATGTATTCGTGCAGGATTGTAAATCCAATAAATTAAATTAAATTAAACTTAAATTAAAAAATTTTTTGTCTCTGACAAACTAAACTGTTCTCGTGTGCGGGCTCGATATAAAATTTGTATACCGGAAAACCACGTCAGACTAATCAGAAGCAATCGTTTAGTCATGTGTTAACTAATAATAATAACTAATAACTGTTTCCGCTGTTAGTCGTGATGTCTCATTTAACTTCAAGCAAGAGACGATTTGCGTCAAACAGGTTTTTCAGACAGATTTTTTGCCATGTAGTATTAGCCACGTTCATATTGCAAATATCAAACAACGTCAAGCGCGATTTTTGTGTAGTACAAGATAACCTTGGGAACGCACACCATTCGCGTCCTTTTATTTTCTACCGTAGATTTAACATTTTGTAGTATTTCCACTTTTTGCTCATAGATGGCACAACTAGGAAAATGTTTCATGGAAGTGTTTGATTATTCATTGGTTAGAATGTGCAGTAGCCCTGCGCTTCAGTCTGCTGGTTGACATCACCTATGCTAATCACCTATGCACCTATGGTATCACTCACTCATACGTCAGTCAGTCACTCATTTTATGTTTCTCTCTCTCTCTCTCTCTCTCTCTCTCTCTCTCTCTCTCTCTCTCTCTCTCTCTCTCTCTCTCACACACACACACTTTCTCTCCAACCGCCCATCCATTTGTCCTGCCTTGTCGCGAAGTTCGCCTTAATTACTTCGCGTTCATTAACTTGACTTTTAAATATTACATAGTGTCTTCAGAAAAGGCTAACAGGCTTATTACTTGTGGGCAAAGTTTAATTTCAGTTCCAGCTGTCTCGCCTATTTCATTGCCCACATGCCTATCAGATTCTGCCATATACTACCCTTACCTACCAACCTGCTTAACAGCCTGTTTGTTTACTTGCGTACCTGTTGCTAGCCATACAACATACTACTTATCTAGAAGTGATCTTAGCTTTTTAGGTTCATCGCATTTCTTTTCGTTACTGGAGGCTCGAGTTATTTTGAATCCAAACGTCTCTCTTTTCATCATAGTCACTCAGATCAGATGTTAATAATGGTCTCTCCTCTTTCTGTTGTTATTGTTGTTGTCCTCGTCGTTGTCGTTGCAGTTGTCATGGGGTCTTGACGGTGGTCATCGTCGGCATTTTAATGTGTAAAAAACTTGTGTAACTGTTTGCAGCTATGCATTGTTAGAAGTTATGGCGATGGTACGAGTAATAGAAGTTTTGACCAATGACGTCACAGTGTTTTGCTAGTTGAAGATATAAAAATGCCTTGCCAAGATGTGCAAAATATCCTGTCGGGTAACGATGCAGAAAACCACATTCCACCAAGCTTTTTACTATTCGAATTCAGTCTCTACTCAGTACTCGGTAAATATTATGTCTGTCATTGTGCAAAGAGTAAAAAATTACCCAGAAACTGTTGTAGGCATGACAGTGTTTGGCCATGGAGATTTAAATTACCGGATCTACACACAGCTAGACAGTTTGACCAGAAGTCAAACGGATCTCCGCACAGCTACACACTTTGACCAAAAGTCAAGGCTAAATACCGCTCTTTTTTATCCATAGTAATTGAACAATCCTCAAACCCATCTGCTGGATTTGTAATACATTTACGCAATAAGTTTTGTATGGAATTACGCTGATTAAGCCCCTCCGCTTAGCACGGACTAAAATCTCATTTATCTGCTTTAAAATATGTAAAAGTTTTTAAATTTTATTTGCTACTTTTTTCTTAATAAAAATAAAATCTAAATAAGAAAAATAAAAACAAATCATCTATTTTGTGGATTATAGATTTATTCCGTAGATATAGTAACTCGCTAACCTCTGAGACAGTATGCCAAGCAGACATTTTGAATTTTATCACTTACCCAGATTTTGAACTATTTTACACTGAGAAAATATTATTGAACCCAGAGTGTTATGTTGCGCTTAGAGAAAGTTGTTTCACTGCATTAGAATCATAAATGTAAATAACATCACATCAGAACGATGGCAAACAAATACGTTGAAATCAGAGAAAAATATTTGTTAACTCAGCGTAAGCGAAGCTAGCTTTGCCTATTTAACATTTCTTAGGCACAAAATTATATGATAATTAAATTGTTGACAGATAAACCTGATGGTCGATAAAAATATCATAACGTCACGTTTTGTAAAACCATGTATAATGCGTAAACATAGAAGAGAAATTACGTTTAAATATATAATAGATATAAATAATATATCAAATATATATATTTGACCTCCTTCATCATTGCAAAAATATATCTTTGACATTGACTTTACATGTGGTATAAGTACATTAGATGCCTGAATGTTTCTTTTTTCACTGTCAAATGTTTGGCAGTTCAGCTTATCTCAAAGCGTGCGTTCCCTGCATTTGGATCTGACAGTAGATTTCCAAACTCGCCTCCTACTGCACTAGGAAATATTTCTTCCCCGTTACCTGCATCAGTGTCAAAGAGTGACTGCTGAACTCCATCGATATTAAGAATAATGTTAACTAAAGAACCGGAACAAGACGGGTTTCCTTCTTGTGGTCTAAACAGTCTTCGTCGGACGTGTTCACGTTGAAGAGCTTCAGTGTTTATAAGTATTTGCTGGATGAATCCATGTCCTTGCTGAGTTTGCGGCTCGCGTTGAAGACTTCGGGCGCTTTGAAGAACCTCTTCTATGAACTGCTGCTCTTTCTGGATATCACCAAGAGCTGATTGGCCTATTGGCGGGGCTGTAGAAAGTCCAAAACAACACATGGCTACCATCACAATGTACTTCATCTTGCTACTGTAATGTTGCTGAAGAATACGCCTAGTTGCTGAAGAATTTTGTAGGTAGCTAGATGATTGGCTTTTCCTTCACTGTCACAGGTCTTTTGTTAACTTCTTTGTGAAAAGAACAAACATTACATGTTTAAGTTTGCTCCCAAATTTAACACAAAAAACTATGGCGCAGTAGTTGTGTAAAACTAGTATTTATCAAATGCTCTTCAAATTATTATGAATTTTGAAAATGATAAAAAGATGTTCGTGAAGAAATCAAAAATTGCTTCTACGTTTTTTTTTACAAAACATCAATTTTTTGAGAACTATGTAATTTTTTATATATCTGTATATATTGTCTTACCTTCAGTTTAAAATAAAGTTCAGCACAATAATTTGATTATCAATTAGTCAGCAATTTGTTTCATGCACAAATCATAAATTCAATAAAGGTTGTACTATGTCTGTGTCAATATCGTGAACTCTGAAGTTTTGTAAAAAAAAATATGCTTTGTATCAAGCTAAATTAACAATCAATGTGAAAAGGAAAGATAGGGCGAGGCTTCATGCTTGACTGACTGCAGTTCCTAGCGTATCTGAGCAGCAAAATTAGCAAAACGAAAACAACAAAAAGCTTTGAAAATGGCTATGCGTTTGCAGACAACTTTCCATTCTCATGGTGCTGTTAACAAGTGAAAATAATGAAAAAATGTATTCGCTGGGGTCAAATAGGCTGGAAGCAAGAAAGGAGTGGAAAGGAGAGGGCAGGAAAGGAAGGAAAAGAACGGAGAGAAAACGAAACAGTAATACCTACTCCACACGGTCCTTCAAAAGACTGATATTGTAAAGAATGACATTCAAATCACTGAACTCTGTCTATACGATCAGTTTTCACCGACAGTTACTTTGCGCATAATCAGGGGCTTACTATTTATTAAAGAGGTGTTTTCTAACTTCTCTTCATTTCTGAAATATTACCAAAAACGGCTCGTACAAAAACGAGCTTTGTTTTAACATGTGCTGCAAAGGCAAAGCGAAACGGAAGAAAAAAGAACTTCGGCAAAGAAATGAAACAAGAAGTTATTATCATATGCTTCGGCAATTAAAAGTAGGAGTGCAAATGAATTTTTAAATCATACTCAGATAAGACCAAGTCGCCAAGTATGCTCGATTAGTTTGCTGGACAAATGTCCATGTCTAAATAATGCAAAAAGAGTAGATTGTCAATGCACCATAAGCGCCACAGTACGAGCACAAACTCCTATACATTTACTTGTGCAAGTCTGTAAAACGTATGTATAGTAGTCACTCACGGACATTTCTGCAGTAAAATCTGCACTCACACGCACTTACAAAATATAATTTATGCAATCGCTTTTTGTTAAAAAGTCTTAATTGTTTTAGTAACAGCGGCGTTTATAGCGCGCCATTTACGTATCCGCTATAAATGTACTCTTTTAGTTGAGTTACCAGGGCACATTCCGAGAATGAGGACAGACACCCAAAAAAATCACAAGCAATTTCATATTGTCAAACTTGAATGACATTCAAATTTCACTATAATTTCCGACGTCCACAAGGTCCTTCAACACTGACAAACTCGAGAATGACCGTGTGGACGATCTTTAAAAATCTCATAGTGAAGCAAAATGTCAGGAGTCAATTCAGAAATCCCGCTTCATACAGGAATCGATGAATAAAACGTAAAGATTGTGATCACATTAGGCAGATAAAAGCATATCAAACTATTAATGTACAGCTTCAGAATCATGACCAGGTTTGTCAGTAATTCACCATATGAAGCAAATCAGACTCACCAGCGTAGATGTCACACTAATGTAATATGCAAATAAGAAAATTTCAATGACATAATTTAAGTTATTATTACTTACTATTTGGTCCACTGCAATTGAATGACTATTGTCATCAATCAACGAAAGTTTGCAATTCATTTGAATTTTTTCATATTTGGCTTATTTTTATGTATATTCAATATGTATATTTAATATATGCCTACATATACATACGTTGTTCAAGTATAATAGTTTGCAGTAGTTTCTGCACTTAAATTTATTTTATGTAAGTTAATGCACTATTTTTAAATTTTATTGTTACCTTTGTAAGCCTAAAAAGTTTTACATAGAATTGGAGATGGAAAAAACAAAGAAAACTTATACACTTTGTGAACGATAGATTTTCTTTTCCAGGAATAACATTCACAAATAGTTTTTACCTCATTCTGAGACAGGCGAAACAAACATTTTAGACTCCAGTAATTACAGTACGCAGATTTTGAATGTTTACACTGAAAAAATGTTAGTACGCTTTCAGTGTTACACCTCGTCAGAGAATATAATATCGGCTACGTTCTCTCACTGCGTCTAATATAATGAGTTGTCCCTTTGCATTTAAGTTACGAAATTCATAAAATTTGTATATAACATTACGCATTTTAAATTATAGGAATCAGGCATATATTAAAATCACAGTAAAACTTACCAACTATATATAAACTATTTAATAAAATAATAAAATAACGTTGGCCTATGTAAACTAGTAGCAGATAAACCCGACTATCAATGCAAATATAAAGACATTTGTTGCGACTTTCGGAGAAAATAGCAAGCAAACACCCAAAAAGAAACTAAACGTTCAAAGAGAAACTATGAAAGGACTAAACACCCACCGGCGTAACATATATGGATTATTTCAAAGATGGTAATTTCTGTCTTCTTACTGAAGTTGTTTGCAGTTTAGCCTACTTCTAAGCGTTTGATCTTTGCATGTGGATTTGATAGTAGATTTCCGAAGTCGCCCCCTAGTCCCACAATAGGTATGCGGAACAGTTGCACTTTTGGCAATCCGCTGACGGCTGTTTCGTCAACTGGTGGAGCCGTGGAGAGTTTAAAGCAACATACAATGAATAATGCTAGAATCACAATGTATTTCATCTCGCTGTAATATATTAGTGGAAATACTTGCTGATGAATTCTGTAAAAAGGCTCTAAATACTCTCTCCCTTTAGATTACAGCAAGGCAATATATCTCTTGGTCTTTGTTAACTCCTAGTAAAAACAAAAAAAAACGTTTTATGCTTAAATACTTGGTAGTTCGTACATAAAACAGTAGATTATATCTGTAAATCAATACAAATTGCCAAGGTTTTATAAAAATATTCTTTTTCTTATAACAAACCTTTGAAAATAACATGCAATTTTTCACAGTTTAAAATGGAGAGCAAACTTCACGAAATTGTATAACCTAGTATATTTACGACACTTTATAACAGGTATGTTTTATGTCACAGTTGGATCCACCTGTTGCTCCCGTCTCGCAAACGGGCGCCGTACACAGTTACAGCTGGGTGCAACACATTGGAGATCTCAGCTTACCCTCTTTTATCTATTTTATGGTTCTCTAGTTCAGAGATGGCTACACGATGCACCTTGTGACTTACAAAAGTGAAGGGCTGATCGTTGAGAGGATAAGCTCTTGCTGAGGCAACATTTGCTTGGCTGATGAAGAAAGGATCTACTCTAACTCTTCCCTTGGTGAGACAACTTAGTCTTACCAAAATGTATATGCAGTATGAGCAATCAACTTGTAAAACAACAACTCGTGGCATCTTAGTTGTGTGGTGCAGCTTCCATTAAACATCTTGTGACGTGTTAGTTGCAACGAGTAAGTTATATGCCGTGTTGCTATCAAGTTGCTACAGAAACAAGCCAAGGCTGAGAATTTTGACATCTATCGGCAAAAATTCGTACTAAGCATTTGTTTAAAATTAACAGCAATAACACCAGAATTTTATTGTTTTGTCCAGTAAAAGGCAATCTTAAAAATGTGTGTCAGCGACTAGATAGATTTATAAATGCTTGTGAAAATGGAAAAATGGCGAAAACAAAGGTTCAATGAGAGTTTACAAGTCATTTTAATCACTTTTTATTTCGTGAAGATGACAATTAGTGTGCGTGCAAACAATCGTTTAAAAATGTAATAAAATTTCTTATGGTGGGTTACTTATGAATCGGATATTGTGCTTGTTATAAAACATAAACTTATCACTTTTCTGAAATTTTTCGGAAGCAAATGCACAACAAATCATGGCCGAAATTATCCTGAATTGACCGACAAAAGAATTTCATTTGCATTCCTGTAAAGTATACTTTATCCAATGATGTGTCTCCTAAGTCGGAAGATAAAATGTTAATATACATGTAAGGCAACTCTTGGAAGGAATCTAAATTTGGCCGACGTTACGCTGCTATACGTTTGTGCAGTTTGTAAGTCTTTAAGCTTGCCAAATGAAAATGACATAGGTATATACGTGAAAAATGCAGTTTCATTTGGGTAATCTCTTCAGTTGTCTTGATAGACCACATATTGGCCAAAAGAATCCCCGCTTTTGTAAAAAAGTGTAATCTTTCTGTGTGAACCTTACGAAAAAAAGGCATCTGCATACTTACATGTTTTTCTCAAAAAGCACAGCATAAGCCTAGCATGAAGCTTAAAAAATTCGTCTCGAAATTTCATACCACTTTTCATATGTATGGCTTGCATCGGCCCGTAACGCTGTATAAAACGTGTAAATTTAAACTGCCGCGATGACCGTTGGGCGCAGCCATTTTAATGGTAGGTCGTTTGAAACAAGTTTTGATAACATTAAGTAAAGTTTAAAAAAATAATCAGAGCATTTGTAGCATACATGTGGCTAATTAAGTAAAATTTTAAATTACTGTATCTTGTCAATGAAAAATACGTTTTTGGCTAGTGAGTGGCGCACCTTGGAGAGTGAGTCAGCGACATTTTACCAATTGGCCCAAACATTTTAAATTATTAGTCTAGATACACAAGTCTTTCCAGCAGGCAAGTGAAACGCTAAGTAATATAGATTTGCACGGAAAGTTTTTTGGGTCATAATTTAACATTTCCTTTTCTTCCCCTGCTTTACGTGGCGTAGTGACGTCATGTAATGGCGCTGTTGGAACGGTATTGCGGGAGATTTAAAATGAAAAGAAACAAAAATTCCTTTCAACGCGAATACGATATGTGCATAAAATTGCTGCAAAGTAGTATAATTTTTTAAGGCTATTTTTCTGAAACCTACTTCAGGTGCCCCTTTTCTTGTCATTTAAGTACACTGCAATTGTATGTTCTTCCCTTTCGCTCGTGTTTTTCCCATTATTTTGTCATGCATCTGCATGTACATCTCTCTTTGCATTTCTTGAGTTCTTTTCTTTATTGACTTTATATAAGATAATTCACTATTAAAGTTTTCTTTATTACTAAAAAACGACATTTGTGATTAAATTCCATTATTTAAACTGAGTAAATTTTAAATAATTTTTAGGTAGATACATTATTTATTACTTGTTGTTAAAAACAGTTGGAAAATCAAAGACAACTCATATTTTTTATAGATGAGAGATTTACTCTTGAAAAGCGAACACTGTATTCATTCGCAGTTTAGGTTTCACTTTGAGAGAGAATGTAGAACAAAAATTTTAAACTTGATCGATTTTTAGATTTTGAATATTTACCCAAGAAAACATTATAACATCTGCATCTAACTAATGAAAGTTGTTTCGTAATTCATTGCCCTGAAGAAATACGTATTTTAAATACGAATGTACTAGGAAATTAAACACATATTAAAACTAGCGCAAAACTTTTACGTACTGTAAGCCTAAATAATTAGCTGAACCTATTTAGCATTTCATATGTATATATCATATTCTCTCTCTCTCTCTCTCTCTCTCTCTCTCTCTCTCTCTCTCTCTCTCTCTCTCTCTCTCTCTCTCTCTCTCTCTCTCTCTCTCTCTCTCTCTCTCTCTCTCTCTCTCTCTCTCTCTCTCTCTCTCTCTCTCTCTCTCTCTCTCTCTCTCTCTCTATATATATATATATATATCCAATAATAGTTAAACTATTAATAATAGTTCCAATAATAATTAAACGAATTAAACGATTGGCCTGCGTACAGATAATTGATACAAATTTCATAAAGACGCTCATGTGATTTCAATGGAAACAGTAAGTAAACATTCACAAAGAAATCCAAGACAGTACAGAAAATATGTGCAATATTTCAAAGACATATCTTTGGCATTATGCATAATATAATAAATGTTTAAAAATGTCTGTAAATTTTAGCCTACATCTATGCGTATGTTCTTTGCATTTGGGTCTGACAGCACGTCACCCACGTCGCCCGGTACTGCAGAAGGTGGAAAAGTGTCAGATTCATCAGTTTCAAAATAAGGCGGCTGCTGAACCCCATTGATGTTAAGAACGATGTTGACTAAAGGACCTGAGCAACGTGTTTGGTCCTCTTCTGGTGGCCTAAACGGTGATGGTCGTCGTTCTTGTTCGCGTTGAAGAGCTTCAGCGTTTCGAAGTATATGCTGGATGAATCCCTGTCCTTGTTCCGGGCGTGACTCGTGTTGAAGACTTCGCGCGCTTTGAAGGATCTGGTCTAGGAACTGCTGCTCTTTTGGAAAGCCGCTGACGGCTGTTTCGTCAACTGGTGGAGCAGTGGAGAGTTGAAAGCAACATACAATGCATAATGCTAGAATCACAATGTATTTCATCTCGCTATACTATAAAGGTGGAAATACTTGTTGATGAATTCTGCAAAAAGACTCTAAATAGTCTCTTCCTTTAGACTACCGCCACACAATATATCTTGGTCTTTGTTAACTCCTGGTAAAAACAAAAAAAAAACGCTTTATGCTTAAATACTTAGTAGTTCGTACATAAAACAGTAGATTATATCTGTAAATCAATACAAATTGCCAAGGTTTTATAAAAATATTCTTTTTCTTATAACAAACCTTTGAAAATGACATGCAATTTTTCACAATTTAAAATGGAGAGCAAACTTCACGAAATTGTATAACCCAGTATACTTAAGGCACTTTATAACAGGTATGTACTGTGGTTTATAATTGTCATTCACAGGAAACACTCAAAAGAGGAAGGAAGAGGTTTGTTTGATATAAAATACTGTAGAGCTTTAGGATGTACTAAGTGCATATAGCTTATAGATGTTAAGCATCAAATTGTCAACTTCGAAATGACACATTTAAAAATATGGAAATTATGATAACCCGACTTTTTTCTTCACAAAAATTATCAAAAATATTTCCAGGGAAATTATATTAGTATGTTATCACAATGTTTTGTTGAAAATCATTTCTTTTAAGAATGATACCTACCTTCGGTGCAAATCAAGTTCAACACAACAATTTTATTACCTAGTAGTCAACGTTTTGCTTCATGCACAAAATTGTCATACAAATTTTTCGCTTAAGTACTGTGCGGACACAATTCGACGAACGTGAACCAAACTGTCAAGTTTATAAATAATCAGGCATTGTGTCCGGGTTGTTATTAGCTAAAATAATAATCAGCGTGAGCAAGTGGGCGAAACTTCACGGCTGACTTACTGTGGTTCCCTTAGCATATCTAAGTATTTGTTAACTCTCACTTTCCAGGAGCGAAATATTTCGGAGGTAGCATATAGATGTCGTGGGCGTTTTTGCATCAGCTGACCATTGTCAGTGCCAACCCTGCAAGGCGCAAAGCTGTAAAATTAAAAAAATCAAAACAAGCAGGAGCCTTTCAAGTGGCTAAGTATTTGTACGAACCGGAAATGCCACTTTCCGTCTCATTCAGCTGTTGGTGATTGTAAAAGTACAAAAAATTCTTTACTAAAACACATGCATAACAAATTTGACTAAAACATCCGCATTTTATTACGACGAACGTGCAAGTATAAATGAGGAATGATAGTTGTTGCTTGTTGCGTACGGCATTTAGAGGCGACAAGAGTTTTTTTAATGAAAACACTTAATTCATTTCATTTACTAATTACTAATAAGTTAAGAACAGGATGGACCAGAACAAACACCGGCCAAATAATAACTCCACTGTAGTGCAAAAATTTTACAGCATGCACTGCAGTGGTGCTATGAAGCCTAAATCCAAACTGATTCAGCTTGGATTTAGGCTTCATAGAGCTGACTATTTTTGCAAAACATGATAGAAATTCTTTTACAGTGTTTAACTTTTGAAACACAATTTGACTGGAATCTAGAAAAAATTGTGTAAACATAGAAAACAATGGAAGTTTCTAAGACACAATATTACGCAAACAAATAAAAAAGTTTTACTATCTAAAGCATAATTATCTTCGTAACGCAAGCTTTCCTAAATCTTGAAACAAAGTATGTTTTTATCTTCTTAAATGCGTTTTTGTCACGTTATTAAATAACAATAATAAATACGATGTTATGTCATAGAACTAGATTTTCAGGAGACAAGAATTCCTACTTCTTACTATTATTGCTCTTAATTTAAACATATTAACTGAATTTATTAAGCTTACATTACATACACTGTTGTTTGCAATCGCAATAAAGCGTACTAACAGTGCTACATGTACGAACAGAAATATATTCTACAACCTACTACAGTCATACACAGTAATAGTGGCAAAATCACTAAATTGTGATGGTGTATTCACGCAAAGCTGATAAAAATATCATTTACACAAGTGAACATATATTTAATATGTCCATAAAGAAATAATAATAGCATTGACAATACTGCCAAATAGCTCAATATTAGTCTAGTTTTAAAGCATTTTTGAACAGTTATGTAAGGAAAAGTTGCTTTCGTGCAGTGGATAGATAAATAGAAAACGCGCACACATTGCCCTTACACACTAATTGCAGACAGGAGAAATAGTCGTCGACACAAGGTCGAAGTTGATCTACGCCTAGTCTGGCCGATAAACTGGTAGGTGAATGCCAACATAAAATGCGCATTTTATGTTGAGTTTTATGTTGACTCATAAGTTTCATAAAATTTCACAAAACTAAAACACTATGAAAATGTAGATGAATATGAAGATGCATTATGTCAAGATAAAGAAGTTGATGAAATCTCGTAATTTAGTTTACAGTACAATTACAACCAGAGAAAAACAATTAAAAATTGTTGACAGAATTTTTAATAAAAAGCACGTTCTACCCTGTATATCATACATACTAGTGAATAGGCAAAAAATTTATTATATATATATATATATATAATATATATATAAATAAATATGTCCCACGTCGATTAAAAAACAAAGTTTGTTTCACTAATATATACTAAAACTGTAATATTAAATGATGATTTATAACATGTATTTCATATATATATATATAATGTGAAATACGTGCTGCAAATTATTATTTAATATTACAGTTTTAGTTTATATTAGTGAAACAAACTTTGTTTTTAAGTGACGTGGGACATTTTTATTTATTTATTTATTATTTTCTCGTACATAAATATACATTAAAAAGAAACACACACACACGTACATTAGCAATATTTACTAATTGTGATTAGTTACATATTTACAAAAAAAAACATTACGCTCAAAATTGTACAACAAAAAAACAAATACAATAAAAAAATGACAATATCAATTTTTAAATTTCTACTCAATAAACGCCTTGAAATTATTTGTATATATTTAGTTTTCCATAATTAATGCTAATATTTCATTTAATACATTTAAGTTATAAAAAAGCGATATCTATACATATGTAGTAGTTTAGATCTATTATAAATCTATATATATATATATATATATATAGCAGTTTAAAATTTTTATTGTTGTTGCTCTTGTCAGGTTATTCAAGTACTTGCTAAGAAACTGAACATAGCTAACCTCATGTTTACGATACCTCTCTTCGAACTTGTATTGCACTGGGGTCTGCAATACTTAGTCCTAAGTTGCCACCTAGTGAATATCCTTGTTCTTGAGGTGGTGCATCCACAACACGTACATCTTTCATGCCAACTATGCTCGATCTATTTTTTAGAGATCCATCATCATTGCCACCATCGTTTTTTACAACATCAAATGCAATATCATTAATGTTGAAAACAAAATTAATCGTTAGCTGGGATTTTGTGCATCGATGAAGTTGCCGTTGTTGTTGTGGTTCATTGTGTCTTCCACTAGTATGCTGCACGAATTCGTTAACTGGCAATCCAATGGTAAGGTTCAGATAACATAATATGATCTTCGCTAACGTTATGTGATTCATCGCTTGCTCTGCAGGACAAAGAAAAACGTTGACGTAAAAACTCCAACAGTAAACAGCATTTTCTTGATTCAGAGAAACTTTTCTTCAACACTAAACAGCATTGTCTTCACTCAAAACAAAAACTTTTCTCCTACATTATTTACTTACAGCAAGAATTGACTTGATGTAGAAGAAAAAACTTTTATCCAACATTAAACAACAATGGCTTCATGCACAACAAAAAGAGATTTTTCCAACATTAACATCATTGCCTTCATGAAAAGAAAAAACTTTTTCCTGCATTAAACAGCATTGTCTTCGTGCAACACCAGGAAATTTTGATGCACAACTGCGTGGTAATTTGTGGACTGTTACTCCAAATATTTTAGATGTTCGATCAAGAATTTAGATTGTAAACCGAAAATCAAAATTCGCTGGTTTAAATCTAGGCTTATCGCCTCGACTCTCACATTTTTCACATTTCCCTTCTTTGGTCAAAATTGATTTTAAAAGTTCAATAATTGTGAGTTAATTTCATTATCAAAATGCAGTAATGGTACAGAATGTAACAAGATACCTGATGCCTATAAGAGAAATAAAAACGTGCTGTATTGCGCGTAGATTGCAAGGCTTTCGAATTGTGTAAAAATGGCGTACATACCTCTCAAAATCTAAATCTTTTTCTGTGAGTACGTTCTTGCTTTGAGCACCATTCATTAGCTTTAATCGGGTGCCTTTATGCGACCGTGGCACCTGGTATCCTTGGACGAAATGCGTCATTAAAGGGGGTAAAGATCCATGACTCTTGACATAATAGTAAAAGTTTTATAATCTCTATTGTCACTTTTCCGGCCTCATTTTGTCTCCAGCTTGATGACGTCAGTAATTGGTGTTTCTACAATTTCGATTAGGCCAGTACCGTTTACAAAAGTTTTTGGGAGCATTTGGGGCCATCAACATATAACGCCAATTTCGAAGACCTACCAACCTTGCGTTATAATGGCGTTATCTCATCTCCTGTCACCTACCTACCATAAACTTGACATCGTTTTGTGTGGATGACGCGTTTATGCATATATCGAAAAACGAAGTTAGTCGCTAGTTACTAGTAAGTAATTTATTTCACTAAATGTACAACAGTACAAAACATACATAACGCAAAAATATAATTAAAAATGAAGTAATTGATGAGATATACAATTTCAGTGTACGTTTAGCCATTATCGCTTATGAAACTATGAGCCTGTAAAAATGTGAAAAGAGGGGCTAAAAAGTATGGTGCAGAGAGGAGTTTTTGTCTCAATTTTTTTCTCTGACTACTTTCTAGGTTTTTCTTGTCGGTAGTACAATAACAACTATGTAAGAACTATGTACCGCTCCGTAATTTTATGTGTCAACATTGTAATTTGCAAAATGTGCGTTCATTAATTGTCATGTCATACATATCAGTGCCTTTATGTATACAAAAATATTGCACCAAGCCTTGCTGAATGTTGCATAATTATGTTTTTAATAATTATAAAGGCAGTGAGTACAATAAACGTGTATTGTATAGATATTTCATTATTATGCATGTATATTATATCATTCACGTGACCATTGGTGCCCGGAAAAAACGCCCGAATTGTAGTAAAAAAATCTAGAATTAAGAAATTTATATATAACTTAAATATAATTTATGTAAAAAAATCTAAATCTACCTATAGCCAGAAAAGTATAAATATTGAGGGATCGTCAGAGGGCCGTAGACGTCGTACATATATATATATATATATATACATGTAAAATTTTTTGATAAATTACAGCTTTATCATCAGTGTAACCTAGTTTCCAAGAAAAAGCAAGCAAACAACAGCCATCTTCTCTTCCCCTTGCCCGCTCCGCCGTACAAGCCTTTGTAGACTCTGCTCTTACTGAGTAATTTGTTCTGGTATGCATAAAGATCCCACTAATACACTCCATTACCATAAAATAAAATGCTATTATATGTACTTTTGCATGTAAAACTGTGTAATCATTTAAAGTTTCTACTTTTTCTTCCCTGACGCAGATGAGCCAAGCGGATCACTCAGACTGAATGAACCGTCTACGGCAACTGCTGCTGCAGTAAAAAATACTGGTTGTTCAGTAACTGGCTGAGTCTTTTCCACGAATCCAGGTATGCCATCAGTGCTGACATCACCGTTTATGTGAAATTGGATGTTGACCGTTGGCGGGCAATTGGCTGATGATGATTGTCGCCGCTCCGTTTCAAGCCTTAGAAGGGCAACTTGTCGCTGCAGTAGACTAATAAGTTGTTGTTGACTCTCTTGTACTTCATGACACTGCTGTGGAGCTGGTTGATTTTGTCTGTATTGCAGTTGTGATCTAAAGCTATTACCAGGTTGAGGATTAGAAGTTCCACTGCCGCCTGATGTAAGCAAAAAGACATTACTGCCAATGAGTAGGTGCAGCAGAGCGAGTATCCAAATTTTCATTGTGAAAATCCTGAAATTTATGATTCATTAGTTACAGCCAAGTTTCTGCAACATTTGAACACATTCACGATATATTCAAATTTAATCCGAAATGAAATTGGTAACGGCAGCGGCTACAACTTTTAGCCTTTCTAAACATTGCGCTGAAGGTTTCTATTTTAATAAATTCATTTTAATAATAATAACCCTTTAATGAAAAGGGTTAAAAGAAGATTGGCGTTCACTTATATAACAGAACGCCTAAAATAAGACCACATTGGAGTTTTCTCTGACAGTTAAAAGATCTAACTGTAGCGCAAAAGAAGTACATTGTTTAGGTCTGAAGTACCAATTGTCTCTACGTACTTACCTTTGTTTTTAATACTAAACCTCAATTTTTCCTTTCAGTAATTACAATTATTGAACGTTGCACAAAAATTACCAATATTACGTATCACACGTTTAAAAAACATGAGCGGTTTAAATTCACATCGAAAAGTTGGAAGCTGGAAAGTTCTGAACTATACCTAAACTTGTATTTGTATGCATATTAACCAATGCATGCACATTACTTGCTATTAATTTACTGCCATATTGTATTGTTAACTTACTGTTTTTCTAGATCTCCTTTTTTGAGCGTTTTAAGTTGCAACTGTAGTGTCACAGCAGTTGTAATGATTCACATTTTACTGTTAGTGGTCCTTTCTGGAAAAGGATGTCCAACCATTTCTAGCGCGACTAATGGCACGTTGTTTTGAAGAGTCCCAGCGGGATCTACTTCATTGAAAGAAAACGGCATGACCTTCAATACCAGGCGTTAAAATCCTTCAATTAGGAGACGGGAAATAGGGAAATTGAGAAAATAAAGACATGATCATGGTCAAGCCAAATTTATTGTTATCACTAAAGGATACATTAAAATACCACGCAGAAGACTATGAGTTATAATAAGTACTTAACTAAGCACGTAATTATTGCAAAGTGTACTAGCTCAATTTACATACTTTTCTTCTAAATAAGCACCTATGGCTAAGTTCTAGGCTAAGATGTACATTTTCGATATTCGATGCGTTATAACTCGGAAAGCTGCGTGTTCTTTTCTTATCAACATCTGTCTTGAAATTTAACATCGTTCCTGATTTTAAAAGTGATGTTTTTTTGCCTTTGAACCCTGTTCCTTTCCATCGGGGATGCAGACTGGGACTGGATGCAGAATGAGTCAGCAACTGAAACTTACTTAATTGGTAGCTAAATAAAGCGCTAAAGTGTAAATCAGTAATACGTCTCCAAATCGCATTATGAAAACAATAGTATAACAATAGCATAGTAAAGAATATCTGTTACCGAGAAGAAATGTATAAAAAGATCATCTATATGTGAACAGAAGCTATTTACAGCAGAGCTATAATTCATGTCTACAGAATTAATATCAATGTTGTCATTGCAGCTGAGGCGTGGTATTCTCCCGTGCTTCCAGACTGACGTAAAGTGAGCTCGTGTAAACACAAACTCATACACATGTATTTCTACAAGATTAAAATGACTTTTTTCATTTTTTGCCGCTTTCAATACGCAACTGGTCTGCAGCAGGATCTGCTAAGTTGAATGTACCTGCTGCAAAACTGTCTACCGGTGGTTCTGGTAACTGTCCCCCTTTAACATCTCCATTCACATGGAATACTATATTAATGGTGTTAGAGCCGCAAGATGGCGACTGCTGTGTAGGCTGCAACTCCAGAAACTGTATAGGCTGCTGTTGTTGTTGTTGACGCCCTAGCTGCTGCTGTCGTAGTTCCAACAGTGACGGCGACGGTTGTGATTGCTTAAACTGCTGGTTCTGCAGTTGCGCTGCCTGTGGCGTCAAGCTTTGCAGTAGCTGTAGCTGTTGTTGAGTAGGATTGAACGGTATGGATTGTGGCTGTAGCCGTATGATGGTTTGCTGTGGTTGCTGCGGTGTTTGTTGGTGCTGCTCTTGCATTCTTGGCGGTGATTGGCTTCGTTGTTGTGGTTGGGTTTCAGCACTTGGGGACTCCGCTGCTGGAAAACACTGGACGTTACCAACAAAGAGCAGACTAACTAGCATCAGCATCCAAGCCTTCATTTTGTTAACCTGTTCAAACACGAATTGCTGAGTAAAATCTGTTGGGGTTCAAATAAATAGCACGAACAATTTAATTAATATATCTATGTTATTATTATTATAATTACTATGATTATAAACGTTCGTTTTCATTTAATGAATATTTTACAACAGTTTTTCAGTGCACTTTTTATTAAGAAGGCGCCGTGGGATGATAAGATGTTCATAGAATTTGTTCGGATTGTACGTGATATAGGTATAGAATTTCAGTACGCGACTCTAGAATTTTACGAAAGTTTTTAGTTTGATTACAAAAATAAAATAATGTAGCTTTGCGTTGAACGTGCTTTAATCATTTGTTATTCATCGTAATTACAGGTTTACAATTACAAGCAAATATACATTTAGTCGCACAATATATTCATGTGTCACCAAATAAAACACAAAACAGTTTTAGCTACAACCACCACTTATTGTTTATATGTCAAAAATATTCATTAAAAACCTGAAAAAATGTAATTTAATTTCAATTTTATAATAATTTAAATTTGTCACGTAAGACATTGGACAAAATCCATATTGGATCAAAACGACGTAAGTCACAGTTGATATTAGACTTAAAACATGTACCTACCTGTTAGCTAATCCTGGTTTCACAGAGTTCAGACAGAAATAATGTTGCTTGCTTTCGCAAAACATTTGGTATGTCCAAAAAACATAAAGTCTTGTGACATTCTCTTACCGGATCTAATAATGTCCATTCACAGCAAGACACTAGGTACACCACAATGACAACCAGAGACTCCACTATATAATTAAGGTTTATGGCGTCTTCCAAGTAATTAAGAACATCTTCGCAGATTTTTTATGACTGTACTTAAAAACGTGTTTACCGATTGACAAACATTTAGGTTTTCACTGTTGCCGTCTAAGGACTTTATTTTTCTTTGAACGATTCCATGTAACCAAACTGAAGTGCTAAGCCTGCAAATGATCTAGTGTACCTCTATTTCTGCATAAGATTTCTCAGCTTGGGGATTTAGGATCTAACTCCGTTTTTATGATGCTACCAAAATACCAATTTAATAATTTATTAACAAAGTTTATCTTATCTTAATCCAACAAATGGAAAAAAATCGCAGTCTTATCTAAACCTAGGCTTTTGTGACTTGGAAATGCTGACCTAATTAATGAAACTAAGCACCAAAGTTTAAAAGCCAACAGTTGGTGATTTTAATTTAATTTTTTACGCGAATAAACTTTCGATACTTCATAAAAAAAAATCATAGATATTGTACACGTATTAATTTTTGAAAAAGCCAGTCCCAAGAATGTTAAAATGCACAAATCAGCCTTAAGAATAATAAAATGTGCAAACCAGCTCTAAAAATGATATAATGCTCTCAAGCATGTACTTGACTACCAAACAGGCTGAAAAAACTACTCAAGTACTGCAAATAGGAAAAAATTAAATACTCCCACAATTAAATTTAACGTCTAATATAATATAAGCTATTTGTTAAATCGTTCAAATAATTCAAGCAACGTTATAACCACTCACTTTATTATCCGTCTAAATTCTTTTAGATTCCACAGAGAATTTCGTCTATGCAACGAAAGAGTCAGACATTCTTCTTTTCAAAGTTTTCCAAACAAATCGTTTAGTTTTGAGACATTTATACGTGAACCATAACGTTGAGCCCTAAAAGGCTAGCAAATGGCGAACATAGAATTGTATTACTACCTATACTTACTTACTTACTTACTATATAAATTTTTATACATGCATATGTAATTATACTGTTAGCAAATTTTTTTTATTTGTTACAAGCGGAGTACAACCCTGTTACATTAAACCTATGTACAAGCCTAACTTGACCGATATTTTTGCAACATCTTCCATATACTTCCATCAGGTTCTTCAACCAGCGCCATCCTTTCCAACAAACGCTCTGCGTGACATCTTTAAGTTACGCAAGTCAGTGTGACAATGATGATTAGGGTTTGATTAACTTTCACTAAGCAACATTTAGTATTGCTGCTAGTTCGTCTCATAATTACTTCGCGTTTGACACTCTTAACATAAACTTAAATTTCACTTCACTTGTGGCGTGTAAGAACTTTAGCACACCTGTTATTAGTTATTAATTTCTCTTTAATTAAACATTACATCGTTTGTGTCCCGTGCTTATTTCTCCTTCATTATAAACAATTTTTCATCTCATTTCCTCATTCTTAGGCTTGTCATAACATTGAAATAACTTAAACTTCCCTCTTGGCTTTCTGCACTTATTTGCTTCTGAATGTTCTTTTTATATTAGTAGTGTTCTAGTTTTCTGTATTTAAGCTGTGTGAGAGAGGTCTACCTTGAACGTTTAGACCTGTAACTAAAGCCAGGGTAATTGTTTCGCTGTGTTTTAGTATAGTTTCATAATATAATTACTCGTGACTTGTTAATATTAATGTTATTTGATTCAGTGATTGAACAGACATGTGATTTTTTCTTCGGTGAAAGTTTTATGGTTTTTACCTTTTTGATTTGAAGAGTTGTTTAATTTTAATATATGGACAACGTGATTATTAACTTTATTTTCTTTGTTTTCATTTTCATGCAGTTAATGCCAGCGATAATTCATGATTCAACATAAAAACTGCAACTCTACAGGACCTGGAAGTAAACCATAATATAGTTCAGTCATTCAGTGTTCATTAAAAGTTAACAGGCTTAATAACTGTGGGCAAGTGTTATCTTGGTGCTTGCTCTCCCCCTGAAGTTGTTTCGATGACTTCAGATCCTGCAAATTCATTAGGATATCACAAAACAGTAACAATACCTAACCCTTGCCCACAGGATACACATCATCGCTAAGGATTAATCACGCATTTTTGTTTCTATGTTGGTCCTTTGTGCAGTTATATGTATCAAAGCATTGCCTTCTTTCGCTTTTTAGAGTTGTAAGAAAGTGAGTGGTGATTCTCAACGGAGTTGATAATCGTATGTGTCGAGCTTTTATGTGTGAAATCA
Organism: Tubiluchus corallicola; assembly: GCA_030141605.1. Taxonomy (NCBI): domain Eukaryota; kingdom Metazoa; phylum Priapulida; class Priapulimorpha; order Priapulimorphida; family Tubiluchidae; genus Tubiluchus; species Tubiluchus corallicola. The sequence continues at coordinate 273,385 of JAQGDQ010000200.1, forward strand.
TAATCTTTTCTTCTTGAATTGTGTGTTTTGTTTTGGTAATCTCCTTAAAACAAATATGAACGTACAAAAAATATGAACATACAAAAATGATAAAGCAAAAAACTTAAAGTACCATTAAAATATCTTCATGATATTTATTAACGTAGTAGACTATCATTGATAGCACACAGTCAGATTATCCAGAAAATGTTAAAACACGAAAAAAACATTAAAACACTATGGACGGTAATAAAATATGTTTGATGATAACATAGTAGGTTAATAGATGTTTTAGTCTGCCATCAGCCAGCATCAGCATTTACAAAATAGCAGTGATCAGAGATACACCATCGAATAATAACGACGGCGACGCACTGTTTTTTTTTTGCTGATTTGCTAATGAGAGTTTGCCATCATCAAGATAAATTTGCTATCAAACATGAATTAGTTTCCACTATACATATACAGTAGCAAAACCATCGTAAAGACCCCGAATGCGAGACATTGGTTTACTTTCCTTCCCTTCGCGCATCAATGGCAGCTGGATCGCCTATGTGAAATCCAAATCCTCCTGGTAAATCCCCTGGTCTGGGCATAGACCCCAGATTTGCTGCGAGGCGAGCAAATTCACTGCCAGATCCTTGCCCCGCGTCCGTATCCGTACCTTGTTCCGTTTTGTATGAAATTCCATTGGAATCGATATTGAATATAATGTTGACCACTCGACCTTCGCATTGTGGATGATCTCCGCTCCTGACTGGAAAAGCCAGGATATCCTCTATGTTCAGCAGCAGAAACGCAACACACCAAACAGCATAACCACCTAAAGCAAAATAATGCAGAAACCGTTTTAGACTAGCAACAGACGAACAAACAAACGGTGCGAAAGCAAATAGCTGAAGGAACAAATGCCCAAATCAACTAACCAACCAAAAACAGACAGGCAGGCAGGCGAGTAGACAGACAGACACATAGACAGACAGGTAGACAGACAGGCAGGCGAGCAGACAGACAGACAGGCAGACAGCCAATCGATCAACCAAACAAACAAACAATCAGAAATAAGAAAGAAACGCAAACAAATAAAGAAACACACAAACAAACGAACAAACAACAAATAAAAGGAAACGAAACACAAGCATTTAAAAACAAAAATCAAAAATCAATAATATCACTTATTAGTAAACAACAGTACACCAGTTCTTGAGATTTTGGTACCGCAACCACCATGAGGATCCTGTATTCATTCATTCTGCTTTTTATTATAATTTACAGTTTCCGAACCTGACTAACACATGATGTTGGCTATTATGAATGTTAAACTTGTAAAGTTTTATTTATTTATTTATTTTATTTCAAATTCATTTAAAAATATACATTAAAAATAAACTATAAAACAACAAAAACATGAATGTGGGGAGAACAAGTTGCTAACATACATCATATTATTATTATTATTATTATTATTATTATTATTATTATTATTATTATTATTATTATTATTATTATTATTATTATTATTATTATTATTATTATTATTATTATTATTATTATTATTATTATTATTATTATTAATATTATTATTATTATTATTATTATTATTATTATTATTATTATTATTATTATTATTTTTATTATTATTAATTTCATTATTAATTATACAGTTATTTACACTGCACTACGAAATTTCTTACCTTTCATGTTCTTTCACCTGTATTACTGCAACGAACTGCCCGAATTATAAAACTCGAAAAGTGTTTTTACCTCGTGATATTTTTCCGATAATGTGATGCTTCTGAAGCAGCTTAAACTTATGTTCAGTAATTGGCTCACTACAGTTTCCGGTCTAGGTTTATGTGCACGCCCATTGCGATTTACCTACCATACATAGCCCTATAAATATGAGGATAACCATTTTTGCTAGGCAATTTTGACCAATTTAGATGATCATTTGTGTCATTGTTAACAAGTTGCTGCACATGTTTTCTTGCGTGGTTCACTGTCAGTGATACACTGTCATTACAAGGTCTCAACGATTGGTATATGGCTACTATAGTTTAACCAAGCGAAAGGTTATCATCGATTATCCAATTATCTGTCCAAACCAATACTTTTAATTTATCAATATACCACAGACATCTACCATTGGAAACTGATAATGTAGACAAAAAGGCATTATTGTTTACATGTGAAACTTTAAATGTAAAAAAGAAAATAAGGCGTTGACATAAGACACGTTGAATAACATTTTGTAGTAGTAGCAGCAAGCAGTAGTAAGACGAATGCGTTCGGTCTAACTGAATTAATAAAAATGTGTTACATAAAACTAAGGTAAAACATGCTTACTCATCACCAAATTACTAACTACAAAGTCCATTATAATATTATATACCTTTACAATTACCGTATATACGAATAGAAGGGCAAGGTAACTAAATCTTGCAATATGCAAGTTTGTGTTTTACTTCTATATAGGGCCTGAATTTTACCTAATAATAATAATAATAATAATAATAATAATAATAATAATAATAATAATAATAACAGATGAATTGCACATAAGTAAAAATTAACTGACACTCTATTACAATTTATCTGTTATTATTGTAGTCATTATTATTATTATTATTATTATTATTATTATTATTATTATTATTATTATTATCATTATAACAGATATTATTATTATTCATCTGTTATCAGATTTTTTACGTGTATTAAAAAATTATAGACGTACGTATTCTGCAAAAAACGTAAAGCTTTCATTAATATTTATTTTCTTTCAATAAGATTCGGCAAAATCATAAAATACAGGCAATACAAATGCAGAAATCAAGAGAATGTAAAAATGCAATTGAAATTCCTGACCCCTGAGGTGGCTGGGAACTAAACCGCCTAGGTACATTATTAACTTATATGAACCTATATCACGACATTCTCTAAAATGTTTTTGCATGCAGCGACTGATATCGTTTGGTGTTGTTTACTGAACCTAAAGCAGACTGTAGTTAATTGTTTCGTTTGTCTGTATCTACAGTAATTTATAGCAAATGAGTATAATATACTACTGTAGACTTGCAATGCACATTTTGGTGCAAGCGAGCGTTGGAACGACAATGTACAAAAACAAAGCCTGTTTCAAAATTTGCAATGGCTTCTATTCCAAGCGCTTACTTCACTGATATAAAAGACCAAAGTACTATAGCACTTTAGCAATAAGGATTGCTCCGTGAGCGTGTTAGTACTGCAGTCAAGTTCGTGGTAAGCGCAGAGATTCTGTTACTTTTTATTTATTATTTCTATGTCTGTAAATGCTTGATTTATTCTTGCATAGCTCTTTATTAGTCTTGGCGTTTTTTTGTTTTACATTCTTGACGTATGCTTCTTAGTTTCAGAAAAATGGAATTGCGAGTTGTGTTTGCATTTCTCCTTCTGGTAGCGTCTGTGGGTGCAAGCCGACGCGGCAGTGGCAGCGGCTACGGTTATGGCTTCAGACGGGGATCTGGTTCTGGACGGGGATATTACCGCAGACCAGCCGCTCGCGACACACCTCAACCGGTTGTTCAACAACCGGTTGTTCAGCCAGTTGTACAACCGACGGTTGTTAAACCGGTTGTTATCCACACCAGCACTCCAACACGGTATGGACAGGCCAGTTATGGAAGGCAGGGTGGTTCCGGGTATAGAATGCCTGGGCAATCCGGCTATGGTTATGGGCAGTCTGGCTACGGTCGCGGGCAAGCTGGCTATGGTTATGGACAGTCTGGCTACGGTCACGGGCAAGCTGGCTATGGTTATGGACAGTCTGGCTATGGTCACGGGCAAGCTGGCTATGGTTATGGACAGTCTGGCTATGGTCAAGGGCAAGCAGCTGGCTATGGTTATGGACAGTCTGGCTACGGTCATGGGCAGCCTGGCTATGGTTATGGACAGACTGGTACTGGTTACGGGCAAGCTGGCTATGGTTATGGACAGGCAGGTACTGGTTACGGGCAAGCTGGCTATGGTTATGGACAGGCCGGTACTGGCGAGCAAGCTGGCTATGGTTATGGACAAGCAGGTACTAGTTACGGGCAAGCTGACTATGGTTATGGACAGAATTCCAATTATGGGCGAGGTGGATATGGTCAGTCTGGCTATGGTTATGGTCAACCTGGCTATGGACGTGGCGGATACAATGCTGCAGGTTATTCAAACAGTGGATCACAACAATACCAACAACAGGGAGCTTCCAATTATGGTTATGACCAGCGGCAAGGCTATGGACAATCCGGTGGATATGGTTACTCCAATCGAGAATCATCTGGCTACGGATACCAGCACGAACCGGGACGCTCTACTGGTTATGGCTACCAGGATAATGCATCTTCTGGTCATGGACATGGCCAACAGCATGGCTATGACGAAGCGACCGGATATGGAAACCAACGGTATGGAGCTTCTGGAAGTCAGCAGTATGCTGCCGCCGGTTACGGAAGGCAAGGCTATTACAACTAGGCTTACTTGTTAACAAATATTTATTACTGTATTGTAATTACTCGTGTGTTCTGTTTTAAATACCTAATTTTTCTTGTCTGTGGTGTAATAAATACGTTGTTTCTTACATATAATTAGATTTCCTGCATGGTTTTATTATTACGTTTCAACCCCAACGGGTAGTACACTACATACTGTCTAAACAAATTTTAACACTTTGTCATTTTAACACCCAACAGTTGATACAGTACACATTGTCTAATTGAACTAGTAATAATATTTTCAGAACAACGTTACACTTTTTGTACGTAGTTTAATTCAGATTTAATGTTTTGTACGTGTGCAAAATATGTCAGTCTGTTCTTCTTAATTAGTACATTAATGTTCATAACTGATATTGTGTATAAACATGTCATATGTAACTATAAGTAACTATACATGTTAATGCGTCATTTACGCCTAGTTTTATAACAGTGCGCCGAAATAAAAAATGGTTGGTCTGTTGACTGACTCTGCTGTTTCAACCATCAAAACAATTTTTACAGTAAAACATAAAATGTGCTACACAGTCAGTTGAACAGTAAATGACCATCTTTTGATATAACACGCCGGCCGTAACTTGACACCAGTTCAACACGCTTCACTCATTTCAATGAAAGTTTTTAGTAACAATTTTGGAAAAGTGTGTAGTAGTCGGTTTCTGCAATCAGTGAAGAATTTTATCAATAATAGACTTTCTTTTTTCTGCATCTTGCAACAATTTATAGTAGAACTGCAATAATTGCGTTTTACAAAATCAAAAGTAGTTTTAACGTACTTTTACCTTTTTACAACATTTTATTGCACAATAGTTACAAGACTGAATTACATTTTCACAGTAAATACCAAGTCACTTATATATTTTATACCATGCAAAGTAGTAGCAAGACTAAACCTTTTACAATACACAAATCACTTATATCTTTTATACCCACTACTGGGCACTTCTATTCTGGCGTCGGCGGCTTCGGGATCATCCAGCACTAAACCAGTGTCTCCACCTACCACGTTAGGGAGATCTTCAGAATTTTCAGGCAACTTTTCTATCATTATCTCTGGAAAACGAGGAGGAGCCTGAGTTTTTGCTGTCGTTGTTGCCGTTGCTATTGTCTTTGCTGATGTTGATCGCATTGATCTTGATTTCCACGGGTTTTGAATGTTGTTAAAGTGAAAGAAATTTACCCGGGGTTTGTAAATTCCAGGAACCCATTGTGAAATTTCTTTTGCCGTAGGCATATGAATGGTCCAGTCAAATGAATGTAAGGGTGTTACCAAAATAAAGATTAAAACCAGCTTCCTACACATGCTGTAAAAAGAACAAGATCAATTACTAAATACATGTATACTTCTTTTCTCTCAGCTAAGGGGAAACGGCTGTATTTCAAAATAGTTCTTGATTACGTTATACCACCTACTTGCTCACACATGTGTATTAAGAAAGACATCATACTCTTAGCAACAATTAACCTGACGGGTAGCAAACTGAAGGAGCCGCTGAAAAATTGTGGACCAACCAGGAACTGAATCTAGTGACATTGGCGATTTTTTTCGCACGTTCTACCATTTTAGCTACTTGCCCATCAAAGCAGAGCAGGTGAGATCTGATATCTTGTCGCAACATTACATAATCAGTCAGAGCCACCTATATGATCCTAGTGATACATAGCACTACATTTGAAGATACACACATACACCCTCACACACTGTAATTACACACTATTATATAACACTGTTATTTCACAAGTGTTTAACAAAAAGCATTAATTGTAAAATAATGTAATAAAATTTTACATGTTGTTGGCCCCGAAAACTTTAATATATTAATTTATTTCTAAATGCTGCATTATTGCTAAGTTTATTCGTATTTGTAAGTATTAAAAACTTTATTCAAGGTAAAATGCTTTTACAGCATAACCAGAAGAGAAAACACATGAGACGATTATTCTCCATTAAATTTTGTAGTAGAGTCTATTCATAAAATTAACAAAATTTTTCTTTTTTCCCAGCATCATTTGACTATGAAAGTAAGTGCTTTATCTTTCGAGAAATTTCGATCATAGAGTCGCGACGTAAGCGATTGTAATTAAATTAAGTTTTATATGGAAATATTTGCACGCACATCTTACCTCGTTTCTCATTCAGTAATACAAGCGACCGCACAGGGTAAGATTTTGTGTAAGAAATTTATACTGCGCAAGAAATATTTATTATAAGCATCCGAAAAATAGTTTTCACTGTAAAAACGTTAAGTAAAATACATTACCGCGAATGTATATGAATAAATATGATCAAGTAACTAAACATTTTGTAAAATTCACTATAAAGGATGTTAGTGGGTAAAGGAAGAGGATTGACTTCCGAACAGTGTGCAGTGTAGGTAATGATGCCAACGACGATGCAAACCTCTTTTGGATGATTTTTGTTTAACTGTTTTTACTATGGCACACTACACTTCATAAACGGCGTGTATGGTGTATGATGAAAGAGTACATAAAACTGGAACAGGTGTACTTCAGTGCACAGTCCTGAAGCTCAGAATTTACTCCTGGACCTGCAATTGCGCAAAGAGGGCGAAAATTTGCAAAAAAAAACGTACCACAAATAAATTTAGAAGTATAGTTGTGAAATTGTTACTTTTACCGTCTTTATTGGTTATACGCTAACAACTACAAGGACTGTTCTAATTTTTTGTGCCAGTGACTTAATTGTAATTACTTAATGATATTGCGTTGCAGTAACAACAGGACGACAAGGACAAGGACAACGACAACGACAACGACAGCGACAGCGACAGCGACAACAACAACAACAACAACAACAACAACAACAACAACAAGAGCAACAGCAGCAGCAACAATAACGTTATCAACAACAACAACAACAACAAATGCCCCGTGCAATGTCATGCCTTCTTTTCAAGATTTTCTGATAGTGCACATCTACAATTATTTGTAGCTTTTGACTTCACCTTGACATGCAAAATTTAGTGTGATGTCCTGTAGATTAAGCGCAGTTTGTAGAATTGTGCTTTTTGAATGTAAGGTTGTTTAACATTCTAATAGTTTGAGTCTGATCAATTATCGACCAAGACAAAAAGCTGAAAGCTGACTGGTCATCGGTGGCGGGTTTAGACTGACTGTGAAATTCAGCAATGTCTGACCTGTTTTGAAACTTGACCGTGACAGTTTAGGAAGCAAAAGTGTTTAGAGAAGATGTGCACTCGTCCGAATGACGCTAACACGTCTAAAATATGTCATATAAGATAAATTTACTGCAAAAAGTTTAAACACTAACAAAATAATAATCGTTTAGTAGTCACAGTTTATTTATACATATATGCGATTAAATATTTCTTTATACATTGGCCTTGAGTTGTCACAATTGCTTACATGTGCAAGACTCATAATTAGGTAACCCTTCCAAGAATGATGTATTTATCGTTTCACCAGTGACCTGACAATAGAATATTAGTTCAGCAATTATCTTAACGTCCGTATCCGCTGCTTCTACCACCTCCATACCCTCCTCCGCTGATGGTTCTCTGCTGTTGGACCACTCTTGTGGATCGAGCTCTTGCTGGAAGGGTATTAGCAGGTCCAGAATGCACTGGAAGTGACTCAAGCTGGACAGCCTGGAACTGTAGATTGGGTGTCCTCTGATAACCGTAAGCCGCTCCTTGTTCGGTTTTGCCTTCTCCGGAGGCCGTTTGTGTGTACTGTTGTGTGGCGTCCTGGCTGGCTTCACGGGAAGCAGCAAGTTGAATTCCTGCCTCGCCCGTTCCGGAACCTTCTCGGACCTGTTCGCTCTTTTCGTTCTGGCGAGCGAATCCGGACCGGAATCTGGTGCCGATAACGACTTGCTCAGTTTGTGCTGCAGTGCGGGCTTCTCGAGGTGCCAGTTCGTTGGCTTCGTTCCTGAACTGGTTGAAGTCAAAACCTTCAACATTGATGTAGTTGTTGCCAAAGTTGTCAAAACCAAAGGCTTGTGCATCAATGTTACCAAAGTTGTTGGGGTCAATGTTGCCATTGCCACCAAAACCTTGCAAGCCTGCTGAAGCGAACTGAGAAGCGGCAGAAGAGCCACCAAAAGACCTTGATGAACTAGTGCCAAATGAGCGCCCTCCACCAAATGATCGTCCACCACCAAATGATCGTCCACCACTAAATGAACGGCCACCTCCGAAAGTTCCACCAAATGACTGACCTCGACTAACGGGTGCGACGCTCTGAACGAACCTCTGCTGCTGCTGTTGAAAGCCCCCACGGTTCTGGAAGCCACCTCGGAGTTGAGCTCCACCAAATCCTACTTGATTGCCGTGTCCGCCTCCACCGCGAAATTGCTGACCACATCCTCCTCGTCCACAGCCACCTTGAGAACCACCGCACCCTCCTTGTCCGCAGCAAATGGCACTGCCAAGACAGGCCAATAGAATGGAAATGACGATAACTTTCATTCTGTAAAAAAAACAAAGTAAATGTAAAATAAAAAATTTCGGCTCGTAGACCTGAATATTCACTCAAAAATTGATGATGTACTAGAGACTTCAATGATGTACAACACTCAATATTTAGAACAAAGTCGATGATGCCCACTTGATGACTTAAACGACTTGAACGCAACATGATGCTTTATGACAGTAACTCACAAGTAATACGCTACAAGTAAGCTTTTTGAAAGAATCTGGACCTGTGGTTATTAGGCAGTATAATTTCACTTTTCACTCATTCTGTTCTCGGCCGATTTTGTAAAACTGCACTAACTGCAGAGTTTTTAGTAAAATAGCATTTTTGTGCCCCAGTGTTGAATAAACAACAAGACAAGCCGATTCAGCAACTAGGATAAGGTTCATTTTTTTGGATGATTTTTGCCCTGTTGCCTTATAATTTCTGCTGACAATGTCACTAACGAAAAGACAAAAAATGTGGCGCAACTGATTATTTATTTTAATTTTGCACTGACGTTTCTTTACGTGTGTTGACCCCAATATGATTTCTTATTGAGCTAATTAAATAACTCAGTTATTATCAAAGAGCATTAATAAAAATACTTTGAGTTTTCACTCAAATCCATCACAAGCATTGCTAAAAATGATAATACCAAGATTTCATTATGCTATAGCATTCTTTGTAATTTTACCTACATGAATGTGCAGCAACCGTTCGCTCATTTTGCACAAAATAAAATAAATGTGCAGCAAATTAAACACTAACATTTCTGTAAAAAAGAAAATCTGATATTGTTTCGTTGTCGACACTTTTTAGCTAATGCGATAAAGACTCGTATTATACTGAATATTAGTTGCAAATTTTTATTTGAGAAAGTGGTAATATGAACTAAGCACTTAAGTCAAACTATCGTACAAATTTATTTATCTTACCTCTCTGACAGGCGCAGTTTCTTATTGGACTAGTCTTGCACAGTTAAGCAATTGGCAAAGATGTTTGGCTTTGATTGAATTTATATACGATCTCCCCATCTCACCTGACCCACATTTTCACACCTGGGATGCTGAATGAAATCGAAAAGTTGTTTTGTGCCGATTAACTTCTCTGTTCAGAGCTTTGGCGTTCAAGGAGCGTTAAGACGACGTAAACCGGTACTTAGTGAATGCTTGACACCAGCAACCTGCAGAGTTGCTAAATTAATAACCCAGAAATGATTGAAACCATTATTAAGCCACGATGAATTGAAAATAAAAGTTGACCGCAATTATTATACATGGTTTATAGAATCTTCGTCTGAACTCGCAGAAACTGTAACAGGCTAACCTTTTTAGTTTATTTGAAGTCATGTAGGTTACTCGTTTGCGAACCAACTTTATAAAGTGCCCTATTTCGCCGTGATACCGGTCTCGTTCATGTAAATAAAACGTTTTTAGCCTATTTTTACTGTAACATCACACCAGATACAATATTTTAATTTTTTACAAAAAACGAATCATGGCATCGATAAATTGTGCTCTAAATGACATGCTCGCAAAAAACAGACTATGACAACAATATATGACGTCCTACTAAGTTAAATGACATATGCAGGCAGTTGGTCAAAAAAACTCAATAAGCAAGTAAACCCAATGCTTCACATTTTAGGCTAGTTTTTTTTTGTCGACTAGCCCACATTTTTAATCATTAACCGCATAGCTATACATCATTTTCCTTTTTAACACTAACCTTAAGCTGTCGTTGCTTTATGCTTACTGCATATGAGTTTTATCTTGGTTTTATTAATAATATTATAGATAATTTCTGGTAGCATAATATAACTCATAAAAGTTTCTTGATCTCTCAAACTGTTAAACTATTTACTCTTTTGAAAACTTAAGTGTATGAAACCGAGGAATTCGATCTGTTTAAAATACGAGCAGCTCTGTTATATTAATAATACAGAAAATGTTTAAATAATTGAAATAAATTTTTTTGTGAACTTTAAAGAACTGCTATTGGTTTTTTATACACGATTTTTCCATTCCAGTAAATCGGAAAAAAATTCATACTTTATGACTTTTTGGTAAGCAAATGTTGTGGCACCAACCATACAGGTCTGAAAAACTTTCACACAAAAATCATGACGGCGAGCTGAGTAGAAATTCCGAGCAAAGAACTGAAAAAACATAAATTTACCGCAAATTTTAAAAATAGATTCAGTCAGAACATTTTACCCAGCGACTGTTATTTCCAGTCTTCTTTTTATAAGTTCTTGTTCCTGTAACGTCTTGTTTATTTTTGTTTAGTTTACAGCAGCGTATATAAGTGTATGTTTATAACATGGAATTTTATTCTACAAAAAAGTCCTTATGTACAGCAAACTTTCGGGTAACTGCTCTTGTTGAAACGATTAGTATACAATAGCGTTTAACGTGTGTGTGTTTGTTATAATGTGGAATTCTTTTCTGCAATAATGCTTCAACTCAGTTAAATTTAAGTCAACTCATTCAGTTCAATTCAGTTTCAAAACCCTGATTACATTTTTGTACAATTTTAACTCTATTGATATACGTAGAAAATAGAACACCAAAGCAGCAGCTAATTGTTAAGGGCTAAAGTTCAAAATGCCGAAGCACAAACGTTCAAGTAAGATTTAAGCCATAGACGCTTCATGACATTGTTATTTCGGAACTACAGATTAAAACGATAAACCATAAGCTACACCAGGTTATCGCTTTCTGACATCAATAATGCGTGCCTAACTTCCGATTTTCAGAAAAATGCGTATCTTAACAGAGAAGATTGCCCGACTTTTTGTACAGTTTGATCCATTTTTACAAATTTATTTTCTTATTATTAGCAGACTTTACTTGAAGCTGTATTTTTGCGAGTTGCGCTTTAGTGGTTGGTAACAAAACGAAGTCATTGATTAATATCTAGGCTGTAACGAACAAGTTTAGTTAAAATAACATTTGGTAGTTATTGAACATGTTAGTTTTGAGTTAGAAACTGTTGTAAGCAGCTGAAGCGTTTGTTTTTATTTCCAACTGCGGAAAAGGTTATAATCGTGGCGTAAAAAGTAGATGGTTTATTTGCAGAACCGTGGAGAAACTTCATTAATAGTCGAACGATAACATTTATTTTGTTCTTTTTAATCATTTTACAATTTATACTACCTTTATATAGAATTTATCATCAAATTGCACCAATGCACAAATGTTTGTTTTTTAAACTATACGAATGTATGTCAAAGAGTACGTCGCAAAATGGCACAGAAAATGCTTATACAAAAATTAAATTTAAGGAGGAAATCTCAGGCCTGCTCTGTCATGTTTACTAGTAACTCAGCTGGCAAAGCATGGGAGTAATCCCAGGTCTCGGGTTCAAGCACCGATTAGTCCACAATTTTTCAGCGTTTCCTTTCTTTCTCCAACTCATTACCTGTAATGGGTAATAATTATTCAGATAAACCGCAATGGTTTATAAACATTCTGGCCTTCACAATCATGGTCTACTAGTTAAAAATTGAAATTTATTTGCACTCTTAAAATTACATAGAAGTAGTTACACTATATTGTCATAAAGTCACATTTCCATCTTTTCTGAGGGAGGAGTATATACTATACTTCTTATCTGTTGAATTTTTCATCGATTTAGTATTTTAGGAACATGCACTGTCGCAATGTTAAAAAGCACTAATGTACCTACTCAGAATTCTTGAGCAGGTCACACTTGACATATTATCATTATTTGATTTCCGTGCTCGGTTTGCACTATATTTAAAATAGGCCTATTTAAAATAACTGTTACAATTTTTTAGTGACATTATATAAAACTTTATAATATTCGTCGAAGGAACATATAATAAATGGTGTCTGAATGACATAACATTCTACCTGTGAGTTGTGCATTTTAACTGCTTATCGTTCCTTGTCATTTTAGTACGTGCGGTTTCACTGATGTCACGTCATATTCTACTTTAAATTGCTATTTAAAGGTGGCGCCACTGTGTCATCACACTATAATGATCGATGTTGCAAGAGTCATTTGAGACCACAGATTGAAACTATTTGGGAATCTTTCAGTCTTCTCCGAGAAAGTTTTTTTGTTAAAACAATTACATACAGACATACGCTTATTGTTTTGTTTTATTCTCTTACGTACGCATTATACATTTATGACTACAACAATTAAAAAACGTTTGTACATATATATGTTTGTATATATGTTTGTCTATATATATATATATACGTATATATGTATATATATATATATATATATATATGTCTTAATGTAATTGTTTTAACAAAAAAACTTTCTCGGAGAAGACTGAAAGATTCCCAAATAGTTTCAATCTGTGGTCTCAAATGACTCTTGTTACATCGATCATATATATATATATATATATATATATATATATATATATATGTATATGTGTGTATATGTGTGTGTGTGTGTGTGTGTGTGTGTGTGTGTGTGTGTGTGTGTGTGTGTGTGTGTGTGTGTGTGTGTGTGTGTGTGTGTGTGTGTGTGTGTGTGTGTGTGTGTGTGTGTGTGTGTGTGTGTGTGTGTGTGTGTGTGTGTGTGTGTGTGTGTGTGTGTGTGTGTGTGTGTGTAAGACGTTATAGAGACGATCAATCAGATTTATGTGAGATGTAACATAATGCAAGTCATGCTACACATACTTGATGTTCCACTATTGATAAATGTGTGTGTTTGTGACGTCTTACATGCAAATTTTGCAGTTTGCCGTAATGCGGAACGTCGCTGTCTGTTAATTTGAGACGAAGTTTTCTGAACCTTCCTAGACAGGGCTAAACATTTCTAAACAGCGCTTGGTATTTTACTCACCGTCATAGACCGTACAAAAACAAACAAACAAACACAGTCTTATTTTACACGTTGCAGTTTATTAGTATTAATACATTGTTAGTTTGGCCTTACAGTTGACACAGTTGCTTCACACGCGTGTATGACAAAGTTTTCAATCGTGACCATGAAAAAATTACCTTGAAGTGCATCATTAACCTCATTTCTGATATCAGCTGGAATTTCCTAAAATTGGCACCTGTCTGATTTTAAGCATCGATTTATATTAATAGTGCTAACCAGTTTTTTATTACGTTTCTCACAGCCAGTATTTTTCCACGGGAAGTTGGCAAAAGCAAGTTTTTTTAACAATTACAGCTGGCGCTGCTCTCGTGACGTCAGGTGTTGGGTGGTTATCAGTCGCAAAATCACAATAAACCGTTCCTTCGCGATTTTGAAAGTCTAGTGGTTACTTAAAGAAATAATGAAAACAAATTACATTGCAGAATTTTGCCCGAATAAACGCTTAAGTATAGTTAAATTCTCAAGTTACAAAGGATATGACAAAAATAACATATTCAAAATATTGATAAACCATGCAATTTTCTGTTTTAGCATGTACATAATTAACTTGGTGTGAAAATAACTGACATCAGAAATGGAACCAATGAATCCATTCAGTTTAAAATTAACCCGTCAGTACCGGAAATGCCTTACTGAGGCAGGAGATTGCGAGGACCAGAATGAACCGGAAGTGGTTCGACTCTAACTGGCTGATAGGCGACTCTGGGATTGCCCGACAACTGGTAGGTTGCTCCCTGCTCAGTTTTGCCTTCTCCGCTAGCTTGCTGCGTGTACGCTTGTGTGGCGTCCTGAGTAGCTGATCTACTGGCCGTGAGTTCAATTCCGGCAGTTCCGCTTCCGCTTCCTTGTCTGTTGGCAGAGCTGGACTCCGACTGGCGGGCAAATCCGGAACTGTACTTGCTGCCGATAACCACTTGCTCGTCAAGTCCGGCATTGACTGCTTCTCGGGGAGCATTGGCGGCTGCATTGTTCCTCCAGGTGTTGAAGTCGAAAGCATCAAGAGCGACATAGGCTCTGCCAAAGTTGTCAAAACCAAAAGCGCTGGCATCGATGTTAGCAAAGTTGTCAATGCTAAAGGTTCCTTGTCCAACGAATCTGTTTCCTCCAGTAACAACTACTGGACTCGTTCGCGCAACTGTAGCAGCTCCACTGTCAATGACACGTATGCCACTAAGACCGCCGCCAGTTGTAACAAACCTTCTGCCTCCTCCGCCAAGGAACTGCAGGCCACTTCTGCCGATTCCACTGCCTCCACCAGAGATGAATCGCGTGCCAGTTCCACCAAATCCACCAAATCTGCCTCCACCAGAAATGAATCGCGTGCCAGTTCCGCCATACCTGCCTGCACCTGAGATGAATCGCGTGCCAATGCCGCCAGTCCTGCCTCCACCGTAGATGCCTCTGCCAGACCTATACGTTCTCAAGCCCAATATACCGCCTTCTCCACGGGCATCGCAAAGAACGCCGACAACACAACCCAGGAACACGAACGCAATGAGCTGGCGCATCCTGTATAATTACCAATAAAATCATTTTCTCTCTTTTTAAAATTACACTAGTGGAAGACAACTTTAATAAACTTTGTATATATATATATATATATATATAAGCAATTTCTAAACTAAAATGAGGCCTGCTTTATTTGTAAAGGTCATAAAACTATTACATTTCATTGATTGAAGCAATTCGTGTTTGTACAAAAACTAGAATTTACAATGTTTGTTTAAAAGTGAGTGAAAAGTGAGTGAGTCTTCCCGACAAAAGAGTACAAGGAGCCATGATGATAATCACGGCTGGCAGCCTATGTTGTAGGAAAATTATCAACGTATCACGATCGTCATCAAATGTATATGATTAAAAATATAAATAAATAAATACATATATATATATATATATATACATAAATATTTATTTATTTATATTTTTAATTATGTATATGTGAGGTGTGTACATACGTAATCATCGTGTATTGCATTTATACATAAATAACCAATTATGCTAGTAATAATACTGCATCTTTTCGTTAATACAGTATGCAGTTTTTACCATAATTATCAAAATAATGGATCATATACATTTGATGACGATCGTGATACGTTGATAATTTTCCTACAACATAGGCTGCCAGCCGTGATTATCATGGCTCCTTGTACTCTTTTGTCGGGAAGACTCACTCACTTTTAAACAAACATCATAAATTCTAGTTTTTGTACAAACATGAATTGCTTCAATCAATGAAATGTAATAGTTTTATGACCTTTACAAATAAAGCAGGCCTCATTTTAGTTTAGAAATTGCTTATAAGAATTCCATTTCTCTTATAATTGGAAAATACTTATATATCGGAAAATTCTGTTACAATACTTTAAATTGGAAAAACGTTTACTTGTGCTGTAAGTTTCAATAAATTAACTCGAACAAAGTAAAACTAAACTATGCATCTCAGAAGTTCTTGAAATGTTTGCACGTTTACATAATATGACACAACTTAAAAATATTTTCGTACCTGTTCCAATTTTTTGTCACACACAAACTTTGTCGTACACTGTCAAGCAAAAGGTGCAGACCACGCCCGCTGTCGTCTTTTATACCTTCTTTTCTCGCGTGATCAGTCAGGTAACGGAAAAATAACAGATACCTGTGTATCATCTATTAGCTTAAAAACAGGTAACAACTACCATAATGACAGATAGTTGTTGTGCAATTAGAGAGCGGCCACATCATGAATCACAATCCCTCACAAAAACTTGAAGGTTAAATGCACTGAAAAATGTATTTTGGTACCTGGGGAAAAAGGATGCATTCTGAGACTATCTTTGACTTGTCTATCAAAGATACATCTTTGATAAGTTTGATTAATGTCCAAAAATGTGTTTAATTGTCCCAGCCAAATTTCTTGCTTTTTTAGCTCATTAGACAGTAATACTGCACCCTGTCAACAAGCATAATCTAACATTACCTTATTTTACATAAGTGAACTACATTAGCAACTTTAAAGCATGGTGATTTGTGGTAGCAAAATTTCGGACCAAGTTTTTACCAGTTTAAAATTCTTCAGCTATATGTAAAAGTCGAAAAACCGAGACAACAAAAAACCAACGAAGAGGGGTTCAAAAATTCACGACACTAAAATACAGTCTGATAGTATCACACCCGAGCCACATGAGGTTTAAAGATTTCAAACAGAAAACTGCAGCAAAAGCTATCTTTTCATCTTTCATTATTGTTAAATCCAAAAACGTGCCTGAGCAGATACAATAATTTTAGTCCTAAATGTTTTAGGCCTGATACTCCATTTAATTTTACTATATCAGTATCATAGTAACAATTTTAGACAATATACAACTTCTCTATAACATTGAAGTCAACTTACAATAATGTATTGAATTATTTTGTCATGAAATTTGATCTTAGTTCTGTACTTTTTAATCTATATTGCACCAGTCGTTCAGACTAATACACATCTTCTGTTTTACATAGTGTTTGTCAGATTACATGTTTTGTTTTCGTGTCCAGTGACTGGGATGTGTGTATTTTTTTATTTGTAACAAATAAAATGATTTTGTACTACTAATGGAAACTACTCTTTATTCGTCTTTGTAACTATGATTAATTCCCTCTTACAGCATACGACATGGGACGATTATAGGGTTATAGGTAAAAAATGAATCGTAAAATTAATGACAAATCTGAATCCCGCCCACGATCTGACAGGCGTCTGCAGTCATAGGTGCCTCGTTTTCAATTAATTACATTGCACAGTAATTTGCAAGCAGAACATGCACAAAATTTTTGTATAATTCTTCAGTTTGGGGAGGCACAAAAACTCATGGCGGGTGGGCACAAAAATAAAAAACACAAAGCAAGTTTCACCACTGCGTTACTTTCACTGCCACAGTGACTCTGCAGTAAACCGTCATCTTGAAAACGTTTTCGAAGGCCCAGGGCAAAATGGTTAAAAAGTAATTTGTAAAAATGCGCCGACAACGCGACAATGTTATATAGCAATACTGTCACGATATTTTTCTTATTTTTTTAACATTGGAAGAATATCATCAGAATATTGCCTCCATATTCTTTAGTATTGAAAGAGCATTATTACTTTGTCAGCACGTTCAACGATATTTTTTAATGTTGAAAGAGCATTGTCTTGGAGACTCTGGTGCCAATGTGGGTAATACAAGCAGTCTTCTCTTCCTTTGTTTAAAAAATAATTTCGTTAAGTATTGTAACAAAAAGTGGAATAACTTGTTGGATAAAAAATTGCACTGCGGCAGATGTCGTGGACTGTCTGATCTTGGTGTTGAAATTATTGTAATTTTATTTAAATACCGGCAATATTAATTTTACGTTATCATTACAGTATTAGTGTTTCGGCGCAAAGTAAAAACACTGCGTTGATATTCCAGTAGGTAAAAGAGAGGTCCGCACAGCAAATATGGCGCTTAGGCTCAAAACAGCTTCATTATACAAGTAAGACTTAATGAACTATGCAGATTAATATTCCACTCTTTGGCACTCTATTTTTCAGTCTATTTCGAAATTTCATCTACATCAGATTTTCGTTTTTTTTGGTAATTTTGTGTTGCACTCTTGATTTCACAAATAAAATTAACAAACACAGGTTGAAAACAAAGCTGAAATAATACTGAGAAAGAGTAAAGCTGCGTTAAATGAGAAAAAACGTCCTACCATGACTAATACTGTCATTATTTATTTTTCACTGACACGACCCCAGTTTGCCCCCTAAATACCCTTCATCAAATTAAGAAAAGTTACAAGGCTTATTCAGCTTTTTATTGGCTACAAAGAGCCATATAAACACATATTTAAGTCATTTTAACGACCCATTACCTACTTTGACAACTGCATGGCAACATAAGACATACAATACTAGAGGACACGTATACACGACATTTTGCAAATTTTTCCAAACATAACCCAAAACTGCTGATGGCAAGGCCATCTTCTTACCGCAAAATGTTAAAGGAAACAGAGATAAGCATGTTCGCAAACGTAGTAGTTTTGCTAAGTACGTGTTACACCTACAACAACGTAACTAATGTCGATTATTTTAAAACTATTCCGCAGTGTCCGTTACATAATTATTTGCAGAAAATGTGATTTAATTACAATAGTTTTACCAATGCAATGACAGCTAGTCTTACAACTAATTTAAAAGAAATAATCATGGCGATGATTTATTGGACACACCTGCAAAACAATTGCCCAAAATAGAATGACTCGTGTAAATTACCTTTAGTGACGTATGACAGGTATATAATTGCAGTAAAGACATATATTATGCCAATTGCTTATCTTCGGTCAGATTCATCTTCATGTGCTCAGTTGTTCTGGGTAAATGCCATGCAAATTACGACTATGGCTACGGCAAAATATCTACAGGCGTTTACATAAATGCCAAGCAATTACGACTACGACTACGGCAAAATATCTACAGGCGTTTACATATTATAAGTTTTTCTTATAACATGTCGCTTCGAAAACTATTCAATGAGTTATAAGCAGCATCAGAAACTTATGTTACATTATATTAAAATTGAAATTATAAAATTATTAAAAAGTGAAATAAGGACTTTGAAGTTAATATGTCCAATACTTCAATTGTCTATTAATTATCATAATTTAAAGGCAATAAAAGCTAGTAAAAGTTGACATTTTGCTTAAAAGAGTAAAGGTGTACAAAATATAAATAGTAATTTAAAAAATTCTTTACATCATAAAAAAATTATAATTGTAATATACAAATACCTGTACACATGCTTGGGTAAAAACAGGAACGTTACGCCGAGGTTAAATATTGCCGCATTCGTTTTGTTAAAAACACATTTGCTTTAGTTAATTGATCGGATCAAATATTATGTTTGGAACATAATATTGTCTATTTTGATGTATTACGCAGAAAAGCCTGTATTATATATTTTACTGAGATGTAGATTTTTAAAAGGTAACAATGTTATTATGAAGAAAATTGTGCGTAATGATGCCAACCAGAGTATTGTCTATTTCAGTATAATATCGATTGCTTACGTATAAATTTGCGTACTACTATTACTTGCTAACGTATTCATAATATAATATAATAACGTATAGCATATTTAATCGACTTTTAGGGCATGCTTAGCTTTATATTTTCTTAAAATTTAATTATTTTAGTTTATTTTGGTGGCACTAATAAATAAATAGAACAAATATTTTAGTTTAATTTGTGTATATCTTCTTTGCGTATTTATTTTTATGGTCATCATGTTTGGATTAAGGAACAAAATAAAATAAATAAGAAATAAACTGAAGTTATTTGTTATAATGCTTGCGTCATTTTTTCGTTTATTGTATAAAACGTATAATAAACACGTTTTGGTATGAGCGCCTCCTGTCAACTCATAATCGTTCCCAGTCTTTTTATAACCACTTCTTGTGCACTTAACCCAACGTTTATTTCTACATTTGTTAGCGTTTTTGCTTTCTTCAGATGTAAATAGCTTAAAATGTGTCAGGTTCCCGACGCCCTTCAAGGTACCATGTTTCTGAACTTTGTAAACTTAATCACTGGCGAATGAGCGAGGTCTATGCAATCTGTGCCGAGGCATATATGCGCGTGAGCCCACGTAGTATTTTAATTTCAACCGTCCCGTCACGAAACGTCCATATCTTAGTGAAGATCGTTTGATATTATCATTCCAATTCTTAGTTTTCAGTATTACTCATTATTACTACAACAATTTCTACAAAACACACTTTCACTAAGAATCAATCTAGTAACATGTTTAAAATTCAACTGTTCATTATTAATTCCAATGATTATTAACGTTAACAGCCCTCTCTGTCTAAACTTTATAAGAACCACCTACATGTATAATTCGACACCTCGCTACATACTTTCTCCTAGCACGCGTTATAGGGCCTACTTAACTACATCTCGTCATGCTCCTCATGCTAAATAATAAATAATTCTGCTTAGTATTAATTACATGTAACTAAAATCGGGGTTCTAACTCATTGCTTTTTAACCTCCGCCTAAATTTAATTGATTTTAAATTATAGATAAAAGCTACCGCTATGAAAAAAGGAAGAGTAGAATAAGTTTAAATTAAATTTAATAAACGCACTTTAAAAGTATTATTAGCAGGCTAGCATTAATTCAATAAATCACCTGGAACAACGTACAGCTCACTATATAATTTTGTAGTTAATTTTTCCATGAAATTTATTTTTGTTTCATAGTGTACTATGAAATAAAAATAAATTTCATAGAAAAATTAACTATTTTATTTAACGTCAAAATTTGACAAAATTACAAAAAAGAAAAGCTATACATAACGTTAACCACTTACAAGGTAGTGAAACACTAATTAACAAAAACCAGCTTTAAGAAATTAAGGCTTTCAATTTATCAAACACGCAGGTAAACATAAACAAGTAAAAACACCTCAAGGTGAAGTAAAAAAAAGTTGCAAGCGAAAAGCGGTAATTACATACCTGTCAAAATTCACTCGTGTGGCAATGTACGTATGTGGTTTACAAAAAAGTTCTGGGGGTTACAGTTTGGCCAAAGTAGTATGGCCGAGCATAAAATGTAACATATTTCGACATACTTTTCATTTGCTTTTTTTGGATTTGAACCAAGGACTGAGGGACACTAGATCACGGTACAACTCTAATAGCTGAACCATTCCCATATTTCCAAGTGTTAGTTTTATTTAGATAATATTTTAAGAGTAATTATTGACTATCAACTTACAATCAAACTTGACTGAAAGAAACAAAATGTTAAAAAATCGCCCTGAATCTGGATTTGAACTGGGACAATTCAATTACAAGTCCAATGCTATGACTACAACGCGAAGTCCTTTGTGGCAGGTTTTAATTCAATCCTTATAGCTTACCAAACAATCAACATTTCCAATTATCAGTCAATTCATGCTACAGTTATTAATAATAGTATTAGGTTTATTGTAAAAAATTGCATTCTGTAATGATCAGCGGGTAATTAGTTAATTGATTTGAACTGAAAGTAAGATTATATAAAATAACAGAAGAAAACAAAGACGCACCTAAAATGCCCCCTGCCCATTATAATAATCAATTAAAATCAATACATTTCACTGAAAATGATAACCTACAAGTATTGCTGCTTCAAAATCACTTGATGCATTTACTCTGGTAAATTACCATTGAACAAGCAGTACTCTAGTAACAAAGAGAAAGGCTATAAGCAAACACTGTCAGTTTTACACTGGATCAGTAACATTAGTTTAGTCCCATCTTGCGGCCTTTGGCACCAGGCAAGACGTTAATTAACTGCAAGCGAATAAGCTAAATATGGATTCTATTGTTACTAGAGAAGATTAGAAGACAAAGATTTTTCTTTTGTGAGACCCCTGGTCTGAACAAGACACTATACTGAATGGCAGTGCTCAGTGATCATGGCTGCATGATGCTTTGTAATTTGCATATTATACATATAGTGTAAATAATGTATCAAAAACTAGTGACAAAAACAAAAACAATAATGGATTTCATTATAAATTTCTTTTTATTAAATATGTTTTTTGCAATTACTTGATTATACATAGCAATTGCCCAACTATGAAAATTCTTATTCATATATTACAAAATGGATCATTGCTATCTGCTACAGTAAAATTCTTTACAAATTACAATATTAATAGTTGGTAAGCTTTTCAGAATTTCCTAAAATACAACAGCCCTAGTTCTCACAGTTTAAAAATTGGAATCACATGATACTGATATTAAAATCACTGACAAATGACATAATCAATAAATCAATAAATAGTATTTTGTACAGTGTACATTCACAAAAACCACTTTATTCTGCAAACTGCATTACCCCATTTAGGTTTCCAGTCAGCAACATCTGACTCAGATCTATGTAGAAACAGACTAATCGCTGATCGAAAAGTCTCTAATCACCGATTGATAAATCTAATCTCCAGGAGCCTCTCAAAACGATTGCTTCTCTTTTTACTCTGAAAACACACATTGGTATTTGGTGTTTTCTGGTTTAGTGTTGATTTAAGGTTCTGGTCTAAGAATAGTGTTGATTTATGGCTCTACCAATCACTAGCCTTCTTACTTCACTTGTTCCAGCCCCAATTTCATAGAGTTTAGCATCACGCACAAGTCGTCCAGTTGGATAATCATTGATGTAGCCATTACCACCTGAAATAGGACAAGACAATTGGTTTAAAACGGTCTAATATTATATAATAATTATTGCACAACATTCAAACAAGCATATTAATGCAGCAAGCTTATTATTGTTAACATCTTCAGAAAAAACTTCACAATTGTTCAGGTTTATTTCTGATACATACACTAAGTTTTTTTTAACACTGTTGACATAGTGTAGTACCAAACTTAGACAAACAAACTGTTTTTACAAGTTAGTACATTTAAGGTGATATTGCTAATGCCAAATTTGAAATCTATGAGCATTTAGGTTAAATTCATAGGGATGTGTTATAGTGTTTCAATGCATAATTCAATTGAGCTACATATGTCATTCAGTAAGATTGGTTTTTAATTTTGCATAGCATAGACTATATGAGACGAGTTTATTCCTACAGATATGATTCACTTATCCGATTTCATTTCGTCAAATTTGACTGCACAGACATGTGCTAGCTAGCGCATAACTAACAAGCACAATTAAAACAAGATGTCTACATCGAGTTAGTTTCGACAACAGCGATGTACTAACTGGCACTAACAATTTTCTCATAAAAATTGGTTAGTAATCTAGGTGTAAAACAGGCAAGGATCAAATGACTAGAAAGCATAGCTTACACTGTAAGAAGATAGAACTGATACTATAATTTTGTAGTTACACAGTTAACTAACATACACTGGCAATACTGATACAAAAATGAATATAATATCTCTACCTAAAGCCTGCAAAGCTTGCAAGCAAACTTGTGTAGCTGCTTCTGCGGCATAGAGTATAACTCCAGCACAATCTTTGTTATTTATATGACCTTTATCAGCTGCTCGTGCAACATTATAGACGTACGACCGTGTAGCATTTAAGGTCGTATACATGTCCGCCATTTTTCCCTGCATCAACTGTAACACAAGTGACTTGAAAAAATTTACAACAGAAAATACAAGTCTATTTTACATTTGTAAGGCAATGCTTCACTAAATGGTTTATTGTGTAACAGATTTTTTTATTTATACTTTGGCGGGAAAGCTGAAGTTCTAGTGCATCAATAGTAATACAGTAGTCGCCGCTTAATAGACTCGCGGTTGATAGACTCAATCGCCTAATTGACTCAAAAACGCCTGGAACGGGCCACTTCTATTCAAATACACGTAAAAACTATTGGCAAGTGACTCAAATAACTTTGCTTAATTGACAATATTATTCCTTCACGTACTTAAAATAAGACATTTGTATGTGCCCAAACAGCCTTTCTTACTTTTATGTCATCTTTACTTCCCTTTTGTGCATTACATATGTAGAAACAATCATGTTAAGTGCCATTTTGTTTGTAAACAGGTACGTTTATCATGCGCTAATATTCTACCATAGCAGTTTTGCTTTAAATCTGTTACCCGTTTGCCCACTGCAATTAACCTTGTTACTCGGCACCACCAACTGCAGATCAAGCATGCCAAGTGCTAAATGTTTTACACACACGAGAACTTTGTGAGTGAACTTCTTCGAGAGAAAATGAAGCAGCCAACTTTGAAGGAATTTTTGTAATTTTTGCAAATAAACAGACTTGTGTGATTTAGAAAAATATACCTTTTAATTTATTATTAATTCACTTCCCGTATTTTCCCGTGTATAAGAGACCCTTTTTTGCTCAGAATTTTCACTTTAAAAATAGGGGGTCTCTTATACATGGGAGTAAGTCTTTTCAATAAGATGCATAAATTGTGGCACTAATGATTTTAAAGAAATAAGTGCTCTACAACTGTTTTGCGTGTGGCGTTCGACTATGAAGCGGTTGTAAGCAATACAGGCATCGTGACACAGGCATTATCTCCTCGTTTTCTCTTTTCCTGTTACAGGTTTGCAGGTACGCACTTTAATATATACCAGTACTCTTTTTCTACAACACATTAACTGGTTTTATTTTGTTTTCAGTACCGCACTGAGTTGAAAAAAGTTGTACTTTACCCTCTAAAAATGTCCGTCTGAAAAAACTTTTTTCCAGAATTTTTGCCTAAAAATTGAAGGGGTCTCTTATACACAAGGGTCTCTTATACACGGGAAAATACGGTATATAAATTAATATTTTAAAATATTTTTTCTAATCTTTAACCGCACAAAGAAATTTAGGCATTACTCGTTTCTAAAATGATTAAAAACCTTTGCAGTGCATAGTAAGCTGATGACTCATACTTCTATAACAGTAATACAACAATCACTGGTTAATAGGTTCAATCAGTTAATTGGGTCACAACACGTCAGTCCCAAAGTGAGTCTATTAAGTGGCGCCTACTGTACTATAATACAGCAAGTGTTGCTGTCAGTAATTTATAAAGAATATATATCATAAA
The DNA here is from genome assembly GCA_030141605.1 of Tubiluchus corallicola. NCBI lineage: Eukaryota > Metazoa > Priapulida > Priapulimorpha > Priapulimorphida > Tubiluchidae > Tubiluchus > Tubiluchus corallicola. Next base: position 298,749 of record JAQGDQ010000200.1, read on the forward strand.
AAATCCTAGTAAACATGCTAAACATACTAGGTAAAGTACATTTATTGTCACAGCTTAATTTTCTGATATATTTGAATTGTATTTTGAAATACAGATGGCAGCTGAAAAGAGTTACCTGAAAAGTGCCAATTTTTTGACCAAATTGTTCCCTCTGATGGCAGTATTCAAAAGCGACATCACAAGCAGCTTGCATTAAACTGAAGAAAAAAATAACAGCATTTTTTTTCAAAATTTCATATCTAGCTAGTATGGCAGCATTAAAGCAAAGCAATCAAATTCAATATAATTTTAAGCTCCAGAAAATACATGTATCAGCCTGGGTTCAAAATCTGATTTTTAGATAATACTACACAAACTAAGGGTGTAGACTACATCTCTATCTCTCGTACAATACTAAGGACTTAATAACCGCTGTTAGTTTGTACAGTTCCTCTAAGACTGATCTGAGAGAATACACCTGTTAACCAGAAAACAAAAATATTATTAGAGCTTGACTGTTATAAATCAATAAGCAATTTTTACCCTATCGGTCCAGCAGATAAGACTAGCCGCTCTATATCCAGTCCAGTCATCAAAACATACACTCCTTTATTTGTTGGTCCGAGCAACTGAGATGCTAGAATTTGAATACATTTGTATTCGTATTCAACTTTTTAGAGATGTTAGTAATTTTATCTTTGCATATAATACAAAATGGTTAGTTCCAAGATGTTATACAAGAAATGCAACTTCACCTGCAAAAATTATGCCAAAAAATTCAATAAAAAGATTAAAGTTTCCCAAATCACATTTCCACACAGCATTGCGGTTAGATAAAATTCCATTAATCAGGTGCTGGTAGTACTGAAACTTTAAAATCCAATGTCTAATGCTACTGACATAACAAAAAATTGTTACTGTCTCTATCTACATGCGTAACCAACATATTTTTTACTATTTTTTTAGTCTACAGAAAAAATGTTGGAGGAGTGGAAAAACCATTACGAAATGACTCAATCCAATTTGAAAATCTCACCTACCTTGTGTGCTCTCTTTCTACACCAGTTGCCGACACTAATCCTATGTACCGTTTTTTGCTTATCTATCTTATTCTTTCAGAATTTCGTGGATTTAAACTGCCACAAAACACGTTTTCTTTGCTTTTCCCTAATTTGTATGCTTAAAGTTATGGAATACAAAACTACTTACGTCACGATGGTAGCTGCAAAGCACGCATAGTTACACTGCCTATTGTACGTCCATACTTTCAAATATAATTTAAAAACTCCTTGACTCCAGGAAATAACCAATCAAGCATAAAACAAAAAATGAAAGGAAAAAATATAAAAGCCACAAATCAGTACCTGTTTTGCACTTTTAAATGTATCTGCATCAAGGAGTCACACCACTGGCTAAATTAGAAACCTCATCTAACATTCAGGATACAAATATTTTATACTAATACTCTTTCACAATATGTTACGCGTAAACTTGTTACTATCCATTTTATTCAGAACAGTTAGCTGAAAATGAGACCCATTATATCATTACAAACATTAGACAGTTCTATACATACACCTACACACATTTAAAGTCTTCAAAGCGTTTAAACTCAACACTATGAATGTCAAACCTACCCGACACACCCAGACGCTCCCAAGCCACGCTCCAAATCTAGTCCTGACATAAGTATGTACACGCCCTTTCCCACTCCTCCAACTAGATTGGCAGCTATTTGCAATCCATGCAACAATAACAATTATTAGTATGGTTATAAAGTTCAATGAGGAAAACAGATATTAAATAGTAAATAATATGTGTGCACATGCAAAGCCAGTCATATATTGAGTCATAAAAAATCATAAAAATTCAAAGCATCAAAATTTTTTTCAGTTAATTTATGTGGGAAGTAATTGGTTATTAAAACAATCAGTATTTAATACTTTTTGCAACAACAGGTGACAGAGTGTCATGCAACAGCTATCTGCAGCAAGTTTTATGAATGCAAAGTTTTAAATGCTTTTTAGAAAGGTTAGGAAATCTAACCACAGTGATGCAAAAAATATGATTTAAGCTAGCTGCCGGAATGATCCAGTGACTATTTTGAACATAGATGTACATCACTTTTTTTGCAATTTCACTTTAGCTAAATGGTGAAACTATCAATTGTTCTGAAAACTGAAAGCACTTATTTAATCACATAATTTAAAACAACTGGCAATTTTTTTGTCTTACCTGGAACTTTACAATCTTCAAAAATTAATTCTCCAGTTGGAGACCCTCGCATTCCAAGTTTATCAAGCTTCTTTCCGATGCTAAAACCTTCAAAATCCTGCAGTGTATTAAACACAGTGCTTTTATTAAATGTGCTCATTTAATTGCTCATGCGAAAAACACTCGAATTAAGTGTGCCAAAGTTACTCTCCCACCCAAAGCCACAGCTAAATATCAATACTAGGGATGGGACAAAAGTTTGCTACACAGGCAATTCGGGTTCCCAATTCAAAGCGTAGCTTCGATTCGGATCCGACCCAGTTTTACTTTACCTATTTCGGGCCTGATTTTGGTTCAGTAAAAAAAGGGCAAAACAGTCTTCCTAATTCGTGTTTACTTAGTTTAGGAGCAAATCCGTTGCCAACTAGTAAAATTTACGTAATTTCCCTTTTTACTGATTAAGTCTCTAATAAAGGTTATATTTACGATGCGTTCCTCACCATGTTGACACCTTTAATGTAACTGCAAAGTTCTGTAAAAGTTGTGATCTATGGCAAAAACTAAATCTGGACTAAGAAACTTGACTGTGTTTAGAAAGACCATCAAAACATCCAATACAACAAATCCTAATGTTGCAGTAATCCTAAGATGAAAAGCCTAACTGGCATTAATTAACAAGAAATGGCTATTGAAAATTGAAAGCAAATATAAGATTCAGAATCGGTTCGCTTTTAGAAACTGGAAAGATGTGAGATTCAGATTAGCTTCAGCTTTGGAAAATCAAGTTTCGTCCCACCCCTAAACAATACCAGAACACTTTTCATTAAATAACAATGTTTTTCTCAACTCCTGTTGGATAAAGCCAAATACAAGATATTTTCTTAACAAATCAAAAAACATTCTGCTTTTGCTTTACAAATCACAGATCGCTTAATGTCTTCTAAATGTGAAAGTAGACTTACGCTATTTTGGAAAATGGCACAATTTATAAAATTGTATTTTCTTAAAAGCAAACGGGTGCCTTCAGGAAAAAGGCCATTCCCTAAATTTGCTACTTTAGATGTAGATTAAGTTAAAGTTAAATATAAGCATCAGGGCCTCCAATCCCAAAAATTCAGGACCCTTCCTGTGCCTTTTTCTTGGTGAAAGTGGGGATTGGAAATCTCAATCCCGGATAGTTCTGGATTTTTGGAATTGGCAATTGGTTAGTTGGGACTGGTGATTTTATTATTCAGAAGCTATATTCGGTTTATTCATTATTTCCTCTCAAAACAAGTAATTACTGCTTCCAAATAAAACAAAAAAGTTACTAATGAAACTCAGGATATTTTACTTGATGTATAATTATGAACAGCTAATTAGCAACGTGCATTAAAACAGCATGAGAACAGTAATCTTCACTGGAATCAAATCCTAAAAATCTGAAGATTAGAAAATGAAATTCCAAAATAAGTGGATTACAAAATATCTCAGGACTGGAAAAACCTAATAGCAATAAAGAAACTGACATGAAGCTATTTTAAAACCAAAACTAGATATTAATATTTATATGGTCAAGTATACCTTTTCTACAATAAATGTGCTAATTCCATGTGCAGGAGTATCAGCATGCGGATCCGTTCTAGCATAAACTATTAACACATCGGCAATAGGACCATTAGTAATCCAGAACTTGCTCCCATTAAGCACATAATAGTCACCTATAGTGAGCAAGGGTATTTTTATTAATTCAATTTGGTATAAGTGGTAAAAGAGTTAGTACATTTTAAAAATGTGGAAGGGGAATAGGATTATAGTCATTCTCTGTGCTTTGCTATCAAGTTAAGCCACATCAGGCTCAATTAGTAAATGACAGGGTGATAATCAGAAAACTAGTTTTTGGCAGTTTTATTTGATAAAAATTAATTTTTTATAATCACCAGTCCATTTACAAAGGCAGGCTCTGTTTTATTTAACTGCTCTGAGCACATGTCATGACAACCGGCTTCTATTACTTCACTGATAATTTTGGCAGATGGCGATTTTAACATATTTTAACAGGTGACAAAGGACAGAAAACAGTGTAAAATGTTATACTATTCAAAACATCTACAAAACTACGGCAACTAAAAGACAGCATTATAAGCTCATGCCTCATTTAATCAATTGGTATCTTGATTGTTTACTTAGATACAGATACCAACCATTAACTTCTAATTTCTGCATCACCTTTTTTCTCAGCCTTTAGCTTCATGCTGACTACATCTGAACCAGAAGTGTGTTCACTCATGGCTAGTGCTCCAATGTGCTCACCATTTATTAACTAAAATTTAGAAAACGGGAAGTTTTAATAAACGGAATATAAAGAACTTTCAGTAATTCTAATGCAGGTAAATGTTTGACATATTAACTAACCGCAGTACAAAAGGATTGGGATAGTAATAAGGTTTACAATTTCTTGTGTGAGAGAGAAAAACCCGAGTCTCGTTTCATCTAAGTGTATCAGGCAGTTTTGTATTGACTGTTTTATTGTGCATAGAATAAAGGCATTTTTTAAAATTACAATGTAGCATAACCCCTGTACCTAAGCTAACTTTCATACTATTTGGTACCTTTGGCAAATACTTTTCTTTTTGCGCATCACTCCCATGCCGTCTCAGTTGATTAACACACAAATTAGAATGAGCTCCATAACTCAGAGCAATGCCACCATGTCCACGTGACATCTCTTCCATGACTAAACAATGATCCACGTAGGAACCTTCTGACCCACCATATTCACCTAGGTATATTAACCAGCTAGCAGTATAATATAATCCACTGTTTAATGTTTATGTAGCTGGTTCATGAGATTACACAGAAGAATAAAATATATACCACCAGCCAAATTGTAAAGGTAGTTGGAATACCGCTTTAATAAAATACAATATTTACACAGAAATTGTCTTCATAAGGTGCTAAATTAAAAAAGCTAGGATTTAGCTTGTTTTTAAAATTGCTGCTGTTTTTTGTAATTTAAACTTAGTATTTCGTAAAATTTTTACACTATCCTGCACTATGTCTTAGAAGTCTGCTTGTAAATTTAATTTAACTTTATTTTATATCGAAACAAAGTGCTATTCTCCAGCTAACTGTATAGTTTGGCTGGTTGTGCATACATCATTCTAAGTTGAGCATATTATTCGATAACTACCCACTGATGCTAAAAACATTTTAAAGTAATAAGGCCATAGTATAATATTAGTGATTAAATTAAAATTAATGGGTCACTTAAAAAAGTTTAGTTCCAACCAGATAAACCATCATCAAGCCAACTAGGCAACATTACAAATTTTAATGAATCTTCCAAATTTAAAACCATATGTAAGTATTTCAGTAGCTCAGAAGCTTAGAAACAAGAATTATGAGTGCTTACTTTCTGCAGTAATGCCTAGCAGTCCCAGGTTTCCCAGTTTTTTCCAGAATTCCTTTATCTCAGGAAAACTGTCATTTTTATCTATTTCATCTGCTTTTGGTGCCAATTCATTTTGGACAAAGTTAAAAACAGTTTGGCGCAACTGAAAATAAAAAATAAAGCTGCTATAAAATATAAAATGTGAAATATGCCTGTACAGATTTTCACTGTTAATGCACTAATACTACAATAACACTTTTTACAATATGCTGAAAGCTTTGTTGTGTAACACATTGCTGTTAGATGAAAATTATATGCAATGAGATTGGCTAGTAAGCAACAAATGTGTGCTTGCAAACCAAAACCATCGTTAAGTTGGCATAGTTAAAACTACGGTCTGATGCTTCAAAGTAGAATGCACCAAAATTTTGGTCTAATGTTATTTTTTGTTTTTTTATAAAAACAAGTGCTAAATATATTGGACTTTTACATTCTAGCATCAAATTATCAAGAAAATGTCCAACAAATACCAAGAATTTAATTTTATAAACCCGTGCCCATTTCTCTGCCTAGAAACATGTACAGCAATTGCAAAGCCCAAATCTTTGTCAGGAAGAGCCGTCTACTGGATTTAAACATAACTTCAATGTGCTCTTGCAAAGTCCATAGTACCACACTTTTGTAGAGACGCGTCTAAATACAATGGCTGTCTGTAAAAGTGATTTTCTCAAGATTATGTTTCTCACTGCATAGCCTGCACCTCAACTTCAACGTGGATTATCTCAGCTTAGTATCAAAATGTTCCTCATGAAATAGAGATTGAGAGTACGTGAATAACTAGAAAACATTAATTGCTGACTTATGGATGATTTTGCTATACAAGCACACAAATAATAAATGAGATTCAACGTGTACTGACGTTTTTAATTATTATTATTACATAAACAAAGACAACGGATGGTGGCAGTACGCTTAACAACTCAATTCGTGACCTGTCTCTAGTGTCCTACTTGGGCAGCCCATATACGACGCGTCCTACTTGGGCTAGCCCGTGCACGACGCGTCCTACTTCGGCTAGCCCATGTACGCCAATTGTCCTACTTCGGCTAGTGGGTTACTCGGCGCCCTACACAGCGCTCTCCACCAAACTGGTAGCCTAGGCTTATCAAACCACAAAATAAAAAAACAGGCAAAATACTTGGTGTTGTTCTTCTGTGAGTCCAAACAAAGTATCGTCGACAGGAAATGTAGAAGCTGGTCGTGCAGCTGCATTTACAGGTCTTGATCTCAGCAAGAGAGCTGAAATTTTTCTAGAACTAAAAGATCTAAACAGTTTAGCAGCCATGATCTTGCTATCTTTGCTCCAAACTTGATTGTGCGAAAAATCCTAAAGATTCCTCATATTGTGTACACTGCTTGGCGCGTGTTCATGGTCAAAATTTCAATAATTTTCCATGCATAATGTGAAAAAGATAAGAAATCATGAAAAATGCAATGCAAATTTGTTTGAAATTATTTACTTTTGTGCTGCAAATGATATAGCCGAATTCAAATTATTTTAAAATATCTGTTATTATTTGTCCAGTTATTTTAAAAGAGAATTTCGTGCAGAACAGCTTCTGACTCTAGTTCTATCACAGTGCTCAGGTATTACTGTTTTACCTTTACATAGGTTGTTGGCTTATGTCCGCTTACAGATGTTATATTCTCTGGTTTACTGCATTAAATTTTACTAGTTTATTCATCCACGCAATTTTTTCAACGAATTCGTAACCATTGACATTGTATGCGATGCTAATGTTTGTATGTATGTAAAGCCACCATAAGAAACACCGGAACAACACGAACTTAGCCGAAATAAACTTATTCAAAACAGTACAGAAGTTTTATAGTAGCAGACTCATCAGCTTAAGGCGATAACGTTATAGCTGATTCCAACAGAGAAGCCCTTAGGCTAACAGTAAAATAATAATGCTTTCGTCACATAGGATGTGACAGAGGGTGCACAATTGAAGCCATAGTCCTCTTATATATACTTGCCATTTCCATAATATATTCTAATTCAATTCATTTCAATTTTATTTGTACAAATACTGAGTCAATATGTTGCTGTACACATTAAATAAGTCTTATAATTATCATCGGAATAGAAAAATTACAAATGTTGAAATTTGACCGTGTATTTGGACATTGTAGGTTCCTGAAATCAAAATGTACATGGGCAAAAAATGTAAACTACAAGTTAGATAAACTTTGAATTTGAAGAATGGCTTTTCTCTTTCTGACACATGCAGTACTAAACAAGGGAGGAAAGCCACGTGGATGTATTATCGCTAAATACTCTAGACAATGTAACTTTGACTGTCTGATTTTTTTCTCGACAGTATTTGATTCAGAGAACCAGGATGTTTTTATAATAGGGAATCAATCTGTACTGCTTTGTACTCATTTATGCAAAATATCATGCAAGGTCAAGTGTGATCAAACGTTTAATCAAGCGTGTCAGTTACATCATAGTACGTATGGCCAACTCATTAGGCAATACTCATAAATTGAATCAGCACTGATATACATAATAATCCTACTGTTCAAAGTGTGACTCATTCATCAGAAATACCATGCAAGTTCAGTGTTTATTCAAATGTGTCTGTTATGCCATAGTACTTATGGCCAACTCACTAAAGGAGAATCCATCAATTGAACAGTGGTGACATGCATAATATTCTTACCATTCAAGAAGGATTTTTCTTAGTAATCCTAATTTGCGATACATTTACTGAAAACATGCTAGAAATGAGCAGTTTACATTACTGTCACAATTTACGTATTAATATTTTATATAAAACGTGTTGATGTAGACTTACATGATTTGAAATGCTTTACAGCTCTGAAGATGGATATAGATACTCAAGGGTCTGGAGACCACGATGGGAATATTTTGCTGGTCAAATTAGACAATGCCAGAACAATGGCTAACATTCTCAAAGGCATACATTTTAAAGAGACAGCAACTATTTTTGCAAGCGACAATGGCCTGAAAGTTACTGTCGAAGATGCAAAGTGTGTGCAGGCAAATGCGTTTTTGCAAGCTGCTTTGTTTAATGATTATGTGATCAGGCAGGAAACAGTCAGCTTCAAATTTAACTTGACAATCTTGTTAGAGTGCTTGAATATTTTTGGTTCAAGTGTGATACCTGGTGTTACCACTGCGTTAAAGATGACTTATTCTGGTTACGGGGCACCGCTTGTTTTGTTACTTGAAGAGGGTGGAGTCATTACTGATTGCAGAATTAAGACACTAGAGCCTGATGATGTTTTAGATTTTGACTTCTGTAGTGACAATGTTGTTAACAAAATAATAATGAAATCTGAGTGCATTAAAGAAGCATTTTCTGAACTAGACATGACCAGTGATGTTCTAGAGATTTTGATGTCACCAGATGCTCCATTCCTCCGTTTTTCCACGTTTGGCAATGGAGGAAGTGCACATGCTGATTATCCACGAGATTCTGACATGGTTGAGGTTTTTCAGTGTGCTCAAACAACGACAAATAGATACAAAATTTCTTTGCTAAAGCCATCAGTAAAAGCATTAACTTTGTCTACAAAGATCTCACTGAGGACTGATTTACGTGGCTTCCTTTCATTACAGTATATGATAAAAACAGAAGACGGGCAGATATGTTTTTTAGAGTATTTTTGTGCTCCTGATGAAGAAGTCGAAGGTTAAAATCAGGTGTGGAATAGGCCTAAGCCCAAATTTCTAGGTTGACCTCTAGGCCTAAATTCACATTTTGCAATATATTTTCTTGTTTGTTGTTCATATATTGTATGTTGTTTCTTACTTTGCTAAGACTGCTTTTGTTCTGTACCATAATTTAACTGTTGAGAATGTATATATAAATACACGTAGGGCAATATACACCTATGGATAGGCTTTGTATAAACATGTAAGTCATGCTAAACTAAAGCATGGTTTCTTAGGCCCGTTTATCTTTCCTGTATAAAACACTTGCAGCATTTGATATAATCTGTCGTTCTTTTTCTACAACAAACTTAGTTGCTATTGGTATGTAAGGCAACAAACCATACGTACTAACCTCTTTAAATTCTGAGCTGAAATTGTTGAAATTTGAAATTAAATCAAAGTCAAATATCATTTGTTATATGCATTATGGAACTGAATGCATTTTGTCAGCTCCACATATTTATAATTGGCAAAAATGAGAAAAACAGCAAGTTGCTGTAAGACTGTTGTACAAATATTGTACCATACTTTTTGTTTCGATCAAACTTCGAGCATCAGGTTATTCACGTAATCCTCTTCTGGAACGAGGAAATTTGTAATGACCTATGATACACTGAAAAATTATTTGCTGATGACCAGTGATAAAGTTGTCAGAAGAAGCTTTTGCAATAGGTAAGTTGACTATTCTTTGTAAATCTTTGATTTGCATGCTTTTCAGCATTTTGGGACATGTAATTTTATTTTGAACATAGTTTATTGAGTGACAATCAGCGATCTTACAATATAGTATCACATTGCAATGATTTTTTGTTCCAGTTATAAATGTAAATGTCATAGAATAAGAAATAGAATAAAAAACACCTACCAGATGGGTCTGGCATTAGCATAAATGGATATGGCATCTGTTTACGTATCCTTGGCACACAAGGAGGACAGGCGGCCAGCCCATTCCTTGGCTTGGCCCGCCTTCCTCTCTCCAGTACATGATCAGATATTCAAATAAGGCTGAGTAGACCTAACTAAGTACAGGGACCGAGAGTCCGGTACGAGTGGAACATGGCTGAAAATTAGTCTTAGCTGAGTGAGATTCTAACCCAGAACCTCTAAATCGGTAGCTAAGTGTCGTACCACTAGGCTACTGCCTCCCCTTAAATATCATTATTAATGACAAATTTATAGTAACAATACAGAGATGAGAAACATTGATTCTGACCAGCAAACGAACTTCTGTGAAAATTGCTTGTGAGTGGTTTTTATGTTGGGTATGAATGCACCCAGAAATGCCTAAGACACGTCTGCTTATTCACATTTGATCTTTCAGGATTAGCTTGATAATGAGGTCCTGTCTCACACAATACTTCTAAATAATTGTATAAAAAGTAGATTCTGGATTACATTTAGTGCACCCAGTCTGGACTGCATTTTCATGAGCTATTTGCAAAAACTTGATGGCCATACATGTTACGTAGCTGTTCTCGTCAAATATAAGTGTGTTTTTTCTGACAACCAACTGTTTATTATGAATCTAAAGCCTATAACAGACTAAGAGTAACTATGGAAACCAGAGATACAGTAAAATAGCACAATGCTAAAATAACAAAAACTATTAGGTTTTTCCATTAAAACACCACAATCATAGCCAGCTTTCACCTAGAATGATTATATAAAATGTTGTAATTACCATGTGCAGAAAAGGCAAAAATACTGTCGTCAGTACTAGCCTAGGGGGCACTTTAATTTCTTGCCGGTTTTAAATGAAATACCAAATGTTCGTACGTTTTCACTTTGAAATATTTGGAGGATATGTTTCGTTACTATAAAATTGCAGATGTTACAGTGAAGGTGATAAACAATCACAGGCAACAAGAATATATACCTTGAAAGGAAGGAAGGAATCAACTTTACCAGATCTTAAATAATTCTTTTAAAACCTTGTGTGGAGGTGTTACTGGTTGACCATCTCTATTTACTTCGTGATCTTTATTCTGTCTGCCTATAATTTGTAGAACAAGAAATTGTTTTTTACTGGTGATAAATGTAGTGGAAATTGGAGCATTTAAAGCTTTTTGTTTAATGATAATAATACATGTACTTTTACTGTTTTGATAAAGCCACCTTTAAAAAAATGCATGAACTCATAACGTATTGCACAATTCAATTGCTGAGGTTTAATGAGAAATTAGCCTTTATTTAGTAACATTTAAAAACATGTGAATGTGACAAGACAGTACTCTTGTTCTTCTGTAATGTTTTACATCTATCAGAGTCAATCATACATGCTATTATTAGCCCATGTATCCATGGAGCGCTGCAACTACTATTGCTGCTGTCTTGTGTCTATGTCTATGTCTGAAACCAGGATCTGAAAGCGAAAAAGAACGTATATATTGCGAATGGGTAAAGATACCAAATAGGACCCAAAATCTCTTCCTGTTTTTGAGCGTCTGCTGTCCAGCATCTGTTCCTCCACCAACCAACTAAGACTAGGACTGCAAACCATTATAGGGATAAATAATGACAAAAACTTTGAAAAATAAATTTGATAGCGTCCACTTTGCTTGGATGCTAGACACTTTGTTGTTAACTGTTTGTTGTGAACGCTAGACGCTAGATGTTAGAAACCAGCAGCTCGACGCTGGATGCTGGAAGCCAGATGCCAGACATTGGATGGTTTGGTGTATCTCACGCATTATTCGTTTTCGAAAGGTTTTAATGATATTTCCTTTGACCTACTTACAGAAACAAGCCACCTCTGAAATTGCTTAAAAATGATATCGGTTTTACTCGCGCATTGGTCTCTTATTAAGTCACTGATTCCACCTTTTATCTCCTTATGGAAACAAATTACCAACCTGTTTAAATCAATTAAATCAAAAATCTGTTAAATTTCGTTTTACCCTTTCCTTGGCCTCTGATTACCCGGCTTCCCAGTATGGCTGATGTTAGAGATGTGAGTGTGTGCTTGGGCATACTCATCCCTATGAGGAACTGTTTCTCATAACCGCGATGTACAGAATTGTTGCCTTGTGGAATGCCTTATTGATTAAGGATGTTTAAGGTAGTCAGTAACTATTTTGCTCATTTTATCACGCTCTGGCGCAGTAGGTTCTTTGCAAAATCTTCTCATTTGTTCCACTTGTGGCTTTTACTTATCAACTACTTTGTATGATTTCATTTCCTTTTTGTCATTTTAGTACCTCTTGAGTGGTACCTGTAGATGTTGCGCAAAACGTATGACTTTTTACTGTTGGTATTTACTATTTGCTGACTTTATTACTTGTCACATGCCGCCATTGCCTGTATAGGTGTTACACATGGCACGACACCTGTGCAATTTGCAATGTTGAAATATAAAAAAATTTTTATCCAGCAAAATCTAACACTATTGGGTTAATATCGTTTCTCAGTAACTTTATTGGTTTAAAAAAATTTAATTATTGGGAAAATAAAGCATCCGTGGGCCTGTTCTTGTCAATTACAGGTTGTTCCAAAAGAAACTGTTGAGTAAAAATTCTAAAAAGCGTATAAATTATTATATCATACGAAATTTAGTCGTAAGTAATGATATGAAAAATATCTATTATATTAATTTCGCTGGTATATATTTATATTTATTTATATATATATACATATAAGATTCGAGGCTACAGCTTCGACGACGGCACCATTTGTGGCGATCTATACATCAAACGAAAGGTCTCGATCTAGTGTCGTCTCATTGATGGTTTATTCTTCGAATCGGGCCCACCTTGCCGTTTTTTGCAAAAAATTGCAAAAGTTATACGGCTGAGATGTAGAGAACGGGAATGGGCCGAGAGTGGTGCTGGGTATGGATACATAGCCCGTTCAGCGGTGGGTATAGTAGGCATATTTAGAATTCGCGAGAGGGCCACGGCGTCCCGTAACGGGCGTTTTCCTGGACCCAACTCGCGATTTTTTCGAAATTTTGGCTAAACAGCCTGCAAAAAACGTTCTAGCGGCGCCTGGTGAGACTCTCGGAAGGAGATATATAGCTCTTTAGAAAAAGGAAGGACAGGGCTACACGATGTCATTATAATATCATAATGCAGAAGCACAGGTTCATTTTGTTATAACAGTCTTTATGCCATATTTCTGCACGCGCTCTTTTTGGAACACCCTGTATAAGTTGGCTTTTGTGTACGTTACATCTTTGTTGTGCAAGAATACAAACAGTATCATGTTTCACATTAACCTCTGTGTAAACAATTTCTAGTGTTCAATGAAATCCCCTGCTAGATTCATAGTGTATTATAAAAATTCTTGTAGCATTTGCAGCGCAATTATCTATGCCTGGGCGGTTACAAGTCAAGGTGTGTTTCGCTTACGGCTCTGCAACAATGCAACTTGTAAAAGTATCACACGGCGGTTCGGATCCGCTGATTAAAAGAAATAACCTGTTTACCTGCTTGGGTCGCGGATATACTGGAAGTGATGCGGAACTACCTGTGTAAGTTACTTATCTTATCACAGTCGAAATTTCAACTCAAAGTGCTGAAGTAATTACTTATGATTTATTTGGATCAGATGTTGTTGATAGTTCTATTATTTACGTAACTACGTTTTATGGTGTTTACAAATAATGCATTATAATTATTTTTAAAAGTGTTCTAATATTCTCTTAGTTTAGGGAAAGTTTCTAGACTATGCACGTATTGTATAGACATAGCTGCTCAAGTTACAAGTTTATCAGATACTTTATGATAGCGATATGGTAAGAACTTTACGTTATGACGTTATTGAGTAATAATTTCCACCCATTAGTTGTAAAGAAAACGCGCCCGTACGATTTACTTTCTTTCCTGTAAATCCTTGAAAGTGCACTAGTTTTTTCTGATGCCAAATTCCCAAAAACGTGAAACTTCAGGGCGACGTGCATCACTAGTTTTACAATAGAAAGTTGACTGCTCTGTAATTATGCTTAACTGTAATTGTGCTAGTTGTAAGGCATGTTATGTTTTTATTTTTTAAACTTCTGTTTATCAGTAAAGCACTACTAAATGTATTGGATTAATTAGTGTTAGAGCCTGAAGAAGTAGAAAATATGCACTTTAAAATAACTGAATTCATTTCAGGGACAATGTTAGATACACTCAAATGTTAAGTTTGTTTTGCAGCTTTTTATAGCCCATCATATAGACAGAAGTATATGTGGGTTACAGTAGACATACTTACATGCAGGGAATCAATGTACAAGCATAATGCTTTAGGAGAACAGTCACAAAATATTTGTACTTACAAGTTATCACAGGTTTGTCTACTTTGTTGTCTATTTTAGTGCATTTAGAAAAGATTTTTACTTGTGCAGATGTGCCGAAGTAGAAATCTCAAAATAGAAGCAAAGCAGTGATTTAAATTAAAGCATACTGGTAGTAATTACTATTATACGTGTGTTTTTTTTCTGATGTAGCTGCATTCCTTTTAATGTTTGGAAAACATAGTGACTGTCAGAAAAAATATTAGTAGTGTTTTTAAATGAATAAAAGTGTCCACTGTCCAAATAGTGGACAGTGGACACTTTTAAAGGAATAAGTGAAAAAAGAGATTTTCATGGTGATCTATCTGTTACTGCTGCTGATTTGTGACATAGTTGTAAACATAGTTAAGGAATGAATTCTGTTTTCCCCACATTGTCAAAAACTTGTGTACTATTAAGAATGCCATGTTTACTACTTTGTACAGTGTGCAGTATATACACTGCACACACCAGTTTGGTTAAAACACTAACTAGTCATTTTTACACCTTAAATGCTTCTTTATAATTTGTTGCTCTGCCATCTAAAATAATGCACTTGTTGGCATGGAGACCTTGCTAACTTTTTCTGTAAAAGACTGTTACACATATATAAATTTAACCTCCCTCAACTAGGTAAACAATCGGAATCGTTATGATCAGTGAAACCTCCCAGACTGAGCACTGATTGTGGCAGTCACCCATCGACTCACTGAATAGTCAGTGTTGTTGAACTTCAGTCTTTAAGCTACTCGGTGACCAGTTGATTATTCTCCTCGCTCTGATATCATATTGATAGTTTTCCCTATATACACTGTATATCCTAACTACTGTGTGTATGTAGCATGTGTCTGTCACACCTTAATCAGACTGTTACGTGTTAATAAATCAACAACAAAAATGCTACAAAAAAAAAGTAACTGCTAAACAAAACATTTAATTAAGTTTGCATCTTCAGATAGTGTATAGTTTTTTGAAGCAAGCTTGTTAAATTAATAATTTAACCTATGAACAATTAAAAGTTAAAAATCAGATATTGATGAAAATAGGAATACCTTCGTTCAGGTAGAACGCTACCTGAAGTGTCCCTAGGCAGTTCTGCAAGCATTGTTCATATTTCGATAAAGTATATTTGAAAACTTTTGGAAACTGATGTTGTTTTCAATTTTCGAAGTATCATTTTTCATAGAGCTTTGTCTTTTGCACCGCTCATTACTTTTTCGTGCAGATTGGTAAGTTGGTAAACTAGTTTTGCTAAATGAGTTAGTTTAAACTTAATTGTCTTGCAGGCCTCAGCATAATAGGACAAGATGGCTGTAAACATATATGGAGCCATCTCCATCGCAGTATTTTATGTGATTATCTTGGTCGTTGGCCTGGTTGCAGCGAGAAAGGGAAAGAAAGCACAGGCAGAGGGCAGCACAAGTAGCGAAGCCCACTTGTTGGCCGGACGAAGCATTGGCTTAATCGTTGGTACTTTTACTATGACAGGTAATTTCACATATATACATATGAATATGTGACGTATATGAATATATATACAAGTTTACAAAGCAAATCTAATCTCAAGTTTATAATTGCTAATGCAAGCAAAAAAATTAATAATGAGAAACATAGGAAATCTCTATTACTTCTTCAGGATTCAAACTTAGACCTGCTTGTTGGCTACCACTGAGCAACATCAAGTCTTTATATTTATTTTCTATTAATTTTATTATATTTAGAAATATAAAAGCAGATTAACTGTGAGCTTCATAAAACATGGACATTGTATTTGGCTTCTGATAAGCAAATGCTGCTTTTTAACTATTTTTTTCTTGTTTTATGTGAACGATGTGGTCTGCTGCTTCAATGCTGTTGTTTTATTCTTTGCACATTTTCCTGAATATTTTGCTACAAATAGGTCTCAATCTTGACCTAATCGAGCCAAAAGGCTTAATTATTGCAATGTAGTATAAAATCACATAATGCATTATAGATTATAGACAGTTCATCACAACCTTTTGTATCTCATCTGTGTTGATTTCATTCATATTTTATTTAGTAAACTCTGTAGACTTTTTTTGATAAATGATAACAGAACTAAATTAAATTTCCGTAATTTGCTATTTTAGCCACATGGGTGGGAGGCGGCTACATTAATGGAACGGCAGAGGCTGTTTTTACTTCAGGACTGGTATGGGCTCAAGCGCCTTTCGGATATGCGATTAGTTTGATATTAGGTTAGTTCGCATTAGTGGAATATGTGCAACATCACTTTTTGCTTGAAAGGCTGAAAGAAACAATTTGCATTGACAAGTTCAAACTAGTGTCATATACACTGTGTGATACTTTTTTTACTTAGGTGGTCTATTATTTGCAAAAAGGATGCGCCAAGCAGGATATGTAACAATGTTAGATCCACTCCAGGACAAATATGGGCGAATTATGGGTGGATTCTTATTTATTCCAGCATTACTCGGAGAAACATTTTGGTCGGCGGCCATACTGAGAGCATTAGGTAATTAGATGTCACTGTTCATGCTCATTATCTCCAAGCTCTCCTTGAGCTTGGTGGAAGAATTTGCCTACACTAATATAGGAGTTTTTTAATCCATGGGCAAGTTTACAAAGTTTATAGTTTGCCATACAAATTACAAAGAACCAATTTTTGAATGTAACAATTATGTTTCTCAAAGTACTACCTGGGACTCAAAGTTAAGCATCATTTTAGTGGCTAAAATCATGAGGAATTTTTGAAGTATCAGAGAAAAAATGGTAAGTAAACCTGTTCCGTTACTCACAAAAGGAAACCACATTTTGTTAGGATGCTGTGTGGTTGGGTCAGAAGTGAGTTTTTGTTTTAATACGGTAAATGAATAGCTTTTGTATTAGGTCCTCAGTTTATAGTATTTACAGTAAACACATAAGTATATAAAGTAATACAAGTAAACAGTTCTGAAATAAAAAAATAAATAAATCAGACCAAATCAAAAGTGAGTTTCATAAAACCACGAAAAAACATTTTACCAGTATATTTTAACAATAAAACTATCACTAATAGTTTACTTTTGTAGGTGCCACCTTGGCTGTTATTCTCGACCTGGACATTCGTATTTCTGTAATAGTCTCTGCCTGTATAGCTGTGTTTTATACATTTTTTGGTGGACTGTTTTCTGTTGCCTACACAGATGTTCTGCAACTTTTCTGTATCTTTTTTGGCCTCGTAAGTATTCAAAGAATGATATTTGTGGATTCCAAATGTCTGCAAGTGAGGCAGCTTATTTTTTGTTTTGTAGGTGTAAGAATATGACCTACTTTTTAGTTGTTTGTCTGTTATTTACTTAAAATATAGTGTTTGATTTATGGCAGAGGGTTTGCTGCAAGTCCAATTGTACATAAATTACCAATGTGGTCTAAATTAAATCATACAAAATACAAAAATGCAGCTTTTACTGCTATTGTTTCTATATGCATTTACTAGAATTTCTTTATTTGATCATATATCAGATCCAAGAATTTGATGTTAGCTGAACGGTAACTTGGAGTCTGGATGAAACTGACTCGTTTGCTGAGTACAAGAGTCTACAAATGACACTACTTTTCTGTTTGTTTCTCGAATGCTAGAATACGAACAAATTAGTGGTTCTTAATCATTTATGGACAATCTTAACCCTGGTTTGAAGAGTGGAGGATTAATACATGTCCAGTTTTTGTATTTGCCGCAAACCGAGTCCGCATGCAAATATTTTACGGTCAAATCGCAAAAATGCAAAATTTTTAATGCCGTTGTTTCTGATTGCATTTAAAAGACATTTGTATTTGAAAGCTGCAGCAGAAACGTTTGTTTACATTGAACAAAGACTGAGTCTGAACAAAATTGAGGTCCAAGTCTGTGGCTAGTGTAAATACTGGACTAGAACAAGTTCAGTCTCATTACAAACTAGACTTTAGCATAACTCACATCTTATGGTTATGACATTTAAGTACAGTCCATTGCAATATTTCCTAATTAGCAAAATAACCGAAAAGCAAGTCTAATACAAGGCACTAAATATTCAGCATTCTTAGAGTTTCATATGTTCAAGTTTGTGTTTGATCAGACTAAAAATACTAACTCTATTTAACAATAATTCAGTGAGTAAGACCTACAGTTGTAATGCACGTCTAATCTTCTGAACACCTGTTCTCACAGTTATTTCATAGATGTTCTGCATAGCATAAACTTAACCTGTGATGATTTTTAATCATCTTAAGTTAATCATCTAAGCAGCCACTCCATTGCCACTAGCTAGCCATACATTTAAGTAATCAACCAAATTATTAGTCCACCAATTAACCAATCAGAAATTTAGTTCAAGGTTGATACACTAGTGGTTATAACAGAGAAAGCTGTAAATAAATGTTCATTCATTTATTATAAAATTCAAGTCATTTTATTACTTACCACAATGCTTACAATTCACATGTAATTTTGTTGTCTTATGATTTTTCTATGGTTTTATTGATTTAATTATAATTTAACATACATTGTAGGCAGTCGGATTACAATATATATGCAACAATGGTTGTTAAATTGACTAAGAAATAAAGTTCAGAGTGCTGATTGCAACTGAAACGTTATGAAATGAAGTTTTCTTCCTCTACCTGCAAGCAAATACTACAGGTGTTTTTGTAAGGTTCAAAACAGCTGATTTTTCGTCTTGCAAAAGCTGACCGAACCAAAAAGATGTTAGGCAAAAATAAGTGAAGCTGTGAAAAGCTAAGGGGCAAAGCATGACGACGCCTAAAGGTGTGTCGAACCGTGCTAAAGCTGTTTGGTGCAGATGCATCATTTTTAATATAGATTTTATGCTGCTGAGTTCACAGGTTTATGGAACAGCAATTGCTCTTCGTACCTTAGAAATCATAAAGTATTGAATTGTATCATGTTCACGTGATGGTACTGGTCTAATATTGCTTCCTGGATGTAAGAGTTTTTTGGGATTGTGCTAAACTATTATCTGTGTATCATAGTAATTCTCTAACTAAATCCATATCAAAGCAAATGTTTCCTAGTTAATTCTCACTGTTGATTTTTGATACATGTATTTAGAAATGATAAAAATGGAGCAAAATTTTGCACTTTTTTAGTTACTGTTTTATGTCAAATTCAAACATAATTATGTCTGTTTTAGTGGGTCTCTATACCATTTGCCATGGTTCATCCAAATGTAACTAAAATATCGGACACGGCTAGTTCGTGGGTTGGGACGTTGGAAGCTAAATATGCTGCAGTCTGGGTCGATTATGCCCTGCTCCTTATTTTTGGAGGAATTCCATGGCAGGTACTGAAGAATTTAAGAAACTGATATTCAAGGTGCTTCGAAGGCTTGGTGCTAAATGAATTTATTAAAAATATTAAACGTGAAAATAAAATTGTTAAAAGAGTATTTGTGCTGACAAAATATCATTTTGAACAAAAATCACAGGCCGTTTTGATTCTTCCTGAGTGTTTGTTAACCGTGATTAGCAATTAAAATTAAGAATTTAATTATGATTTTATAAAAATATACACACATTTTGCACATTCTTTCAGGTTGTGTATTTTGAACACATTTTTTAAAATGCATTTTTAATAATTATTTTTTAATTTTCTTAGGTATATTTTCAAAGAGTATTAGCAGCCAAATCTCCTCACCGAGCTCGAGCACTTTCACTCATAGCTGCGTTCGGCTGCATAGTCATGAGTATTCCAGCTATTTTAATTGGTGCAATAGCAAAGTCAACCAGTAAGTTGAAGTTCCCTGTTTCTTATGGGTTTTGCTTAATGATTTAACATGTTTTGACAGTTTCTCAGCATTGTGAGTAACACAGAGCAAAATTATTAGCGTGAGCATACCCTAATGAATATTCCGGTTACCTAACACAACGTGACACTAACCTGTTTAACACTTACCTGAATAGGGCAATCCTGGTCAGAGGTCACATTGCCAGAATCATTGTATCAGTGCTGCTTGAATTTTCTTTCAGCTTATTGTATTACGTTTTTCTTTCCATTTTCACAGTTTTAACCATTGTATCAAGTGTAACAGAATAAATGTTTAAGTCTCTTTCTTTGCATATTAATTTATACTTTTTTTCATATTTTTTTATAGAACTCACAAATTTTAGCAAATTAGTCATGCACATAATACAGCATTACAGCAATATTGGCATTGTCGTTGTCATGCTTATGTAATTTCAGACTGGAATGAGACATTATATGGGCAGGATATAACAGAGAGTGCTCTAACACTACCTCTCGTGTTGCAATACCTCACACCAACTGCTGTATCATTCCTGGGGCTGGGTGCCATCTCCGCAGCAGTCATGTCTTCAGCTGACTCTTCATGTCTCAGTGCTGCCACGCTGTTTGCCAACAACATTGTGAAAATAATATACTCTGCAATAACAGGAAAGGAGGTGAGTTTTGGAAATCATGAAACAGAAAAGTTTAAAGAGTTTTGGCTTTCTATGTGCCTTGAATGTGACACTGAGACAGGTGGAACTAAAAGGTCTTTTGAAATGCAATTATCTTTAGAGTTTGTTGTAACAAGCATTTTTTTTACTTTTGCCAACTCAAGTTGACTATCAGCATTATTTATATGAATTAATGATGTATTATCCGCCATTATGTTAAAGGAAAAAATAGGCATTATATATTTTTGTATGATAATGTGAGCGATATCTTCTCTTCAGTTTCCGCAGAATGCCCTAGTATGGGTTGTCCGAATTGGTATCATAATTGTTGGAGCATTAGCAATGGCAATGGCAATCACAATTGACTCCATCTACGGACTCTGGTTCCTTTGTTCCGATCTTGTCTACGTCATCTTGTTTCCGCAACTGCTAGCTGCTGTACACATTCCATTCACGAACACGTATGGTTCTGTTATGGCATATCTTATTGGTTTAATCATCCGGCTTGGTGGTGGTGAGCCCATCATTGGGATGAAACCATTTATTTACTTTCCATATTGGAATGCGGAAGATGGACAATTGTTCCCATTCCGGACACTGGCCATGTTGTGCAGCTTGACAGCTGTGCTCATTTTTTCCCTAATTCCTAAGTTGTTATTCGAGAAGGGAATTTTGCCAAGAAAATTCGACGTATTTCGGTGCATCGTCTGGGTACCAGACGAAATAAAAACCGAGTTACAGCCGGCCTATCCCACATCAGAATACCCCCGATATTATACTAAAGGGGAGGCTAATCCGGCATTCTCCACAGCTGAAGAGACAACTCATTCTCTGGATGCAAAAAGAATGCCAGAACGCGGTGCCTTTCAGCGAACTAGTAAACCTCACACAAATGATTATGAAAAGGACTATGGTTATCCTGTTTACTACGAGGGTGAGCCATCATCTCAGATGACAAGTTATTTGTAAATAATATTTGTACCGTATAATATTCTTTGAATGAAATGAGAAAAGTTGGTGCTCCTTTAGTCCTATACCTAAAACACAATAGTAATTACAGTTTGTTAAAAGTATTAAGTTTGGGTAACTTTTATACAAAGTTTAGTTTTAATGAAAATGGAATTAACAAAAAGGTTGTTACTGTCTTTTAACATATCTATTTTTGTTGTTCCAAAATTATGTGAATGTAAAATTTACGTAAGAAATTGCATTTTTTTGTATATTCACTTTTGTCATATTTTATGAAAATGTATTTTTTTATAAAATAAAGGTATTTTTACATTTTACTGACAATGTTTAGCTCATTATGTGGGCTACTTTATATCGGCACAGGTCAAAGATTGGACTATATCGAACTTCAACTGTAGATATAAATACGTACATTATTACGTGATATTTCATTAGACTGATTCGTTTTTGATCTTCATCTGCTGCTTTGCAGTGCTATTATCATGCACCCTTGTAATCTATTTTCAGTGACGCTAGAAACATATTAATATTTCTCAGTATCAGTGAAGTTTATAAAATTCAAATTACGAAATCAATATAATTATCGTTAATAACCCTGTGTTTCACAAAAATCAGACTGGGTCAGTGAAGGTTCGTACTCTACCACGACTTAAAAACGAGGTCTCCCGCTATAAGGGCTTCACTGAAATTCACTCTAACAAGTGTGGTAATGGTGCATTTAAATCAACATTTTCTATTTTCTACGAAAATAGCCCAATTTTGTAAAAAATCATTTGTCTAGCAGACGAAATACGTTTTCCTTAAAGCCATTCGGTTAACTTTCTTTGGTCACATGATAAGTACGTGCTTTGTAATGACTTTGTATCTGAGCAAACTAACATCGTGGTAATGATTTCGTTTTCACGGACACGTAAAGCATCTCACTCTATGCAAATGATAAGATTTTTGCACTTTGGCTGAATTAAGTAAAAATAAATCAATTGCTAATTAGTACCGTACAGAAAAAACCGGGTAAATTTTATCATTTTTTTAATAACAAAAGGGAAAAGAAAACAATTTGGTTTCTAGGGACGGTAATGATCGGTGTTTGACTGATTTGTAATGTCACAGAAATTGAGGGCTGCTACGAGAATTGTCATAAATATGTAAAATAAATAGAATATGTTTATTCTGATATTCTAAGTGTTAGTTTTAGTTCAAAAATGTCAGCATAAAAAACGAAATATTTCGGGATTTAAAATCTACTGTTTTCAGAAATCCCCTCAGATAGGCCTTAAAGGGGGATTAATGGCACAACCTAACACTGAATTAGTTACTCACCACCTCGCTACCCAACCATCGTGCTATCCACCACTAACAATAAGCAACCACTGCTCAATAATGCGCGAAATTGTAGTGGTGCTCACTTTCGATTCATTATTTTCTGAAATCCACTCCGCCCGCACTTCTAATCCTTGTTGGCTGTTTATCTACGGCAATTTATTAATGCGAGCGTTTACTGGAGTTTGATAGAGCCGAAGAGTTGTTCATAATTAAACCGAATATTTTAGACGTATTCATGGGCCGAATCGATTGCTTGTCGTTCTCGGAAGATTGGCCGATGAGATATTGTAGGCGAGCAATTGCCTTATTGATTGTTACATGCCTTTCTGAATTAATGCGACAAGGAGAAAAATTTATAAACTGAACATTTATTTGTATAATGTCTAAACAAGATAATTTAAAAAGACAGGATAACTAATGTAAATGAAAACAAGTAAGTGTTAGTTAAAAATGTACTAGTCCATAATGATTCTTTTTTGTCAATCGACGGCCTCATGTGCGGTTGGTACAATACACTATGTGGTTACTAACTATGCTTAAGGATATATTATGTATACATAACTACTAGGCAAATGTATAACTAACCACTGCTGGAGCTAAAGAGTAAAAACTGTCCCAACGGTTGGTAGCTTATACGTGGCCGGTAGGAACACAAATTAGTAATTTTACCTTACTGGATGAGTAAATAAGAACTGAGTGAAACACTTGCCGCTGCTTGCAGTGAACCAAAGGTCACAATGCTCTACTTGATTCAGTTGGTTGTGACTGTTCAACCCGCAAAAATCACGTTTACTCATTGAAACGCGAGAGGAAGTGTGAATGCTTCGCTCGTCTGATTGCTTTGCTTGCAAACATTGCTATGACAATGGATAATTTGTCAAGAAACTTAACTAAAAGAGAACATAAATCAGTTGACCTTCAAGCTTAAATTCAAAGTCAAACTGTATTTCACCACCACTGCCCACTAATAAACCCTAACAACATTAGTCGAGTGGAGCGATCGTCAACACTCACCACACATCAGTTAGTATCTAAATGTTTAAACTTGCTTAACTGTTTACGCAATTTTAGTTTACGCATGTCATTTACTGTGAGAACTGTAAGAATTTAAGCTTTAAATATTCTTCTAGGCTATTGTTGCTGGTTACGCTGGTGGTGTCTACTTTTTATTTGCCCAAACGTCTTTGATACGTTAAAAACAATCTACATTCTTTTCTAAAACAAGATTAGTTCGGTTCCAAAGCTAGGCAACACGACTGATTAGTGAACATTTTTAAAGTGAAAACCATAAAGGAAATAAAAATCTATAATAAGGCAAGCATAGAATCAACCACTCCTCTCAGCGCTTGTTTTACTGATAAATTCCAAGTAAAGAACAGTGATTTGATTTACACCGTTACCTTTCAGCATTCCTACATGAAAAATGATGATCAAAGATCACTATTGAAGTAACAATGAATTTCAAAACAGGCCTAGAATCCGCTTCACCCCTTTGTATTGCGCTTGTTTTAGCCTACTGGTAAACTCGAAGTCTGTAACCTCAACGCCTCTAGTTCGCTTCACACCGTCAGGCTTCACTACTCCCAATCAAAAATCAATACGAATTTAACAGTCAAAAGCAGACAGAATATGAAAATCATAAAAAAGTAATCTAAAATGCTGTAAAATGTCCATACACATTTCAAACGCACTGTCATTTGCTGGTGACATCACCAATGGAATGAAAAACTGCAACCACAAATACATGCAGTAGACGGAAGTTAGTTATGGAAGATTCAGTAAGTTATTTATCAAAGAAAGAATTCTATTGTGAACAGCGAACCTAATCTTGATACTCTATAGCTTTATCGCTGTTCTAATACTACCCACCCCTCTGTCCCATGCCTACCAACTCCTCTGCTGTTATCAATGTGTTCCAGTCATTAGCAGGTGTCTGGACGGTTACAGGTAATCAACTTCTGTCTGTTATAATTATGTACCTTGAATTTGTTATTATAGTTCCCCATTTCACCACTTGTCGTATTTTAAATAAATTTTTGTGATTGTTTTATACTCTGTCTGGTTTCAAAGTTCGCTTTAAATACGAAGAAAGACCGAGAAGCTGCTACACCTCTCGGTGCTTGTTTTATTGGCAAATTTTAAGCCCAGAACCTTGCGCCAGTGGTTTGATACATACTGTTGCTTCCAGCTGATTACTGAAATTTGTCAATTCTTGACTTCGATCCATTCCGGGATGATGCAGGAAGTTATTTCCTTGCCGAGTTTCCTGAGTGATGAATTGTAAATGGTAATTCGGAGAAATGAAGTCGTCCTTAGAGACAAATTTTATCGAATAAGCGCTACGACCACTAAAAAAGAGTTGAAAATTTTGTCGCAGGTTAATTGATTTACATGATGGGTTTTACTGGGCAGCAGTAAAACTTACAAACCTTCGACATATTTGCTTAATGTGATTGAAAACGAATTAATGTTAAGCAGTGCTTAGTCTAGTTGGTATTTCAATAGGTAGTCGCTCTGCTTTCTAATCGAAGTTACTAATCATGGTTCATTTTATTTGAGAGAACATATACTATTGGCTGAATTTAGGCTTTAATGTATCATTTCAACAAAACATATCATCCCCAATGGTGCCATGTGTACTGTGTGCGAGGTTTTACTGTTTAAATTAAGCAATGTAACGCAAACATAATAATTATATATTGTTTCCCAAAACAAATCACACAAGGATAATTATTCGTAATACCGTTAGCTACCAAACTACACAACGTGAAGAAAATCTGTCTTGTTGCATTTCTGTAACAACTCTTTACTAGCGCAAAATGAGACTGCAATGGTTCTTACAGTGAATATGTAATAAGCCACTTTAATTTTAAATTATTCTTAGTGTGCACATATTGATACTCCACAGATTACGCGGTGCTTTTTGATAAATATTTTAAACTACTTCCTACTGTTATCGCGAGGGATGAGTTTTCTTAGACTTCAGTTTTCTCTTGACTGAATTTCATTTTCTTAGCTCAGCTTCGGAAAACTTTCTGAGAGCAATTAATGCAAATTTGTACTGGCTTTTAAAACTATAATACCGCGCCAGCGCAAGCTATTAACTTGATTAGACGTTGTATTTGCATATTGCAGATTGCTGTAGAGAGAAATTCAGTAACATTTTAGCTCATTTTATGATGACTGATAGACGTAGCCTTTTCTGTGGGTGCGTATTCGATGTCACAAGGCAAGTTTTGAACGTTATATGCAAACATCTAAACAGACAAAGGACACGTATCCACACTACTACTTCCCGAAATCAGCATAACAGCTATTATGGTTTCTGAGTTGTGCATCTAAACCGGTCTTTTGTAAGTTGTTACCCATGACGATGAATCAAAACGGGTGAAACTATAATCAACAAAATTGGCACAAGGATATTTGGCTAAGACCTAGAAACCCGTTACTTTTTCACCCAAAAGGTCAAAGCTCAAGACCAAATATTTCACAGTACTTTTTACGTCACGGTTTGCCTGCTGTGAACGCGACTGGCACCGCAGTAAATATGTGTACATCTACTTTTTACACCGCTGTACTCTCTGTTCTCATAACTATAATGACGTTTTTAATTTAAAGCCAATTAATTAATTATTAGACGTTTTAATCAGGGTGGCATTGCGTGACACTGTACGCTGTAATCTCAACAAATTTGTCTTTGAGCTTTTGTATTAAATTAAATACTGACAAAAACAAGTACACTCTCTGTATTTATTGAAGTATATATTTATAAGCCATTTACCTATATTAAAATCTAAAAAGAATAAAAAATAAAAATATACATTTATATGCCAAATTATGGGACTATCCTTGGAGAAGAAACAGAGCATCTTCTAGGACTTTCTTCCTGTCAGCATCCGCATCTCCAAGGCCCAGTTTTCTGCAAAAAATAAATCTTCAAATAATTCATAATCCAGCATCTTAAGGCAATTCTCTGCAAGCCTAAAGAGCCTGGATAGCTTGCAATCAATATTATTATCCGCCGAGCCGAAATTATTGCAATTGAGTTACTTGTTGCCTAATTGAAATGATCACTAGTGTCAGTATTAGCTGCGTTGGCGTTCTGTCCCGCAGTACCTTTCATCCGGGGTGGGGGAGGGTTTTGTATCTTCTTGTGTGCAGGGGCTATCATTTCCGGACACTTTGTATGTTGTGTCGTCGAAGGATTCTCACTGGTGTACATTTCTGTTGTGCTTATCAATAAGCTTGATAATGACATTACTATTACTGTCAGCTTGCTCAGATCTGCCATGCTCGAATGCTCCTGATCATGAGAAGTTCGAAGAAAGCGTACGTTCCGTCTGTCAGTTTTGAGAACAGGTTGGGTAAACAGTAATATCAAGATCTCTTGTTTAAAGCAAACAGTAAAAGCAAATCAGAACATACAATTTGCAACTAAAACTTTAATACCCATATAAAGGACATACCATGTTATGTAATATTGTAATGTAGCTAACATCATTTAAAACACAACACGCAACTCTGTGGTCAGTGGTCACATTTTGAAATGAAATAGAGCTCACCTAAAATATTAGCCTAACCAAGATACTGAGAAATACAGGATTGAAGCAACAACAACAACAGTTACAATAAGTTTGTGGTTATTTTATACAATTTACCATGAATTATTCTCGACGTAAGCGGCAGAAAACAATGCAGTGACGGGAATGATGACGAGTTGATGCAACGGAACTTGGGACTGGAACTAGCTTTTTTCTAAAAAAGATATCAGAAGTTGGACTTAGGATTAGTTTTGTAACGGTGGGTTAGTTTCCTTTCTTGCCAGAGAGTTCCTCGTAGTTCTTGAAATTGAAGAACTTTTGTTGCAATATTGACAACAGGGCGACGCTAATTCAGATAGCTTGCTGTGTTTGTAACATGCCTTTTACCTGTCGGCTATCACAACCTACAGTCCTATTCTTCGATGTTAAATATAAACACGTCACTGAACGGAAAATGTTTAAACACCATAAATAATTAAATATAAAATCTATAACTGTACTTGCTGGCATGACAACTCCATTCAACTATCTTCGGGGCATCATGAAACTTTAAGCGTTATGGATTTTATATGGTACTTACATTTTTTTAAAATGTGTGGCAGACTGCCAAATTGTGAAACTACCCTTCAGACTGTTGTTTTGTACAACAAAATTCTGCCTTTATAGGAATGAGAACCAGCCGTATTATCGGAAAATTCCGTATTAACTTTTACTCGTGTGAAATTCAAATAGTAAGATTCTAATTTTCTTGGGATGTGGCACAGTGGCTTAGTTATTTAACTCGGGGTATGGTTCAGAGACTGCACATAATTCGTGCAGATACGAGATGCAGGACCGATCTTTCTCGAGCGGATTCTTGGTAAATTACTCCGGCGGGAGAAGGACAATCAGCGGTTCCGGTCAAAAAGGTCGATCAGCAATTTTTCCGTTGTCG